>JBBBDQ010029684.1:2500-95000 GCA_037127315.1 Ascarosepion bandense | reverse complement strand
TTCCACACCTAGTAACCCCCTTGTGTCTTAGTGACTTTACTGCCTTGCTCGGGGTGAACTCGATTAAAAATAAATATCAAATTACAATCTAACATTCTTGTCTATGTTTCTAACGAAATGTTTTTGTTTCTCGGCACCTTGCTTAGCTTTTAGAGTGCTTCAGAGCAACAAAAGAGAGAAAGTATTGGAATACCATAAACTACACTACTACTGAAATGACACTTAAAAGGAAATGGATTCTCTGGTAAAAAAAATAGCGCAAAGAACTTTTGGATTTAATTGTTCGACATTATTAAAATTTTAAAAAAAACTACCACTATGATTAAAATAAAGTACTTTATATTGCATTGATTGTTGTTTATACAAACTATTTGTTTTGTTTTCCGGAATTACAAACATTTAATGTACTTCAAAGAACGATGTCATTGATTAATTTACTGTCTTATACGACATTCCTAAAAAGTCGTTTTCTTTTATTTTCTACCGAAAGACATACTCTTTAAAGAAAATGAAAAAAAAAGAATATTTCAGATAAATTTTATTGGAGATTTCTTAATTGTCTTTAAGTCAAACTGCATAGATTTACGACCAGATTACGTTGAAACACCGAAGTTTAGCAACGTCTAGTCTGGTTACTACCTAGATAGGTGACTTATTGGGAATACAAGGTACTGTAATCTCAGGTGTGCAGTTGGTCTAGCGGTCTGAAAATGAGAAATCTGAGAGCAATGTTCGAGGGCTAATCGAGTTCTTTATAATCACTTACGCGCAAATACTCTTGGGAACAGTTCACCCCAATTAAGGCAGTGAAACCACCAAGACACAAAGGGTAACTGAGTGAGAAAGAATAAGAATGAAGGGAAACATTATTAAGAAGCGAGAACAGTATCATGTAATAAATCTGCTTATTCCTTCCTTAGTTAGTTACTTAGTTCCTCCGTCCGTGACACTTACTCTCTGTACGAGCTTTTCCTTCTCCTCTATCTTTTTATAATCTATAAACGCTACTCTCCTCAGCCTTTCTCTCACCTTTGCCAAACGGAAGGGTAGTAAAGAGTGAGAGAGTAGGAGGAGAGACTCTATAGCATTAACGTATCAGTAGCAGTAATTGGTTGTAGCTGTAATTGTGTGTGTATATGTGTGTACTGTACAATAATAGTAAAAATAGATAGATTTGTTGTCGTATACCGCGACCTAATCACGAAATTTCTGGCCTCTGCACCCTTGGCCATTACTCAGTGGTTTTTTTCTGTTTACAATGGACACAGGAACAATGATTTTTCAGTAATATAAAAAAAACTTTTTCTCTTTCGAAATCTCTCAAAAAAATAGCGTACAGTATTTTGGTTATGATCTGTGCATACGCACTTAATATAATATAAGATTACATAAAGTAGCTTCTATGGACATTACTTTTATAGATATTTTAATAAAATTACACTGTGTTATTGTTAGTTTATTATCCAATACCTTTATATTTGAAGACGTTACTATCTTTTGTAGTATAACAAAGTAAAATTTTTCCAGGAAAATTCCACGGGTTCCGCTAGTTTGTATTAATTCACTTGTCAAGCCAATCTGATTGCACATAAGCAACACATCTTAAACAAGAGTCTATTCGTTCTAACAGATCATATTACTAGCCATGTGTATTATTTATTTATTTATTTTAACTTTAATGAGGTTTTATCATTTTTATGTAACAGCATGTTTCTTATCCTACCAACGCGTTGGTTCATTATTAATATAGTTAATTATTTATATAATGTAGTTAATTATTTATAGTTTATTATTAATATAGTTAATTATTTTAAAATCCGTTCATTCCGTTAACTATTTTTATGTTCAGTATTAATCATCGATTTTATAGAAAATGACTGTGCTGCGTTAATTCATTTCAATCCGATCTTTTGTGTGCTTGAAAATAAGCGATTTTGTTTTTGTAATGGCTTACCCTTGGGAAAGGTATTAATCCGTCTCTTTCCCCCAGTTATGGGTTAAATAATAGGACAGATTGGGTTCTATAGCCTTGGTCGGCAACCAGTCTACCGCAGAAAGCAATGGCAACCTACTGCGGGATAATCTTCTGCCCAGTCAGTCATGACTCTTTCGAGACATGATCGCCCAAAGCGTGTATCGCGCATGGCACTTAACTGACTGACTGAATGGCTTTTATAATTAGATTGATTAGTTTTTTAAATGAAGTCATTTTCTACTTTTAAAGTGGTAACGACATTTGTATTGAGGTCACAATGAATAAGCAATATATTTAAAGAATATATTTTGAAGAACTTTCTTCTTTTAGGTGCCGTGACCCTTCAGGACGTAGGCGATCATTGCCCTTCACATCTTCCTGTCCCTTGTAACTCTTAATATGTTTTGTCTTGTTATTTCTCCCAATCCCTGTTCTGCCATCCATTTGCTCAAGCTGATCTAGTATGTCGCGAGCTGAGTTCCCCGTTCATCTTTCCCTCTCTACGCCCAGTGAGTATCAGACTCTTCAAGCCTGCCTTCCTTATTACGTGTCCCATAAATTTCAACTGTCTCTTTCTGATGTAAACTATAAGTTTCCTTCTTGTTTCAACTTTCTCCAAAACCTCGTCGTTGCTCACATGTTTGGTCCATTGTATTCTCAGCATCCTTCTGTAGAGCCACATTTCTGTTACTTCCAGTTCCTTCTTCAACTTTGAAAAGATCTTCTAACACACACTGCCATAAATGGCAGATATTACATAGCAGATCAGTACTTTTTCCCTATTTCTAGATAATTTTTCTTTGGGGAGATTGTCTAGCATTCGCTGTCATACAGGATGACATATATCACATAACAGTTTAGTATTTCTTCCTAATTTAAATTTTCCTATACGATAAACATACATTAAAAATATTTCTTGGTGTTTTCCAGTCATACATTCTTCTTATAGGTTCTACACACTTTTGCGATCGACTGATATCTGTGTCGAGATCTCGATTGTAGAGCACAGTAAGTTGGTATTGCAGCCAGAGCGATACCTCATCAACCAGTGTGCCGCCATTGTGGAAACACCTACCTTTCAAAGTTTACTTCATGGAGAAGACATAGGAAATCAAATCTCTGATCAGGAGAATAGGTGGGTATGGGGTAGAAGTTCGTAGACACAAAAGCGTGTTTCTATTTGTGCGCCATGGAAATTGTCCTGGTGCGTCTTCTAGCAAGATTTGGACATTTCTGCCTGTACTCCGTGAAAACGAGCGATTAATAACTGAACAATAATAAAAATAAAAATAATCAGCAATACTGGTGGTCCTGATCTGGCATCTAGGCTTTAGCCATATTCCCACCGCTGTAAAGTCGCTTCCCTGTGCTCTTTCTAAAAATATTCTCATGGTGATTGTTCAGATAAGTTCAGCGCTAGAATACCTAGACTTAATGTATTTAAACGCAATACTAGATTGGCGGCAAGGTCCCCTCAGTTTATAGTCGAATTTACTAGATTTAGCCATAAGTTCTATGCTAACAGTTTCTTCTCTCGCACTTCTCGCTTGTGGATCTCTTTTCTGCTTCTTGCTTCCTAGTACAATTTTGATCTTAAAAAAATTAAATGCAACATCAATTGTTATCTTTCTTACTCTTCTTCTATTATTCTTTCTCTTTAATAGTATTTCTCTTTTTTCTTATTCTTTCACACACGGTGTCTCAGTAACTTTACTACCTTGCATGGAGTGAAATGATTAAAAAAAACTAGACAAGACATCGCCAGACATGGGAAGTGGGACGAAAGCACTCTATACCTGTAGATTAGATAAAAGGGCTCAGTTCAGAATTTCTTGTAGGATACCCATGTCCATATACGTCTGATGAAGACCGGCGGACACAACGACTGAAACGTAGTGATAATGACAACAAGAATGAGGATAATAGTCTAAATGCAAATAGTGTAAATAAAGAATCGGTCAATTTTACTGAGCATACTGCGCTTATGTGCGGATGTGCGTTGTGGTACAGTGGATATCGGCTCGGAACGAGAAACCGGGGAGCCGAGTTCAAATTCCAGTTGAATTCATTGCATTCACTTACGCGCAAATACCCTGGGGAAAGGTATTAATCCGTCTCTTCCTTCCAGTTATGGGTTAAATAACAGGACAGATTGGGTTCTATAGCCTTGGCTGGCAACCAATCTACTGCAGAAAGCAATGGCAACCTACTGCGGAATAATCTTCTGCCTAGTCAGTCATGTCTCTTTCGAGACATGATCGCCCAAGCGTTTCCCACGTATGGCACTTAACTGACTGACTGACTGCGCTTATGGCTTTCGATGTCTCCCCATAATTTCATTGGTTATGTGGCCATAGCAAGTCCCGATTATCTTACTTCCTTTGTCCAAGAAATCAATGTGCTCCACAATATTTTGGTATTAAAAGACTGTAAGCATCACCTTGCCAGTATAAGTCTTTTTGGGGGGTTGGTTGGACAATGCCATCAAAGATGAAGGAAAAACTTGAAGCAAATAAAATGTGGTTCTACAGAAGGATGCTGCAAATATCATGGATCGAGCATGTGAGCAATGATGAGCTCTTGGAAATGATGGAAACAAAAAGGAAATTAATACTGAGCATCAGAAAGAGACAGCTGAAGTTCCTGGGACACGCAATGAGAAAGAAGGGCTTGGAGAATCTGATACTAACAGGCCAGATAGAGGGAAAAAGAGACAGGGGAAACCAACGGATAACATATTTGAAGGACCTAATCAAGTGGATGACGGAACGAGGATTACATGGTGTAACAGGAGAAGGCGTGCTCAGAGCCACCAGGGATAGGGGAACGTGGAAGGCCATGATCACCTACGTCCTGAAGGGACAAGGCACATAGAAGAAGAATCTTTCGTCTTTAGATCAAAGTGATGAACCTTTTTCATCCTGTATAAGTAATCGGAAGAAAAATCTCTTGATTTTCTTAACACCTGACCTTTCCTTTCCTTCTGAAAAAAAAGGAACCCGCAGTGAGTAACCAACACTAAACTTAACACTTTCCGTTAGTTACCGAAATCACTCTGCGACAATCGCCTCACATGGATATTTCCACTCGTTGGATCGTATCACCATCAATGACTGAACGATGCCAACTTAAAAATGGGTAGTTCCCACTGAAATTCGACTGCGTTTTTAACATTCGGCCACATTTTAAGCATTCGATCACATTTTAAACGCTAATTTATATACTTAATATTCCAGAATGGAGCATCTAGACAATTCCCTGTGATCACCTCTTCCCAAATGGTTTCTGATGTGTTGTTTTTCAAAAGCAGAAACCTGATTATAGCTGTGTATTCTACTAACTCCATGATCAGAGCCAGGGCCGGCACGTACTACACCAGAACGCTGAACAGAGAGATGAAAACCTCCGAGCAGTGCTTTGTATCCCTCCCTATATATCTATATTTGCTTTCTTCTACCTACATTTATATACATTACAAAGAAAACTATGCACAACTGAATATTGAAGGATGAAGAACTTTTGTGGATTTTTACGTCATTCTGGTGTCATTTTTGTTTTTCGTCCAAATCCGTGAATTTGTTTTATTAAAATCTTGAAAAAAAAAGCTATATAAAATTTTACTAAAATCTTGAAAAAAAAACTATATAAAATTTTACTAAAATCTTGAAAAAAACTATATAAAATTTTACTAAAATCATGAAAAAAAACCTATATAAGATTTTACTAAAATCTTGAAAAAAAAAACTATATAAAATTTTACTAAAATCTTGAAAAAAAAACTATATAAAATTTTACTAAAATCTTGAAAAAAAACTATATAAAATTTTACTAAAATCTTGAAAAAAAACTATATAAAATTTTACTAAAATCTTGAAAAAAACTATATAAAATTTTACTAAAATCTTGAAAAAAACTATATAAAATTTCACTAAAATCTTGAAAAAAAACTATATAAAATTTTACTAAAATCTTGAAAAAACACTAGAAAATGTTACTAAAATCTTGAAAAAACTATATAAAATTTTACTAAAATCTTGAAAAAAAATTATATAAAATTTTACTAAAATCTTGAAAAAAAACTATATAAAATTTTACTAAAATCTTGAAAAAAAACTATATAAAATTTTACTAAAATCTTGAAAATAAAACTATATAAAATTTTACTAAAATCTTGAAAAAAAACTATATAAAATTTTACTAAAATCTTGAAAAAAAACTATATAAAATTTTACTAAAATCTTGAAAAAACACTAGAAAATGTTACGAAAATCTTGAAAAAACTATATAAAATTTTACTAAAATCTTGAAAAAAAACTATATAAAATTTTACTAAAATCTTGAAAAAAAACTATATAAAATTTTACTAAAATCTTGAAAAAAAATTATATAAAATTTTACTAAAATCTTGAAAAAAAACTATATAAAATTTTACTAAAATCTTGAAAAAAACACTAGAAAATTTTACTAAAATCTTGAAAAAAAGCTATATAAAATTTTACTAAAATCTTGATAAAAATCTATATAAAATGTTACTAAAATCTTGATAAAAAATCTATATAAAATGTTACTAAAATCTTGAAAGAAACTATATAAAATTTTACTAAAAAAAACTATATAAAATTTTACCAAAAATCTTGAAAAAATAAAAACACTAGAAAATGTTACTAAAATCGTGAAAAAAACTACATAAAATTTTACTAAAACCTTGAAAAAACCTTATAAAACCTCGGCCCATAGTGATTTCTAAGCGCAGCTTAGATGTGGCACAAGGCCGAAAGTAAGAGGATCAAACTCACTACTCAATTGTAATGATTTTCGCGAGACAAGATTGCTAACCATTACACCACGTCGAGGTACCCAAGCTACTTCAGTATGGACAGGAGCCAGAATACTATACTTACTCTCTAGAACAGTGCCTCTCTCTGGGAGACTAGACCTCACTACGCACAATGATTCATTGAAACTATTAGGGTGAGTCATCAGTAATTTCCATTTTGAGAAACCAGTTATAACGACGAATGTATCATCCTTACTATTAATCATACGTGACAATTAATAATAAATTAGAGAACACAAACATACCTTAGTTTTTTCAAGGCAATGGTGACATACACTGGATTAAATAATAGGTTTTCCAACCCCACTAATGTAGGAATTGAAAGTGAATTTACATCGCATAATGTTACGGAAGTCCAGGCGAGGGAAAAACGCTATGTAGACATCGAATTCCAAGTGATTTTGTTGTATACACTTACGTGCAAATATACATGGAAAAAGGGTTAATCTGTCACTTCCTTCCAGCTATGGGTTAAATAGCAGGACAGATTGGGATCTATAGTCTTGGTTGGTAACCAGTCTCAGAAGAAATGGCGACCTACTGCGAGAAAATCTTCTGCCTAATCAATCACGGATCAAAAAAGACATGATCTCCCAAACGTGTATCACGTATGGCGATTCACTGAATGAGACATTTAGAAAATGTATAGTATTTATATATACGTTATCCTCATGCAAACCTGTTTCGATGCATCACAGCTCATCAGTGTGGCTAGACATCCACTTGCTTCTGGGCGGGATCGAAACTCGACCGATTTGGTGTCAGACGGAGTCGTTAGCCCCCGAAGCCATAGGCGCATGGAATCAGATTAGTGAAATTTTAATGTGTTATATATAAGCGGTGTATACACACGTCAGTCACCGAAAGAACTCATTTCATTGCTAGGGAGTAATGCATAAATCACAGGTGTGGCAACTTTTTTTAATATTTTATATATTGTGTATGAGTAGGTATTTGAAGACTATCACAATGCGTTTACTCTAATAAAGTAAAGTAAAGAAGGTGTTGGGTACTACCTACTTATTATTTATTAATATTTCGAGATCAGAATGAAAGGAGAGATTGATTTCACGTTCCTCCGCTGGTGAACCATGCCTTTAAACGAATGGTCCTCTTTCGCTGCTACTGCTGTCATTAATTGTAGTATGTGTGTGTGTACCTGTAAGTGTGTTAGTTCATGTATATGGGTGTGTGTTTATGGTTTATATAAGTGTGCGCGTTAGTAGGAGATGGCTTTTTCGCGTCATTTTTAAAGTGAAAGCGGGCGCCATTTTACGATTTGATGATATATCTGTCTGCTTTACTTTATGGTTTAATATGTGCTCGTTGACTCGTGACAGGGTTTGGCATTTTCGCATCTCTGTCAGAATTGTAGTAGGCGCCGTTTTATGACCTGATGTTATGTCTAGCTACTTTAATCGGAGGCGTATTCATTGCTACATTTTTTCCTCCGGAATTCGTTCCCGTGTAATCTCGTGTGTGTGTGTGTGTGTGTGTGTGTGTGTGTGTGATTGTGTTATGTGTGTGTGTTTATGTGCGTATGCTTTTTGTATTTTTTCACTTCTGTGTTCATTTCATATATACATATACCTACATACCATTTTCTTGTGTGTGTGTGTGTGTTCCGGTGTATAGTATGTTGGAGTGTATGTGTGATAATATGTGTATGCGTGTGTATGTGTTCAGGTGTATAGTATGTTGGAGTATGGGATTTGTGTGTGTGCGTGTGAACGTATATTTTTGCGTTGTATTGTTGCCGGTGGTGATATGTTTAGGGTATATGTATGTGCGAGTTACAGCTTATAATATGGTATATTTGTTGCTGTTGGTCATGTGTTTATAGGCATGTATTTGTATGCTTTAGTCTGTGATTCCGCCTTACTGTTGTGGCCGGTGTGTGTCAGGTGCGTGATAGTGTTAATTATTCTGTTATGTAATCTAGATTGAGTTCCTTTTTATCATTGATCTGTGGGTAGAGTTTATCTATTATTAAGGACTCTTTTATGCGTAAGTTTCCTTGGTTCCGCTCTCTTGTTTCAATATTGACAGCTATGTTTTTGTCTGTGTTTTTGCATTTTCATAGGTGCTTATGGAATGATGATGCCTGCGTATGTAAGTGTTCTCTGATTCCGGTGTGTAACGGTCTGGTGGTGCTGCCGACGTAAAATTCCTCGAATTTGCCGCATTGCATGCGATATACGACATAGATCTGGTGGTATATACCGGTGTCAGTAATAGGGCAATTAGCCAGTGTACATGCGGTGTCGTTTCTAGTATGTAGTTTGTTGTAGTTCTAATTAAGGTGTCTCCAAAGATTTGGGCCTTAGTAGGCCAGTTGCATGTCCAGTCCCTCTCTGCGGGTGGCTCTACGTATTTTCGTGGTGATGTTTTCGCTGAAGTGTGGTAACCTCAGAAAGCAGGTGTTAGAGGGGTTGTGGTTCCTTCGGCTTTTATTACCTTTACGTTCCAGGCGATCAACAAAAGACTGGAGGTAACCGTTGGTTTTCAGTACCTCCTTAAAATGTGCAATGTGTGTGCTTCTGTCTTCTTCTTTGCTAAATTTGCCCCTGATACGTGCAAGTTCATTTCTAATGTCTCCGGGCTGATTTATGGTGAACAAACATGTTTCTGCTGGCAGACCTTTTGTAGAATGTCGCCTTTTTCCGATACTTTCAGCCTGAAGTCCAGCAGTGACAGGCATCCATTGTTATCAGGATGTTCGATGCATTGTGATAGCCTTCAAATACCTACCCATACACTTTATATACACAATGCTTCAAGAACAATTACAAAACTCTCCCATATACACACACACACACACACACACACACACACACACACACACACATATATATATATATATATATATATATATAGTATTGTAACTGAGGTTACATATACTATATATAAAAGAGTGAACATTAAAGTCAACACTCGGTGGCGACAGACTGTTTCATGCTAAGTGCAATCATCAGACCACATGTGTTGAGTTTTTCCTCGATTATCTATATATACGTGTCAGTGGGGCATTGTGGATAATCCTTCTAATGATTATTTTGGCAGAAGTGGCGTGATTATTTATTTATTTGAGTAAATCTATTTGACTTGTTATTTGTTTATTCTTTTGTTTTTTGATGATTAATTTATTTATTTGGATTTGTTATTTATTGCTTATTTGATTATTCTTTAAATTTTATTATGATTTGTTATTATTTTATTTATTTATCTGTATTATTTTATCTATTATTTATCTATTGTAATGGATTAACATCCATTATCGTCAGCGTTTTGTTAATTTGTTTATAATTTGCTACGTATTATTAGTTTTCTATTTTAAAGTAACGTAGCAAAAAGTTATTTTCATGTCTGCATTTTGATAATAGTTCAGATCGTTTATTCAGTAGTTTGTTTTGGTTAGGGAAGGTAATAATAGATATTTTTTCCTCCAGGCGCAGTCTGCAGGATTTTGATTGATTGTTGTAGGCCGATGTTCTTTTTCTTTTGTTTTCATGTTTTTAATTCTGCAAAAATATCTTTGAAAGTTTTTTTTGTCTTTTTAATCGCTTCACACCAGAAACGACAATAAGATCACTAAGACACAAGAGGTTATTGAGTGTAAGATAATATAAGAAAAATTATTAATGAGAGAGAACGGTACAAGAAAATGAATTAACAAGACAGAAGATAGCGACTGACATTGCATTTGCATTTTTGAAGATTAAATTTGAACGCCATACTTATGAATATGGGCCAAGGACAAAAATTGTTTGTTACCAAGCTCCCGCAACCACTGTTACGCTAACAGCGATATAACACCTCTTTCGTGCAATGAGGAAGATGCTGCGAAGCAACTTCACTATCTAAAATGAGGATAATTATAGCTCCGCCTACAGCACAGAAATATTAACCACGCCTAAATAAATCCTCATCAGCTAATGGTTAACTCCTATCCCAGGTCCCACTGTAACACTTACATTCCCTCCATATTTCATAAGTTTCACTCGAGCAGTTTCTTCCCGCGAACAGCTGTTCAGTGGAATCGACTCCCAAGTGGATGTTTACCAGATCCCTACAATCTTAACTTGTTCAACCGTTATCTTCACCACATATCTGCATATGCTGTTTCTTTTTACTCCGTATTCTTATACCTCAAGTAGCTCCTTCCCTGGCCTTGTATAGTATTAACCTCGATGCACAAATCAAAACAAAAACATGCAAGCTTCCCGATTTCAACAATGTAGCCTTTCACCCAGGTGCTTTAAACGCAGAGACTACTAGGAGAATGAAAGAAAAACGTTAGAAGGGACCGGAAACCTAATCCTGAACAAGAAACAAGGAATACAACTCTAATCCTGTTCAAACAACCAGAGAAGAGTGTGAACCGGTCATAGACGAACCTATCTAATCCTATTGAGGAGGAAAAACTTATTAGTGAGTAAAATTTCAGAGTTCGGTGGATACGTTGGAAGTAAATATTTGATGTAGACCATAGAATAAACTGGGAACCCAATCCTGAACAGGAAACAATAAACCTCTATCCCTGTTTAAAGGACCAGGGAGAGGTGTGAATATTTCTAATTATGCGATTAAAGGTATTAAATAAATATCGGTTCCTATAGTATAACACTCTTTCTTATAAGAATAATTAATCAGAAAATATCCATTGATTCATTTGAGGTTCTGATGTTTACAGATGTAAGAACCGGCAAATTTCAATGCATTCATAGAAAGATTTAAAAAGAGGGCTCCGAAGTACACAGCCAAATTTTTATTAAAAAAAGAGAAAGGAAAAAACATTATTTACATTGATTGGACTGTTGTTCTCATCTTTGTTTCTATATTCATATTCACGACGTTACGGCCGTTGTACGCTCTGACTTTCTTCAGGTGACTGAAATTTCGAATCGAACCCTTTATTTCGGTCACTGGGATATATTGTTCTCGTTCCATGAGCCATACTACTTCAATCATCTGAAGAAGGCCGGGGCGTACAACGATCGAAACGTCGTGAATATGAATTTGGCAATAAAGATGAGGACAACAGTCAATAATGTAAATACTAACTCATCTCACAAGTACAGACAAATATTAAAAGGATGAAATTAGTCGAAACTATATCACGAAATGAGTCAAATACGTCGTCTGGCAACAGACAAACACTACAAGAGAAAGGAAGTTGTGAAGAGCCATGATCGCCTACCTCATGAAGGAATATGGCACGTGAAATGAAAAAAAAATGCTGCAGTGGGCGAAACCTAAATAAAAATTTGCCAGTGATGCTTCAAATTTGGACGAAAATCCGTTGAATACTATCCACGTTCTTGAATGTCACTAACAAGTGAAACACTCGAAAATTTCGCGATGCGTGCGGGTTGCAATCAAAAGAAAGAAACGACCGTTGACAAATGCAGGAATTAGAAGATCTGGAGATTCCATAGACTAACCATTTTTGAATATCTCCACTGCTCATTCTTCACGTCCCGTGCATTTTCTTCTTTTTTTCAAAGCATTGCATCACCCAAGCTTACATTGCAACGAAGAAAGGAGAAAGGAAAAGATAAAGGATTCTTGAAGTATTAAGAAAAAGAAAAGGAAATGATATTTAAGAAGAAATTTAAGTTTCCTACCAGCCGTTGTACGTGTTGCAAGATGTGTAGACGCTATCACTACAGAAAACAAAATTATAGAACCGATTTTAAAACATACATATTAAAATATAGCTATTAAAATATCTATTAAAATAAATACCTATTAAAATACTTATTAAAATAAAATACCTCTTAAAATATGGCTTTTTATTGCTAATACTGTTACTAGGATATTTGGTTTATTGTGTCATGTTAAACAATTTTTCTTGTCAGAATCTATCTTACACCTTTATAAGCCTATCATCACCTATACATGGAATGTTGCTGTTACGTCTGGTCTAGTGCTTCTGCTAGATATTTAAGGTTTCTTTATAAAATACAAAAATCTGCAATGTTACTGACCCTCAAGTGGAATCTTTGCTTTTAGTTATTTTCCCATCGTCACAACTTAGCTTTCTATAAATATGTTCATGATAATATTTTCTATAAATATGTTCATGGTAATTGTTCTAATGAATTTTCCTCCGTGGTACCTAAACTCTATGAATTTTCCAGTTGAATTCATTGCATTCACTTACGCGCAAATACCCTTGGGAAAGGTATTAATCCGTCTCTTCCTTCTAGTTATGAGTTAAATAACATGACAGATTGGGTTCTATAGCCTTGGCTGGCAACCAGTCTACCGCAGAAAGCAATGGCAACCTACTGCGGGATAATCTTCTGCCCAGTCAGTCATGACTCTTTCGAGACATGATCGCCCAAGCGTGTTTCACGTATGGCACTTAACTGACTGACTAGAAAACTTCATAATTGTACGGTTAAAAACCCTGGATGTAACTGTAAATTCTGTGCCAACAGTTTCTTCTCTCGCGTTTCTCGCTTGCGGAACTCTCTTCCGGTTTCTTGCTTTACAGCTAAAATTGGTCTTCCCATATTTAAATATGGCAAACACTATGTCAATCGTCATGTTCTTTCCTCTTAATTCCTATTCTTTTATTGTTCTCTCTTCTTAATATTGTTTGAGTTTTCTCATATTCTCTCACGCTTAGTAACCTCTTTGCGATTTGGTGATTTTAACCACTACAAATAAACACAAGATTTTAAAAGATTTAAAGCTTTATAAATTCTTCTTCTTCTTCTATGTGCCTTGTTCTTTCAGGACATAGGCGATCATGGCTTTCCACATACCGGTAGCTCTTAGCACGCTTTCTCCTGTTACACTACGCAACCCCCATTCTGTCAGCCACCCTCTCAGGCCCTTTAAATATTTTATCCTCTGCTTTCCCCTGTCTTCTTTACCCTCAATCTGACCAGTGAGTATCAGATTCTTTAAGCCTTTCTTCCTTATTACATATCCCAAGAAATTTAACTGTCTCTTCCTGATGTTCAATATTAATTTCCTTTTAGTTTCCATCCTTTCTACAACCTCATTATTGCTCACATGCTCGATCCAGGTTATCCTTCTGCAGAACCATATTTCAATTGCTTCAAGTCTTTCTTTCATCTTTGATGATATTGTCCAGCATACACTACCATATTGAAAAACTAACATCACATAGCAATCCAGTACTCTCTTCTTTGTTTCTAGCGAAATCTTCCTGCCTCTTAATACTCTACTCAGCTTCAGGAACGCGTCCTTCGCCTTACCAATTCACCTTCGGATTTCTGTGTCGCACTTTCTTTTTTCTTTTTCTTTTTTTTTCTTTTTTTTTGTTATAACACTTCCAAGGTATTTAAATCTTTGTACCTGCTTGATTTTAGTATCCCCTACCTGTCACTGACATTTTGGGCTGCTCTTTTTTGCTGATGACCATGCATTCGGTTTTCTTGCAGCTTATTTGTAGTCATTTCTTGTCACTCTCTTCAGCTACCTTCTGTAGGAGGTCTTGTAGTTTCCTTTCCGTGTCTGCTAATAGCACTGTAGCATCTGCGTAACTTATGTTGTTCAAATTGTGGCCTCCGATGACAAATCATGGCATAAAATATAGGGCTCTCTGAATTGTCTCTCTTTGTACAAGTTGAACAGATCCAGCGAAAAGACACATCCTTGTATTACGCCCCTTTCTATCTTTGTATATCTGCTGAATACGTTACCTGTCCGTATGCAGGCGGTTTGCTGCCAGTAGGGATTCTTGATTACTCTTATGTTTTTTCCCAAATATGTCGAGGCTGCTGAGCATCTCCATCAGTTCTAAAAAAACGAGCGGGAAGCGCGAGAGAAGAAACTTTTAACATAGAATTTACGGTTACATCTAGCTTTTTCAACCGTAAAATTATGAGATTTTCTATTACTCTAGTATTAATATTCATAGAATCTAGGCACCATGGAGTAAAATTCATCAGAACAGTTAACATGAAATTATTTATAGAAAAAGCTTGGAGAAGCTACGTTACAGCGGTGAGAAAAAGGACTGAAACCGAGATGCCAGGTTAGGACCAATGACATTGCAGATTCTTTAGATTTTCTAAGGATCTCTAAATATATAGCATGAACCACAAGCCATATGTAGCAGCAATAGGCTAAGCATGGACGAATAGGAGATTTGTAAACACTCTAATTTCAAAACAAGGAATTATTAAAAAATAATAATGCCATTATATCATAATAATATCTAAGAAATAATGTTTAATTAAAAATATTTATGAACTTAAAAGGCAAAGTTATAGATGCTGAGTTGAAATCTTCTTGTAAAGACTGCATTGAAGCTGTCAAATAGGAATTAAACAGATCCCGGTCAAAGAGGGAGACATTTTTGTCCATGGACTATTTTTAATTGATACTGGTCTTTTAGCGGTTGAGGGATTATTTTGAAAGAATCAGTTTTTCCAATAGGTTTTTTGTCTTGCTTGGAGTTAAATCATTAAAAAATTTAAAATAAAAGAACACGATGTTACTAAAAATGTAAAAAAATTGTTCGGTTATTCTAAAGGTAATTTTAACACGGGATGAATAGTGCGGCACTGAAATCCGAAGCAGTGAATGATACCTTCCAAAAGTCAATCCTGGAAATGCAAGGAACGGACAATGCGTCAAATTCATTTTTGCCGGACGCAGTCACTAATTCAATTAGTGAATTCAAGTACGTCCCAGAAGAAAATATTAGATTCATATCGTACTTTAAAAGGTATGAGGTCATTTTCAGAGAAGAATGTCAAGAATAGCCGGCTGAAAAAAAAGGTACGTCATCTGTTAAGAAAATTGTGCCCCGCTGAATGTGAAAAAAAATCTGAATTTCATTTTGTCAAATACTCAAAGAAAAGTGTCATTTAACGAATTTGTGTCAATTTTATCAATGATTTTTGGTGAAAAGAATATTTTATACACAATGACAGTGTATGAAACTTACTATGGACGAAGATGAAGATTTTGTCGCCTATGCCGGTAAAGTCAACCGTGAGAAAATTAAACTGGATGAACTATCATTAAATATGTAATCTTCGTTAAAGGTTTAATATCAATCAAAATATACACCCCCCGAATTCTTACAAAACTTGTACAGAATTTAAAATTATACAGATTGTTGCTGAAGGGTACCAAACTTTGTCAACATAAGGCGGGATACCGCGAAAATCGAACAAAATGGTACGTCAGAAGTACAACTAGTCTGAAGAAAAACAGGAAATAAGACAGTACTACCAAAAGGAAAAAATCCTAAATAAAAATACTGCAAAACTCAATCCAAGCTATGGCTGTGGCATACGTGTTTAATTGTGAAAGAACAGATCACAAACGAAACTACTGCGAGTTGAAAAGAAATACACAAACTAACTTGCTGAAAGTAGTGCTACTAGCTAAAAACTGGAAAGTTCAAAAGATAGAAAATTCGTGACAGTAAAAATTAATGTCGCTACGATGAGATTTTGATGGTACACTGGTAGTGATATTACAATTATTGATGAACAAACTTAGAACAAAATTAGCAAGTCTAATTAGCAAAAACAGAAAAAGATCTGGAAAGAATTTTTTCTTGTGAAAATTACGTGTAACATCGCTCTTGCGGGTATAACTAAAAAAGCAGAAGTTTACGCATTAAAAAATTGCAATTTAAATTTACAAGGTTTTGATTGACTAGAATTATTTGAACTGGACGATTAATTTGCTCTGTGGAAAAGTTAATTATTCGTCAGAGAAAAATATTACAACTAAAGAAAAACTGAGAATGCTAAACATATATTCCCGAATATTTTCCCATTAGAGTTTCGAAAATATACAAGAGCAAATTTAATTAAAATTAAATGTGATACCAGTTTTTTAAGCCTAAAAGAAAAATCCTTTTGTCACGTTAGAGTCAATTAACACCGAACAGGATAACCGAGAAGTTATTGAAAAATAGAATACTCTGATTGGGCCAGCCAGCGGTTTGTATCAGAAAGAAAAGTAACAAGATTCGTTTCTGCGCAACTTTTTCGACTGAGCTGAATGGATACCTCTTCCCACATATATATTTATTACCAATTCCAGAGAATATATTTGCCGAATTAAATGGTGTTTTGTTTTGTTTTGTTTTTGTTTATGTTTTTTGTTTGTTTTTGGGTTTTTTGTTTGCTCTGTTTTTTGTTTGTTTGCTTGTTTGTTTGTTTGTTTGTTTGTTTTTATGATGCATATCTCGGATGAGGAATGTCAGAAGTATTCGACTATTTATAAACAAAAGTTTAAATTATTACCCTTCGGTGTATATGTAGTGCCAGGTATTTTTCATCAAATAGTGGATATTATGTTAGCTGGACTAGACGGTGCCGTCGCTTGCATAGATAACATACTTATTAGGAGCGCTATGAAAATACAGCACAAAAAAATGACTCAACAAGGATTACAGAGAATATATGATTAAGAGTTAAAATAACAGTGAACAGAAATGTCGGTTTTTATGGACAAAATATATACTTAAGTTAGATAATCGACGAAAAAGAAAGCAATTGCCATTAATAAAATGCCTCCCCCGACAAATTTGGCGCCCTACAATCATTTTTGGGATTAGTAAATTATTATATTTATGTGTCAGATATTTACCAAATGAGAGCGCCTCTGAATAATCTCCTTAAGAATTATGTATAAAATGGAATTGGTCAGCAGAATGTCAAAAAGATTTTGAAGAAATCAAAAAACTTCTGACTTCCGATTTATCGTTGACAAATTACGATCCACAGCGACGAATATTGGTAGCCTTGAAGTGGTAATATGCTATAAATTTGAAGACAGTACAGTTAAAGCTGTCGCCCACGCTTTAAGAAGTTTGAAAAATAAGTAAAAATGCTAGACAAATTGAAAATGCAAGTCAAATTAATTTTTACCGTAAAGAAATTTGACAGGATGATATTAGGAAGAAAATTCGTATTGCAAACAGATAATCGCTCATTTTTAAGGATATTCGATTCTAAGAACTGCATGGTGAAAATAGACTATAGCATTTGGCTACGATTTTATTGAACTATGATTTCAAGATGGAATTTCTATCCTAAAAATTGTGGCACGCAGATAGCTTGTCCAGACTGATATCAAAATGTAAAGATTTTGAAGATTTCTTTTGTGATTTGAAAGTGAAATTAAAAGCTTTTTGTGCAACACAACTAAAGAAATTCCGGTCACGAGTCATCCTAAAATGGATACGTTTATTCAAAAAACGCTCAATAAAGTCAAGTCGAAATGGGGTAAAACTAAAAGTAATTCTGATAACAGCCATACAGTATTTTCTATAGTGATAGAGTACTTTTGTACGCGGAAAGAGTAGTAATTTCGTTATCTCTACAGAAAAGGATTTTGAAACTATTCCGCGTAGGACATCTGAGAATAATGAGAATAAAGTCTCCCATGAGAAGCTATGTTTATTTGAAAAAGCTGGATAAAGAGATAGAAAACACAGTTAGAAACTGTCATAGTTGGAATTCAGTAGCAAAATCACCACCTACAAAATATCAGGCATAGTCGAGTACTGATAAACCATGGGCATGGCTACATATTGACTTTGCTGAACCACTAAATGGTTCATACTATGTAACTGTGGTCGAAATATTCACAAAATCACCGAGATATTTAAGTAAACGACCGACTAGCGCAGTAAAAATTAAATTCTTACGCGAACTTTTTTGAAATTCTGGAGTAACTGAAAGTTTAGTATATAATTAAGTTAGATAATCGACGAAAAATGAAACTCAATTTATTTTTAGTGAGTTTTAAAATTTCTTTATAAACTATGCGGTTGACAAATCCGATTTATCATCCGATATCGAAGAGTCTAGCTGATAGATGTGTAGACCCCTTCCAAAGAGATTTAAGAAATAAAGCTAGATTTGTCAACCCCTTCCAAAGAAACTTAAGAATTAAAGCTAAAGGCTTGAATTTAGCAGATATACAAAGATAGAAAGGGACGTAAGACAAGGTTGTGTCTTTTCACCGGATCTATTCAACTTGTACAGCGTAACTATTCTAAGGACCCTAGATGTTATGCCATGATTTGTCATCAGAGGCCACAATTTGAACAACATGAGGTACGCAGATGCTACAGTGCTGATGGCAGACACGGAAAGAAAATCACAAGACCTCTTACAGAAGGTAGCTGAAGAAAGCGACAAAAAAGGACTACAAATAAACTGAAAGAAAACCGAATGCATGATAAAAGAGCAGCCCAAAATGACAAATACAGGTGGCGGATACTAAAATTAAGCGGGTACGAAATTTAAATACGTTGGAAGTGTTCTAATAGAAGAAAGAAAGTGCCACACTGAGATCCGAAGGTGTACTGGCATGGCGAAGGACGTATTCCAGAAGCTGAGTAAAGTATCAAGAAACGGAAAATTTTCACTGGAGACAACGAAGAGAGTACTGGATTTCAATGTGATGTCAGTTCTTCAATATGGTAGTGAATGCTTAACAATCTCATCGAAGATGAAGGGAAAGCTTGAAGCAGTTGAAATGGGGTTCTACGCAAGGATGCTGCGGATATCATAAACTGAGCATGTGAGCCATGATGAGGTTTTGGATAGGATGGAAACGAAAAGGAAATTAATATTGAGCATCAGGAAGAGACAACTAAAGTTCCTGGGACATGCAATGTGGAAAGAGGGCTTGGAGAACCTGATATTAACAGACCAGATAGAGTGAAAAGGAGACAGAGGAAAGCAGTGGATAACATATTTGCAGGGCCTGATCAGGTGGATGACAGAACGGGGATAGCGTGATGTTACAGGAAAAATCATGCTAAGAGCCACCAGGGATAGGGAGACGGGGAAAGCCATGACCTGCTTACGTCATGAAAGGACAAGGCGCATAAAAGAAGAAGAAGAAAGCCTTGGAATCGGAAAGTACAGCACTTCAAGAATTTTTGAGTGTGTATAAAATGGCGTCAAATGCAAACGTCACCGCAAAAATTTCACTTGAAGAGATTATGTCTGCTAAGAAAGACAATCTATTTGCAAAAAATTACAGCCTGGGAAAAAATCGGAAACTTCAAGCTGTCAAATCATTTAAGATCGACGATAAAGTTTTCTTTCAAAACTTAAAGATCCGAAAGGAAGATGGTAGGAAGGAAAATAATACCACGCATTGGTAATATGATTTACATTGTTCACGATGAACACTTCCATCACAGAAGACATGTAAATCAGTTGAGGTTTGAATATGCACAGAATAAGCAATCAGCACAATTTCAATTACGAGAATATACGATATATTTTTAAGTCAGTCAGTTAAGTGTCATACGTGATACACACTGTGGGCGATCATGTCTCGAAAGATTATCCAGCAGTAGGTTGTCATTGCTTTCTGTGTTAGACTGGTTGCTAGCCAAGGCTATAGAACCCAATTTCTCTTATTATTTAACCCATAACTAAAGGGAAGAGACGGATTAACACCTTTCCCAAGGGTATTTGTGCGTAAGTGAATGCAAGGAATTCAACTGGAATTCGAAATCGGCACCCCCGATTTGTCGTTCCTAGTCGATATCCACTGCACAACAACGCACATACGTTTTTTGAAGTGCCTATTCCTAATATGAATACTAAAATACAACGCTAGATTAAGCGAAAGCGTAATCCGACTGAAATGTTGGAAGTGAACCCATGTCGGAAAAGTATTGACTAAAGAAAATGCATATGTAAAAATTGGTGGGGATCATGTGGAGATGTACACACTTCTCCAGAGTGTGATGCGGACTCGGCCAAATGGTATAATGCTCACATCGAGAAGAGTCTTAATAGACTGCTAAAAACAGGTGTATTTATATACGTGGGTGATCGTATGTGTATATTTATATATTTATATATTTTCTTTATATATATATATATATATATATAGTCATCCGCAGACAGATCTGTTTCGCTGTATGACAGCTCATCATTACGGTTAGACTCCGATTGCTTTTTAACCCAGGATTGAAACCCGACCGAATTGGCGTCCGTCGGCGGTTCTACCTCTGGGCTATGGGCGGTCGGTAGAAGAAGGCAGACTTTTTAGCGTGTATATTATCATTATACGCGCCCAATAGCCAGAGTGCTCTAATTCATTTTACTGAATGAGCGATGCCTATATATATATGTTTACATACTATTTATCAAAATTTATCAGTATATATATATATATATATATATATATATATATATATATATATATATATATATATCAAACAACTCAAAAATAAATACCGAATGATCTTCTTTTTCTCCATATCTCCTTTTCTGATGGAGCTTTAATAAAAGTGAAACATTTTAGATTGATAAAAGCTTCCTATATTATCACACTGTCAGATTCCGATCTATATTTGTTCTAAACTTATAAATCGTTTGCTGATCGTTTCGACAACAAACTCTTGAGTCGGTCGACCAAATAAGCTACTTAAACTTTTCATGATTTATTGAATATTATAGCTTTAGTAACTATTTAGCGCTTGTTAGCAGAAGTTCTGCTTACTTGAAAAATACGTTAACTTTATACACCTCGGCTAATTCGCTGAAAAAAGATCTACCATGATGAAGAAAGGTCCCAAAGTTAATAAAAACTAAGTTTTAGCGTCGAAATGTTTGTTTTTTGAAGGTAAAAATATTTTTTGATGGTATTATTTAATTTTTTTAATTTTTTCTAGCACGATCGAAAATTTTGTTACAAATCTTGTTTTACTTTTTTCTTTTTTTTTTTGTCAGGAGAGGTCAAAGTTTAGTATAAGGATTTTTAGCGCCATTTTTTTTAGTATTAACAACACATTGATATGGAAATTCTTGCAAAAATGAAACGATTGACCGATTTTAATGAAACTTTCAGAACTAACAATTGAATTAAATTACTTAGGAATTTTTTTTAGAAATCTGATCTGAATCAAAAAATAAAGACATTATTCAATCAAAAAAGCTTTTAATTCATATTATTATAAGTTATATTACAAACACTACTGTCTAAAAAAATAAATTTTCGATGAATAATGAGTTTTTAAGAGAATTGTTTTCATTTGTTGAAATTTTAATTAGAATAATTTATTAAGTATTAAATATTTTTAAATTCTGTATTTTGACCTAATAAATGATATTATTATTATATAAAAACTATATTTACTAATTTTAAACAGAAAAATTTACTACTAATTTTTAAACACTTTTTAAAAAGAATTTTTATTTTTTATGTATATAAACGTGCCGATGTTTGTAGATACGGATGTTCATGCACGATATTATCAAAAAATAAGTGCGATAACTATAATAAATTTAATGACAAACTTCTAGAATTCAATAAAACATTAAATAACTGGTTATATTTTCTTAAGTTTTTAAGATTGATACTTAAAATTAGGATGTGCGTTGTGGTGCATTGGATATCGGCTCGGAACAAGAAATCGGGGAGCCGAGTTCGAATTCCAGCTGAATTCATTGCATTCACTTACGCGCAAATACCCTTGGGGAAAAGTATTAATCCGTCTATTCCTTCCAGTTATGGGTTAAATAATAGGACAAAAGCAATGGCAACCTACTGCGGGATAATATTCTGCCCAGTCACTCATCTCTCTTTCGAGACATGATCGCCCAGTCGTGTATCACGTATGGCACTTAACTGACTTAAAAATATGTAAAAAGCGCTTACGTTTTATTCATTTTTTTATGGATAGAGATCCTGTAGAATAACATTAGATAAACATCAATTTATCATCAAATTATCAACATATGAGTAGGTTAAATAAATAGCTACCGACTTGTTTAAAAAAGCGTTTATGCGATATTTTAATCTTAGAAAATAATATTTCAAAAAAAATATTTGTTTCAAATGAGATTGATTATGCTTTAAATCAGCTAATATTCTTCAAATAAAGTTTCAGAAAACTATATTTTTTTTTGGAAGATTGTTAATAAAGAGAAATACATTGTAATAGGATGTGCGTTGTAGTGCAGTAGATATCGGCTCGAAACGAGAAATCGGGGAGGCGAGTTCGAATTCCAGTTAAATTCATTGCATTCACTTACACGCAAATACCCTTGGGAAAGGTATTAATCCGTCTATTCCTTCCTGTTATAGGTTAAATAACAGATCAGATTGGGTTCTATAGCCTTGGTCGGCAACCAGTGTACCGCAGAAAGCAATGGCAACCTACTGCTGGATAATGTCTCTTGATTGCCTAAGCGTGTTTCACGTATGGCACTTAACTGACTGACATTGTAATAAACACAGGCTAAAAATGGGACAAAAATCAAATTTTTTAGCAAAAAAAAAAAAACTATTTCCAGTCAGTTTGAATTAGCTTTGCAACAGAGCAAAGCATTTTGTTCATTGAAAATATAATACTTCAGTTTGAAATTAAAAGATACAAGAATGACTTTACATATTTTTAAATTCATTTTAAACCTTAAGTATCGCGAGTATGCGGCGGCATCTAGTTAATTTTAACGTATTTTTAGTTCTATTATTATTATTATTATTATTATTATTATTATTATTATTGTATCGGCTTTTAATGAGAACACACTAACTAGAAGATCATATTCTTTCGAAAGGTTACTACTAAGAAAGGAAATTAATTCTTCTCCCTTGATCTTCTTAAATATCCACTTATAGCAATAAAATATAAGGCCTCAAAGGCCTTGTTAAATTTTATTGCTGTATTAACCATTAGCGTTGGGATGCGATGCGTTCGCTAACGGGGTACCGTGCGTACGGTGGCGAGATCAAAAGATTGAAAACTCAAAATGCTAAAATCAAATAAAGAAGTTTTACTGATTTTAAAAGATACCAGAGACTAAGTATATTTGCCAGTGTCAGATGCCGGAAAGAGGAGAAGTAGAAAGGCACAAGAAAATGGATTTTAATAATCAAGCCTTTTCGGCTAGCAATCTTCTACAAGATCTTTTATGAAAAATATGTCAGTATGGGCCTCTAGTAGGGAACCTTGGCATCAACCTTTATGCATGCTCTCGGCCTTGTGCCACATCTAAGCTGTGAATGTGCGTCGGAATGAAAAAGTCGAGGGCCGATTTCGAATTCTAGTTGGATTCTCTGCATACCTTACACGCAAATACACTTGGGAAAGATATTAATCCATCTCTTCTCCCTCCAGCGAGCAGGACAGATTGAATTCCAAAACAATTGTTCGCAACCAGTTTACCTCAGAAAGAACCTAATGAGGGAAAATCTTCTGCATAGTTACTCATGGATCAAAGGAGACATGATTGTCCAAGCGGGTATCAGATATGGCACTTAATTGACTGACTGACTACGTGATTTAGTTCGATCCTCACTGGGTGCCACCTCTAAACTGCCTTTAGAAAATCTAAACTTACTTATAAATGAAACTTTGTGTGTGTATGCGTCTCTGTATGTGTGTCCGTTACTTATAGACTCCGAAATGGCTGAACCGATTTCCTTGAAAATTTACACAGTTGTACTATAAGTGTCTGCGAGTGTTCTTAGCTAGGTTTTGTGTCGAGAAACCCCCGATAAATATCGAAAATCGACAATCGAAAAAATCTGGTTATAGAAGGAGTTGTCCGATTTTAATCAAATTTGATAAACTCATAGACAAAGACATAAGAAACAATATTCAGAAGTTTCAAGGTTGCAGTTCTTACAATAGTGCAGAAAATCGATAATATATATATATATATATATATATATATATATATATATGTAAGAAGGTTTGGTCAGTATCTACTGCTAAGAAGGTTGGGTCACTATCTACTGCTAAGAAGGTTGGGTCACTATCTACTGCTAAGAAGGTTGGGTCACTATCTACTGCTAAGAAGGTTGGGTCACTATCTACTGCTAAGAAGGTTGGGTCACTTATTGAATCCATAGCAAAATCTACTGCTAAGAAGGTTGGGTCACTATGTCGATCCAGGATGTTTTTTCCGCCTGAATCCATCCTGCATATATAAAAGTCAACCATCCGTCCGTGCATGGAGTACTGCTGCCATTTATGATCAGGCGCCCCTGCCGTTCTCCTCAGTGTTCTTGACAGGCTCCAAAGGAGAGTCTGTAATGTGATAGGTACTGATCTGGCGGCTCGACTGCAGCCACTTCCCCACCGTCGAAATGTGGCCTCCCTTTGTCTGTTCTATAAATACTTTCATGGCTTCTGCTCGGTGCCTCCTCAACAGGTGTTTACTCGTGCAACCAGACTGGCAACTGGGTCCCACCCATTCACAGTCAGGTTAGCCAAATGCAGACGATAATTCTACTCCTGCAGCTTCTTCTCTCGTACTTCCCGCCTGTGGAACTCGCTCCCGTATTCTTGCTTTCCTGACGGCTACAACCTCCAGAAATTTAAATGCAAATTCAATACTCATCTACTAACCACTGGACTCTAGCTCTCTCTCTCTCTCCACCCTCGTATAACCTTCCTTTTCTCTCCACCTATGTATTTGTCATCGCACCTGCTTTCTCAGCTTTCTATTGCTCCTTTCTAACTAGTTTATACTCCTCACTCTTTTCTAATTAATCTTTTTTCAGTTATGTAGCCCCCTGCACATCAGTGGCGTTTCTGCCTTGCTCGGGGTGGAATGATTAAAATAAATAAATAAATCAGGCAAGATGTTTGTGCGTGTGTCTGTTTAGATATCACACGATTATCTCTGAAGCTTAAGCTAAAACAGCTGCAATTTTCTGACCACTGTTATCGAACGCAGAATAAAGTAATCTCATCCTTGTTCCTTTGACATCTCTCTGAAAGTGTTGTATCAAGGAAACTGACGTATCCACACCCAATTGCCCGAAACTCAAGAATGGATAGGAGAGATGGCAATGCATGATCGTATTGGGTGGAGTGAGATTATCGACGGATTTTTGAGCAACCTATGGTTGGTCGGATGAGTATGATAATGAAAAGAGAAGAGTAGATATGTGTGGACCACTGGTATCCACCCTGTATGCAGTGACGTAACTACAATTTGTGCAGCTAGTGGCGGTCGTAGAATTTTCCTATTTCTCTGAACAACATTCCAGAATAATCTGCCAATACCTAAGAAACATTAAGATTAAACTCATTTATTTTGTTTTATTAAAGAAAAAGAGCAGTAACAACAAAAATCACAACAACAAAAATATTATGAGAAAACATCTTTAAAAATAATGAGAAAGAAAAGATTTTAGGAAATAACATTTTCTTTTGTTATTACATTAACACTATAGGTGAGAACTTCAACGTTGTATAATGGTCAACAAACTTATCTCGCTAGATCAATTACGACTGAATAGTAAATTCGATCCTCACCGGGAGGCCAATATTTTCGGTCTTCTTCCACATCAAAACTGCGCATAAGAAAGCATTTGTGGACTTCGACGTGACCTAGCATTCTTGTCTTGCTAGATGAATTACGATTGAGTAGTGAATACGATTCTCACTGGATGCTCCATGAATTTGGCCTTGTGCCACATCTAAGCTACTCTTAGAAAATCCTCATTAACAATATAGAAACATTTGGGTAGTATAAACGTGGGGAATTAAAAAACGGAGAGCCGCTTTCCGTACATTCATTTACGCGCAAATGCCCTTTGGAAAGTATGAATCCCTCTCTTCTCTCCCCCTCAATTATTGATTAAATTCTTACACATACTTGCCAGTCAGTCAAAGAGAATGAAAACTCAAAATTCAAAACCCGAGGCGAGGTATTTGGGGGCATTGTGGCATACTATGTGCCCCTGTTCTATGTATTCGACTCTTTCAAAAAGTGTGGTTACTTTTGCACAAGCCTTCACCATTATAATAAAATCAGATGTGTGAATAGTATTGGCTGTTCGGTCCTAAGACCTAAACTAAACAGTTTGACTCTCATACGTCGAAAACAACGACAGAGTCCACTATAGGCAGTATGAAAAATATCCCATGACAATAATTGACACCTGATGCAACCCTGTTCATTTGTGAGGAAATTGTTCATTAGTTTCTTTCATACAGGAATGATACTACACAGTTGTTCAGTCCTTTTTTGTTTTTTTGTTTTTTTGTTTGTTTGTTTGTTTTTTGTTTTTTGTTTTTTGCTTGTCTTTTTTAATCGAATTCACCCCCAAGCAAGGCATAACTGCCACTGAGGTGTAGGGAGTTACAAGTGAGAAGAGCGAAAAGAGAAACAAAATACAGGGTGGGCTCGGGGAAAGGATAAGAGAAAGATGGGAATCAGAGTCATAAAATATTACAATTTAAACTCTTGGAGATTGTAGCTGTCAGGGAAGAAGAAAATTCTAAAGGCGAGAGATGCAAGAAAAGAAACTGCTAGATTTGATCGTTTTCACTGTAAAAGAGAGGGACCTATTTGTCAGTCTAGTAGCACGAGTAAATTCGTGAAAATGGGGATACCAGGGAGATAAGCTCGTCAGAGCAGAAGCCCTAAAATATTTATAGAAAAGGATCGATTACATTGCAGATTCTCCTTTGAATTGTGTAGAGCATCCCGAGATGAATAGCAGAAGAGCCCGACCGTATATGGTAACAGTATTCAATGCACGAACGAATGGTAGATTTATATATGTGCAAGATGGAGTCTGATGAGAAAAACTTCCTGTTTCAACACAGTGGCCCGACCATCCTAGCAGTAGCTGTAGTTATTGATTCGATGTAGTTCATTGTTTCTAACTAAATTTCCCTTCTTTTACTTTTAGAATGTATATTTTACCATTTAAATGTGTCTGCAAATTTCATTGTAACGTTTCTCGCCATTTGCTTAAAAACAACCCTGATGTTTTTAAAATTTCTGTATTTGCTTAATTATTCTTCTTCTATATGCCATGTCCCTTCAGGACTTAGGTCATCATGGCTTTCTACGCCCCCCTATCCCTGGTAGCACTTAGTAGGCTTTCTCCTGTTACCCCACACAAACCCCGCTCTGACATCCACCTACTCAAGCCCTTCAAATATGTTATCCGCTACTTTCTTTTATCTCTCTTTCCCTCTATTTGACCAGTGAGTATCAGATTCTCCAAGCCTTCCTTCATCGTCACATGTCCTGAGAACTTCTGCTGTCTCTTCCAGATGTTCAGTATTAATTTCCTTTTCGTTTCCGTCCTTTCCAAAAACCTTTTTCTAACTGGTGCTTAGTCCTTTCTTCCTTCTTCCCTTTGTTGTATTACTTACTTATCGCTCACATGCTCGATCTCTGATATCCACAGCATCCTTCTGTAGAACCACATTTCAGTTGCTTCAAGTTTTTCCTTCATCTTTGATGATATTGTCCAGCATTCACTGCTATATTGAAGGGCAGACATCACATTGCAATACAAAACTCTTTTCTTTGTTTCTAGCGAAATTTTCCTATTTCTTAATACACTTCTCAGCTTCTGAAATGCATCCTTGGCCATTCCAATTCGCCTTCGGACCTGTGTCACATTTTCCGTTCACAGTTACTTGTTTTACTTGCTTGATTTTAGTATCCCCAACCTGTAATTGGCATTTTAGGCTTCTCCGTTTGCTGATGACCATACATAAATATTAAGTTTTTTTTGTCTACTGGTAACGAAATGCTAATCTTTGATTTTGCAAACGGTGTTCTGTCTTTTGCCAGTTTAGATTAATTATAATATTTCTTAATTGTTGCTCACGTCTGAGGCTGTTTCTGATAACAATAAATTCGGTCTTGTTTTTTTTTCTAACTGGTGCTTAGTCCTTTCTTCCTTCTTTCCTTTGTTGTATTACTTACTGCATTAGTGTACTCAGTCAGTCAGTTATTTGCCAAATGTGATACACGCTTGGGCGATCAGGACTCTTTCAACCCATGACTGACTAGGCAGAAGATTTTCCCGCTGTAGGTTGCCATTTTTTTCTGTGGTAGACTGTTTGCCAACCAATGTTATAGAAACCAAAATGTTGTTTAACCCATAGATGAAGGAAAAGAGACTGATTCATACCGTATTTGCGCGCAAGTGAACACAATGAATTCAGATAGAATTCGAACTCAGCTCTACTGATTTCCAATTCTAAGCCGTTCTCCATTACCAAAAATCATAAAGAAAACCATAGAGTATTACTTTACGCTTTTTCATGCTATTTCATTTTACTAGTTCACCTAAATATCTCCTCCCAAAAATTGACGACTGAAGCGGAGCGGACCAAGCTTCTTGCCTCTGTCTACATCTACCAGTGTTTTAGTGCCTATAACTTTTTCTAACTGGCGCTTAGTCCTTTCTTCCTTCTATCCTTTGTTGTATTACTTACTGCATTAGTGCACTCAGTCAGTCAGTTACTTGCCAAATGTGATACACGCTTGGGCGATCATTACTCTTTCAATCCATGACTGACTAGGCAGAAGGTTTTCCCGCTGTAGGTTGCCATTTTTTTCTGTGGTAGACTGTTTGCCAACCAATGTTATAGAACCTAAACTGTTATTTAACCTATAGTTGAAGGGAAAAGAGATTGATTCATACCTTTCCCAGGGGTATTTGTGCGCAAGTGAACACAATGAATTCAGATAGAATTCGAACTCAGCTCTACTGATTTCCAATTCTAAGCCGTTCTCCATTACCAAAACTCATAAAGAAAACCATAGAGTATTACTTTACGCTTTTTCATGCTATTTCATTATACTAGTTCACCTAAATATCTCCTCCCAAAAATTGGCGACTGGAGCGGACCACCCTTCTCGCCTCTGTCTACATCTACCAGTGTTTGTGTGCCTATACTTTTAAAATGCCCTTGTCAAGTGGTGTATGTTACTAGCGGGGACTTGTCCAAAATTACTTGTGTTACGATTCCGACAATTCATCTTGAAAGTGTGACCAAGTGCTATGTGTTAGTGTCATAATCTTATTATCCGAAACTGCTGTTTTGTCACGAATTGCCACGATTTCACATGGAAGGTCGATGTATATATTCTCTGAAGTTGCGATGAAAAGAAGCGAAGAAAACAATATGCAGTAGAAGTTATAAGGCCCGCAATAAAAAAAAAGAGTTTAATTATTTTTCTCAAAATAATTTATTCCACTACCCTCAATACACACACATATATATATATATATATATATATATATATATATATATATATATATATAATGTCTAAGTCTTTACTCTAAGATCATTGAAATCTGCCTTGTAACTCCTTTTGCTAAAAAGCAGAAAACTAGAATAAAATAAAATAAAAACAACTTTTAAATAGAAAACTATAAACGCAAGTGATACTGAACCCCGCTGTGTCAACCTTCTCATTTCTCTCGATTGTACTTTTACTTCTGCCGTGGGGGAGAGGGAAGAGGTTAAGTTACAAAAACGCAGAAAAAGGGTTCAAAGAAAAAAAGTTTTTCCCAGGCAAGCGAGTTCATAGGGCTACGCAACAGATCCATAAAACTATTAAATTACCAACCGTTACTGGTTGTTTTATTTGGCGGCTTCATATGCCTTTATGTATAAATTCTGGCACGTTATTTAGGATCGAAAGTGACATTATCAGGCACATGCCTACATAGGAGCAACCCATTTTCTTTTTCATATAAAAACCTTTCGTTATGTTTACCTTTATTTCGAACTCCCTGATATTTTTTTTGAAATACCTTTACCGATATTGTGTCTTTATTGAAATTTGGGTTTATTGAATTTTGATCAATTTATCTTTGTCTAACAGAGTATCTTGTAAGTATCTATTCCGTTGCAGTAATCATAGTCTGCGAGATAAACTCGTTTATCATCACTTTTTGGTGTAAAATTAAATTGAATAGAACTAGAGGTTTTCTTCTTCTTTGTACCGTGTTTCTTCAGAACATTGGAGATCATTGTTCTCCACAACATTCTATCGTGTACATATCTCGTGTGTCTCTAAGCAGTTTTCCTCCCATTACCAAGGCTCCCCTCATTCCACCATCCATTCCCGCAAGCTAATCAGGTAAGGGGCTCACTGACTTCCTTCAACTCTCTTGCCTTCAATATACCCCGAGGGTGTTAACTTTTCCAAGCCCTCTTTCTTCATTATATGTCCAAGGAATTTCTTTTATCTCTTCATGTTTCTGAATAAAAGTGTTGTTTTCTTTGTGACTTCTTTGTTGCTTACTCACTCCGTCCATGAAATTTTCAAGCTTCTTCTTTTATGTGACATGTCCCTTCAGGACGAAGGCAATTCATGGCTTTCCGCGTCCTCCTGTCCCTGGTAGCTTTAGCACGCTTTCTCCTGTTACCCCACCCAAACCCGGCTCTGCCTTCCACCTGATCAGGACGTTCAAATATGTTATCCGCTGCTTTCTTTTGTCTTACTTTCCCTCTATCTAACCTGTATCCTTCGGTAAAACCAAATTTATACCTCGAGTTTTTTTTTTTACCTTATCTGTGAGGAGAATTTTAGCATTCATTGGAAATAAGAGAACAGATATCCCATGCAACACTCTTTTCTTTAGTATTTGGTAGTATTTACACAGCATTTATATTATTCGGACTATCGTCCTCATCTTTGTTGTCATTTGTACGACGTTTCAGCCGTTGTAGGCTCCGGCCTTCTTTAGGTGCTAGGAATTTCGAACCGAACCCTTTATTACAATTACTGGGGTATATGATATTCATTCCTTTAGTAGTAATGCCACGATTGGAAGTTAAAAGTTATCTCCTTCTAACCCCTCTAAGTTACTTGTTCACCAATGCTGTAGCCTGGTATTGAACTCACAAGTCTTGGGGTCCAGTCACAGAAACTAACCAACGTCTATATTCACTGGGCTATGTCTCCTTAAGAACCACAAGAACCACTGAATTTTGGGGACTTATAAACCTAATGTTCAGTAACACTTTTTCATATAGATTCCATATTGCAATTTTTTATGTTAATGGTATTTTAATGTTAATGGTTTTCTCCAGTACATTTTACCCGAAATCATATTGCAATTTTAACACTAATGATTTTCTCTGGCACTCCGTATTACTGGTTCCCATAGTGTTTTTCATCTCTATGCTTGGTCGGCTTAGGAGATTTTTGTAGCCTAGCATATGTGCTAATTCCTTAAGTTTACATAGTTTCCAGTGGCGTTCTATATCTATTATTTCAACTTCATCCCATAAGGGGGGTATCCCCTTTCTCCTTTCATATGTGGTCAGCTACGCCTGATTTTTTTCTATCTCCCCTCGTGTTACGGCCTTGCGATGTTCTTGTAGCCTTACTCTTTTCTTTGTTTCTAACAACGTTTCTCAGCATCTTCCTTAACTTTTTGGATGCTTCTTTAACTTGTTTATTGCGTGTTCGGATTTCGGTGCCGAATTTTGCATCCTCTTTTAAAACGCTTCTTAGATATTTGAACTTCTGTACCAGTTTGCTGTTGGCATCTTTAATTCGTAACTTCCATCTCGCTTTCTTCTACCACACTATCTAAGAGGTTCTATAGTTTTCTCTCTGAATCGGTCATCAACACAGTGTCATCTCTGTATCTTTTATTGTTAAGATTGCAATCACTGATAATAAGGCCTGGTAGGGTCTACAATTATCTTAGGATAGCGTTACAGTAGCGGTTAAATATGTCGGTGGAGAAGGCACTTTTTTGTTTCAAGCACGTTACTATTTTGGTATAGCTACTCAGTTAATTTTCTGTTTGTGTTATGACCGAAGGACCATAGAAAAATGACACGAACTCGGATATAAGGTTGAATAGTATATTCTCGGGAAACGTAGTACAAAGGTAAACGTAGACTGGAGAGTACTTTCTCTCGCAGGCGTCCTGACTCACTCATTCACCCACTCTGTGGCTACATCTCAGTAATTAGTCACCTCCACACTTAAGGCAAAATGTGACACAAGGTCTTTTTAATGTGGGTCTTCCGGGACATATAGCCCGGCCAAAAATATTTGTCTATTTTTCCCCAGTCGTGATTTTTTCCTTCGGCGGAATCACGACTGGGTTAGTGCTCTCTGTCCGAAGTCAGAGAGCGCTCTCCACCCAATGGCAGAGAGCTGACAGTGTCAATAGTAGCAGAGGCAAGTCTACTACTCAGTGACATTATTTATTTCGTATAAAATACAAAATTATGGCACACGGCCGAAAAGGGGAGGAGCAGAGGTTGGTACTCACTTAACTATCCTATACCTAGCTAAACACTATCACGACCCATTCACTCATTACAATTTGCACTATCACCAAAAGAACCCACCCATCACCTCCCAATAATTCATACACCACAATACCACAAATTTACAAAGGGCACCTAAAAAAGTGGGAAAAAACCCATGACAATAAAAATGTATTTCAACTCGCCGACATAGTCCCATAGAGGGCGAACCCGTAAACAATGGTAGGAGGCGTGCGAAGCCATTTCTTCCAAGCCAAGGTTGCAGCGTTCACAATCTGGCAAATCCGCCAGGCCCCATATGAAGGCCATGTCATTGAGAGGCAACCAATTCCGAGCCAATCGCCAGGTGAGCGAAAACTCAGCGTTGCTGAGATAATCGGTACCTGGCGCCTAAGACCAGAACGAGCAAAACTCATTCTCCGGCAAGCGGTGCACATCATGTAATGAATCCTTCGTGACGACTTTCCACTAACCCACTATAGAAGACTCTCCTAGGCTGTGAAACGTCACTGTACCGTGGAATGGCCCGCAAGGCCGCCAGACATTCGAGGAGAAAACTCGATCAATCCCGAGGCTTACGGCACCGCCTCCGGATGGGGGGAGTGATAATAAGGCTAGGGAAGATGTCCCTCACTATCCCCACCATCAATGAGTCTTCCAAAATCGCTTGCCTGAGAAAAACCAACCTTGACGTAACCTTGTGGCTCATCAGGTATGGCATTCTCAGACCCCCATGACACGGACGTTGGTAACAGACACGTTTGTCGGCTTAGTGTTTGCGTCCTCTCCACATAAGGGAGAACAGCAAATGCTCGATCGCCTCCCTCCGTTCTTTACAAAGTGGAAGCACTGACAACCGGTAAAGGATAATGGGGAAGACGTATGTACCACCAAACCCTTTAAGGACAAATTCCTTCGACGCCAAATCTCGACCTACGCGCCGACCTTTGCCAGAACTTCTGACCAATTTTTTTCCAACTGGAGGTCAGGCCCAAACCACACTCCAAGAATGCGGACAGGGCCGTCCGTCTAGTCGAAGAGCCCCGGGAGGGTAACACCCTTCCAGGCACCTAACCGCAAGCCAGACGACTGGTTGCGGTTAATCTTGGCCCCTGTCACCTGTTCGTACCGTTCAATCGCCTTCTGTACCACCTCGATGTCACTTCGGGAGGACACGAAAGTAGTGACGTCATCAGCGTACGCAGAAACCCTGGCTCGAGCACCACCAGGGACAGCGATTCTACATAGGGCCGGCCTGCACGCCCTGTCCTTTAGCCGATGAAGGAGGAGCTCCAACGCCAAAGCATAAAGTAGGGGCAACAGTAGACAACCCTGTCGAATTGACCTAGACAGCGCCAGGACGCCCGACAACTTTGCGTTCACCTGTACCACAGCCGTGGGAGATTGATACAGGAGGCTAATCCAGTGGCGGAAGTTGGTTTCGAATCCAGCTGCTTGCAGGACAGCCGACAGGTAACGATAGTCAATCCTATCAAATGCCTTGGACTGATCCAAATTGATCAGCAGCTTCTTCGTCGTCTTTTATCCCCTCTATGATCGTGCGTATCAGATTCAGGTTGCTCTGAATTGTTCGGCCCTTCACAGCACAAGTCTGCTCAAGTCCCAACAGAGACCCGGCAACTAATTGCAAACGATTTTGCAAGATGTTGGCCAAAATATTTAACTCTGTATTTAGCAGAGTTATGAGCCGGTAACCCTCTAACACCTTCCACACATCCTTGCCTTTTCTCAACAGCGTGATCACACCCCTGGGTGAACCGGTGGGAGATGGACCCCTGCCAGAACCAGTTGTTGAATACAACAGTCAAAATAGGGACAAAGATGTGCGACAGCATCAAGTACAATTCATAGTGCAAACCATCGAGACCCGGCGATTTGCCTCTGTCGGCCTTCTTCAAAGCCGCATAGACTTCGCCCTCCGTAATCTCGCCCTCGCAGCTAGCTGTATCAGCCGGCAAAAGCCGGGGGAAGTTAGCCAGATAGCCGCGAAACTCCTCATCACGGAGACCAGGCTCCTTGGTAAACAGGATCTCGAAATGCCGCCGAAACGCCTCGTACATGTCGTCAGGCGACCGAAGAGTATTTCTCTCCGGGTTGCAAACCTCTCGAATGTACCGGTCGCCACCTTGGCGAATCTCTTCCTTGCGCAGTTCTGCGCCCATGTTCACAGCTTTGGAAGACATCTTGCTTAACCTATGTCTAATTACCTGACCCATGGAGTAATTAGCTCTAAGTGTCTTCACCTTGTCAGTCTTATCTAGTTTGAGCCGTTTGCTGAACTTGGTGGTGAAAGACCTTATACTATTCTTAAGATTCTCCCACCACTTGTTCCCAATGACTCCCCCAGTTAACGCTCGCTGCATTAAGTTAATTAGCTGGCGCCGGAAGTCTCGCCTGTCCAGTAAGGACACGTTGAACTTCCAGTAACAAGCCATTCTAGGCCTATTTTCTAAATCTACCCAGGCACAAACGAGTTTGTGGTCCGATTAGCCTAACCAGTAGAACGTGGGATAACCTAAAAGATCTATGTCAGCTTCACGAACTATTCTATCCAGGTAGCTAGCTACCTTGGTAGAAGGCTAACTATTAGCCCACATTCACCCTTGAGATCGACCCGGTATCTATCGACGAGACCGAAATCCTCTATGAGATCGACCAAGCTATGATCACGTGCCTTCCCACTAGTGCCCTACCCTCTATCCAGCTTGGGGTCCAGGATGGCATTCTAGTCCCCCACTAAGACAAGTCGCGTTGAATCCATCAGGAAGGGCTCCAACCGCCGAAAAAACGAGACGCGCAATCAGTCGAAACGCATTGCTTTTCACTGCAATATCGGCCACGATCAGCCGGCCCTCGGCACCGACATGGACAAGATCAACCTTCGCGTTCAGGTTACGCTTAACCAGTAAAGAAACTCTTCTGGCCAGCAGGCTCCCATATGCTGAATAGACGACAAAGTCGTTAAACAGCACACAGGCATCGGCCTTGCAAACAAAGTGAGTCTTTTGGATCGCGGCGACATCCACACCGAAGGACAAGAGGTCCCGAAGCAGGCGGGCAGCCTTACTCCGATCCCTAAAGTCCTTCGCATTCAAGCTGGCTAACTTAATTGACATCTTTTAGACCTGAAAAGAGAAAGCAAAAAATTACTCCTGGTCACACGTATCACCTCCTCGACTGCACCGAAAGCAGAAAAAAAAGGCCCCATGTGGTCACAGGAAACCTCCACTGGAACCCCATGCACGGCAATTGCAGCTCAACTCTTCCCGCAGTCATCGCACTTCCGGCCAGGTCCCCGGTTTCGCTCTCCATGCTCGGCAAGACACCCCACACGGCGCAGGACCCTCCCGCCAGCACGCACGGGACAATGCTCAACGACCTCGAGTCTCCTCCATGTTCTCCCCGCCGACACCAACAAATCCTCGGGCAGGGAGATCCTCCCGGCCGCGACTACACCAACTACCCCCGGCACAGCTACCAACCCGCTTCCCACAATACACCCCTTGAGTCCCTTCCGCATCTGTACGCAACAGTGCGCATCCCTCCCAATAGGAGACCCCACCCATACTGACGGTGAGGTGGTCACCGTCGGCACAGCGTCAGGAGTTGAAGGCTGGGGAGACTAAACCAAAATTGGGTCTACCCCCACTCACAACACAAAAACTTTTCACACAAAAAGTCCAGAAACAAAACAGACAAGCGACCAAGACAAATACAACAATGTTAAACAAAAAACGACGCACTTACAGGTAACAAAGATTCCACGTAACAAAATTCCAAATGCAACCCTGTGAACAAGAAGTCAAAAAAGCTACTAGTCAGCAACTCCCCACTCAGAGTTGGTAGCCAATTGTAAAGGTGTGGACGATTCCATTTGTAGGTAGGTTCCCACAATAGCTTTGTATGCAGGCAGTTTACTCCCAGTATAAGCTAAGGTCTCATTTTGAAAAGATCGAGCTCAGAACATTGAACCTGGGGTTAACGAAATGTCAACATCGTCCGAAATGTATCAATATTGCAAATCAATATTCTTTCTCATCTTCCAAAAAGCTGCTTTTTTTCCGAACCTGTCAGTCTAATCAAGCGTATTTGTGTTTCTTCCACATCCACAGATCTAACCTATCATTTTTTTAATCGTTTTACCCCAAGCAAGGCGGTAACGTCACTGATGCGCAGGCGGCTACATAAGAGCAAAAGTTTAGACAGGAGGAGAGTAAAGAGAAAGAAGAACCAGTTACAGGGGGTGTCAGGGAAGGGAGCAAGAGAAGAATGGGAATACAGGTGTGATGACAGTTGCAAAGGTAGAGAGAAAGGTTGTTAAGAGGTTAAGAGATGGGTATTGACATTGCATTTAAATTCCTGGAGGTTATAGCCGTCAGCAAAGCAAGAATATGGAAGAGAGTTCCATAGACGGGAAGTGCGAGAAAAGAAGCATATGGAGTAGAATAGTCGGTTGTATTTGGTTGATCTAACTGTGAATGGGTAGGACCCAGTGCCAGTTTGGTTGCACGAGTAAACTCATGTGGCAGGGGTACCAGTGGCAGGGGTACCAGTTTGTCGGAGCAGAAACCATAAAAATATTTATAGAACAGACAGAGGGAAGCCACATCCCATCGGAGAGAAAGTGGCTGAAGTCGAGCCGCCAAGTCGGTATCTATCACATTACTGATTCTCCTTTGGAGCCTGTCGAGAGCACTGAGATGAACAGCGGGGGCGCCTGATTGCATCTATGGTTTAAACAAGAGAAACTTTCCAGAATTCACACCGTCCCAAGAATGATGACACCAGAGTCGAATCTAAAAAAAAGGGCTGACATTTTAAGGACACATCTGACTCAATATTAGGCTGATCCTGAGAATTTCCACTGCAGATTAGTAATTTAAGATGAAACTTGGGTTCACCACTTCGAACCGGAACAGAAGTTTCAAAGCAAATCGTAGCAACATTCTGGTTCCCCACCCACGAAGAAGTTCAAGCCGTCATTGTCTGTTGGTAAGTGGTAAGGTGAAAGCTTCTAGTATTTGTCTATATTTCTGAGATGAGATAGTATTTAAATTAATCGGATTATTGTCCTCATCTTTGTTGTCATTTGTACGACGTTTTTTTGCGTAGTAGTAATGCCACGATTGGAAGTCATGAATTGTCTTCCTCTAACCCAGCAAGTTACTTGTACACCACTGCTATAGCCTGGTATTGAACTCACAACTCTAAGAGTCGAGTCATAGGAACTAACCAACGTTTATATCCACTAGGCTATGTTTCCTTAAGGAATGAGAAATTGTAATAAAGGGTTCGGTTCGAAATTCCTTACACCTAAAGACGTCAAGAGATCGTATTATGTTGCCCCTCCTTTCTCTCTCTCTCCTTCTTCTTCTTCACTGTTCACTGAGCCACTTAACAACTGAGCGGTGACTTCAATGACACTCCTAACAAACGAACGCACTCACATACATACGCACAAACTCTTTTCAGCAATTGCTGCTATGAATATTTTAACGACTTTTGTACTAACCAAAATACATTAATTTTATTTGTAAAAAAAACTTAATTGATATATATATATATATATATATATGGGTGTTTGTGTGTGTGTGTGTTGTTTCTATACACAAATTGATCTTTTTGTTCTATACCCCCCTTATAGTGGGCTATCTACTAACAAGGCCAAATTCAGTTAATCTGTTTCAACACATAAATACACTTCACTATAACGGATAACCCACTATAAGTTATTCTCTTAGAGGTTAGCATCAGCCATACTGATGAAAAGCAAAGAAGATTAAAAAGAAGTTTATCTCTTTCCGATTTTAAGTAGAAGTTCGTAAACTAGAAAAATATTTGGAGAAATTTCTGTAAGTTTAGTAGTTTTTTCTTTTATATCAGTAGCAGCAGTATTATTTGGTGCATTGGCGTACATGATGTGTGATCCTCTTGCAATAAACCTCTTGTTTACACTTCTTATCAAGAGTCTCCCTAGGTTTATATATTTTGAACGTTGACAACACCACCTGCGACTGCTGCATGGGATGAACTAGACAACAAAGTTTCAACCAAGAACTACATCTGTCTGACCCCTTCACATCTTTGCTAGTGATAACACCGTCAATGTCCCTTTTCGCTTATTTTTTCAATACAATGAAGCAACCCCCGATTATCCACCCCACCAACGTTCTCACAATGCTCCATAAGCCCGAAAACAGAGCATATTTTTATCCAACGTAATTTTCCTATGTCGCTTGATCTATTTTGACAGAATCTGATTTTTTTTTTCATTTTTAAACAAAAATTAGCATTTAAATTGAAAGTTAATTGACTGGACGTTCGATTTATAGCAATGTTTTATTTTTTTAATTTTTTATATAGGCCGCCTTCCTTCTTGTTTCCCAGGCCATCATCCCTCGGACTCTCCTTACTACTTCGTTTTCTTTTATGTGCCCTGTCCTTTCATGACGTAGGCGATCATGGATTTCCACATCTCCCCATCCCTGGTGGCTCCTAGCACGCTTTCTCCTGTTACACCACGCAACCCTCGTTCCATCATTCACCTGATCAGGTCCTTCAAATATGTTATCCGCTGCTTTCCCTTGTCTCTTTTTTCCCTCTATCTGGCCTGTTACTATCGGGTTCTTCAAGCCCTCCTTCCTCATTGCATGTCCCAGGAATTTTTGCTGTCTATTCCTGATGCTTAATATTAATTTCTTTTTCGTTTCCATCCTTTCCAAAACTTCATCATTGCACACATGTTCAATCCATGATATATTTGCAGCATCCTTCTGTAGAACCACATTTCAGTTGCTTCAAGTTTTTCCTTCATCTTCGATGATATTGTCCAGCATTCACTGCCATATTAAAGAACTGACAACACATAGCAATCCAGTTCTCTTTTCTTTGTTTCTAACGAAATTGTCCTGTTTCTTAATACTTTACTCAACTTCTGGAATGCTTCCTTCGCCATGCCAATTCGCCTTTGGATCTCTGTGTCGCGCTTCCCCACTACACATATATACAAAAACATTTACTTAGAATTAGGTATACCGTTAATTCAAAAGAACGACTCTAACACAATAGGCTTATAGTCACATTACGTTGAAACAAAGGCTCTCCGAACATAAGGAGCATCAATACCACATCATCACGACCTCGATAGTTAACCGCTTCGGAATACCACGTGCTGTAAGCCTGGATGAGTAGGTGGTGGAATAAATAATGGCTCGGAACTCTTAAACGAAGAACCTAGTTCTATTTCATGTTGGGTTCGTTATATTCACTTCCGCTCAAGTAACCCTCTTGGAAAGGGCATGATTCTACAATTTCTCTCTCAGCTATGGGTTAATTAGTAAGACTTGTATCTCTAAACCATTATTATTTCCCATCCCACAAGAATTCTTACAATCTAGAAATATTATCTGGCATTAAATGATAAGCTGTAGAAAACGAATCAATCTAACACTATGAACATATACGTTTTGCTTATAATTTCTTATAATATCAATCAGTTAAGAATCATACGCGATGCACGCAGAAAATTTCCCCGTGGTTGGTTGCCATCACTTTCTAGACTGTTTGCCAACTAAGGCTATAGAACCCAAATTTTTATGCTATTTAACCCATAGCTGGAAAGAGAAGAGACGGAATAATACCTTCCCCAAGAGTATTTGTATATAAATGAATGAAACGGATTTAACTGGAATTCGAACTCGGCTCTCCGATTTCTTGTTCCAAGCCGATATCTACTGCACCAAAACGCACATATAATTGGTTATAATCATTTATATTTTGTTCTATAAGGAGACTAGTATATAAAACAAGGATTTTAAAGTGTTAGTCAAGTCTCCAAGGCCACGTTCCTAGCGCCCCTTTCTTCTCCCACAGGAAACATCTTTCTTGCTATCAGGCATTCTGCACATTCAAAATGACTCATCTAACATCAGACTAACATCCGTGGAAATATGGCTACACTCAGAAACCTAGAGCACTGGATCCTGCAAACTTCAGCTGTTCTAATAATCGTAGAAAAATACAATCAAACGTTCGAACTTTTCTTTTAACCTTCAGTCAGTTAAATGCCATACGTAATACACGCTTGGGATATCATGTCTCGAAAGAGACATGACTGACGAAGCAGAAGATTTTCCCACAGTAAGTTGCCATTACTTTCTGCGGTAGACTAATTGCCAACCAAGGCTAAATAGAACCCAATATGTCCTGTTATTTGAACCATAACGGGAGGGAAGAAACGGATTAATACCTTTCCCAAGGGTATTTGCGCGTAAGTGAATGTAACGAATTTGAGTGAAATTCGAACTTGGCTCTCCAATTTCTCGTCCCCAGTCGATATCCACTGCACCACAAAGCACATCCTTTTAACCTTAGACAACGAAATAAAATATCAATCACGCGGTTGTGTATAACGCTTATATTAATTTCTTTCTTTCTAAAACGATATATATATTCCTTAACAAGATTTTGTAAATGAATGACAGTACAAAGATACTTCTTCTTCCATGTACTATGTTCCTTCAGAATGTAGACGATCATGGCCTTCCACATCTCCCTATCCCTAGTAGCTCTTAACACCCTATCTCCTGTTACCCCACCCAAACCTCGCTCTATCATCCATTTACTCAAGCCCATCAAGTATGTTACGCGTTGCTTTCCTCTATCTTTCTTTTCCTCTAACTGACTTGTGAGTATCAAATTCTCCAAATCATCTTTCCTCGTAACATATCCCAATGTAACACGTAACTTCAGCTGTCTTTTTCTCATGTTAAGTATTAGTTTTCTTTTCGTTTCCATCTTCGCGCTTGCTCATATTTTCGGTCATGGTATCCTTCTGTAGAACCACATTTCGCTTGTTTTAAGCCTTCCCTTCATCTTTAGTGAGATTGCCTAGCATTCACTGACATATTGAAGAACTGACATCACATAGGAATTTATTCCTCTCTTATTTGTTTCCAGCAAAATTTAGTCCTCCCAATATTCTAGTCAGGGATTCTCGGCAAAATCCAAAGGAAGATCTTCAATGTAATCGATCCCGATTTGGCAGCTCGAGTTCAGTCACTTTCTCACAGACGAGATGTAGCTTCTCTGTCTTTTCTACAAATATTTTCACTGCTACTGCTTCTGCTCTGATGAGCTTCATTCCCTGGTGCCCCGATCACATGAATTTACTCGTGCTGCTAGATTGGCAAATAGGTCCCACCCTATTACCGTCAAAATAGGCAAATGTAACCACTCTTTCTGCTCTGCCAGATTCTTTTCTCGCACTTCTCGCCTGTGGAACTCCCTTCCGTTTTCTTGCTTCCCTGATAGCTACAATCTCAATTACTATTTTCTATCTCCTTGATTACCATCTTCTCTTATCCTTTCTTCGACATCCCCTGTACCTTGTTCTCTTTTTCTATTTTTCTCTCTCCTCTCGCTGTAACCCCCTGTACACCAGTTACTTGGAGTGAATTGATTATGAAAAAAAAATAAACAAAATAAGTAGGATTTAGATTTTCTCAAGTAAATTTTTAAAAAATGCATTTCCTTCTAATACCCCGTGTCGCTCCCAAACACTTTTTCTAATCGCCTTCATACTTCGCTCTTTTATCCCCGCCGCCCCATGGATTTTTACACCTCCCAATTTGAGAATCCCAGATTTGCACTAACTTGCTTCTGATTTAAAAATGAAGAAAATCTGTTGCTTTTTTTTTGCTTTTTTTTTTTTTTTTTTGTATTCTATGCATTTCAAATATGAGCCGGGTTGCATAACACCTGTAAAGTTTATTCTATTTCAGTTGAATGTTTTTAGGTATGTGTAAACGTTTGAGCAGACATCAAAATTATTCTCGTAAGTCTGTTCTCAGATTAATACGTCAGTTTCACTTATTGCGCATGAATAAAAATATTAGAGTATGGAGTATCAAGAAACTGTTTAATTAAATGTCAACGCGTTGCCTTCTGCAACAACCAGTTTTTTTAAATATGGTAACTAACAGTTACTTTTCGTTTCCATCCTTTCCAAAATCTCATCATTGCTCACATGCTCGGTCCATGGTATTCGCAGCATCCTTCTTTAAAACCACATTTCAGTTGCTACAAGTTTTTCTTTCATCTTCGATTACTAACAGTTACTTTGGCACGAGTCTTAGCTTTCTTGCAATTGGTCATTGCAAAATAAGTTTCATAGTGATAAAAAAGCGTAGACAGAATTGCCTTTCACAGTTGGACTTTTTTAAAGTTGTCATGTTCGCATTTTGAAGATTAGCATTTTCTAGACCTTCCTCAAGCTACAACATCTCTCAGAATCGAAAAATATTAATCGTACCATTAAGAATTTGGGTAGAGAACATCAGTAGTAGGAAGTTATCAGTAACGCAAGCACATTTTCAAACTTGACATTTGTCAATAAGAAGTATTGACACAGTATTTATGTTAAGGATGTACTTCTAAAATGATAAAAAAAATCAATATTTTTTATTCTGTCAATATCATAGCTTGAGAAAAATTTAATAAATGTTAGTCTATAAAAGTCATTCCTTATAAGTATCCTTATTTTTTTACAAACGGTTCAACTTAAATAGTGTCAAAGTTAAATCAATCCATTTTTGCATTTAAAAATTTATGCTGTCGTTCTCTCTATCAAAATCGGAAATGGGATCCAAATAAATTATTAGGTTGATCGGAAAATAATGTCTTGCTTTAGAATGAGAATTTTGTGTTCAAATATATTGTTACAGTAGTTGCACAAGAATATACTCCTCGTTCCTAATGAGTAAAGGGTTCTCTTTGCTAATTTTATAGCAAATTCTTTCAGAATTCAATTCAAAATGTTATATATCCCTCACCTGAAGATGAAAAATAATTAGATTACTTTATTTTTTACGTTTTAACAGAGCATGGAATCAAGGATTCATTGGTGATCTAAGAGTCAGTCAGTTAAGTGCCATCCGTGATACACACTTAGGTGGTTATGACTCGAAAGAGACATGACTAATTGGGCAGAAGATTTTCCCGCAGTAGGTTCCTATTACTTTCTGCGGTAGACTGGTTGCCAAAATCCACTCTGTCCTGCTATTTAACCCATAGCGGGAGACTGAAGTGATGGAGTAATACTTTTTCCAAAGATATTTGCGCGAAAGTGAAGACAACGAATTCAACTAGAATTTGAACTCGGCTCTCCGATTTCTCAATATTCACTGCACCAACTGAAGTTCTCCATCCAAGGCGGGGATACGAGTCTTCAAGATCATCTATTTGCAAATAATAAACAGCATCTGAAAACATTAGTCGAGCAATACCCACGCCAAATTGTCAGAAAATTTATCAAACAACGGGTGTCCGCGTTGCAGCAATATCTGGTAATCTCAAGAAAATTATCAAAGTGGACAAACTTAATAAATGGGTTTCACGCGAACTCAGTGAAAGTCAGATTTCAAAGGTTTGGAGTGGAGAACTAAAATGATTCATTTCTTGATCGAATACTGACATGTAATCAGAAACGGATCCTTTATGACAATTGTAGATGATCGGCTCAATGGTTTGATCATGACGAAGATCCCAAGCACTTTCCAAAACCGAAATTGCACCAACAGAAAATTATGGTGACTGGTGGCTCGTTATTGGCTTTATCTATTAGAAGTGTTTGGAATCTAAACAAGAGTATCACTGCCAAAATTTACTGTCCACAAGTGAATGAAATACACATTCAGTTGAGCAGAATGTTTCTCATATTGGTTACTCGACTTGGCTCAACTCTGATTTATGATAATTCTCATCCACATGTTGCCAGGATGACACTGCAAAGACTTACCGACTTGGAATGCAAGATTTTTCCACAGCCATCATAATCCCTTGATATCTTACCCAATGACTGTCACTTTTTCAAGCATCTTGACAATATTTTAAGCCAAAAGACATTCCGTTGCAAAGAAGATTCTGAAATTACATTAAAAATTTACTTGGCATCCAAAGCTTAAGATTTTTTATCGTACACGCATAAATAAGCTTCTAACTCGATGATAGATATGTATACGTATTCAAGATTTCAGTTTTTACTGATTTTAAATACTTTCAAAAGTTTAATTCAGAAATAAAGTTGATACTAGAATCGGATATTACTATCTGTTGTGGAATCCATACTCACCTCAACATGGACTCACCCACTGCTATATTAATAGGTGTGTGATAGCAGTAGTGAGAGGAGGAAGCAGACAGTAGTACTGTGCGAATGACAGCAGTCGACTACCAAGGATTATACTGGATTCATAAGCTCTACTTATTTGTACCTTCTTATTTGTAACCTTTTCTGTAATACATCTTTTCTGTAATACATCTTTTCTGTAATACATCTTTCTGTAATACATCTTTCTTTAACCTACACCTCGTGTTCCGTGTTATATTTTTCCGTGGACCCACTTTTGGCTCCACATCACTATCCAAACCAACTAATAATAGATTAAAAATTAATATAAAAATATTTTTTAATTTCACTGGAGTTTACAATTTTCCAAATTGACCTCTCCTTTTGTGTGATGGATACGCTCTACAGAACGCATACATGTTATAAGCTTATTAAATTTTTTCATATATTAAAGTTCGCGCAAGGCTCAAGAGCCGCTTAGAGGAGATAGCTACTGTTAAAATGATTTTAATGATTGTGATGTGTGATATGAATGAAAGAGGCGGTAGAAAATGAAGTGCATGAGGATAAGGGGAATAGACAGCGACTGTTCCTTGCTTTGAGAATTCAAAGATTGTACTGTACATAGAAACATTCATGCTACAGTCTGCATCAAAAATTAGCAGTTCTTAGTCACTCTATGGTTCAGTTCCCTGTAATTTCCGGCGGGTCACATCAACCCTGAAAAATAGTTACCGTCAGCGGCATTAAAGGAAAAGATAGACAAGCAGTCAACGTGGTGTAAAACCGGGTCATCTTTCTAGAAACCAGGAGAGCAACATCTTTACTTTTGGAGTCGTGCTAAAAGATTTTTCTCACCAGAAGCTATTTTATATATCTATAATTTTGTTCATGCTAAGAATATTGCTGCCACATATGATCTGGTACTCTGGCTATATATTTAAACATTCTTGATAAAATCCAAAGAAGAATCTGCAATATTACTGGTCTTGACCTAGTATCTCGGCATCAGTCACTTTTCCCACTGCCGTTGTTTCCCTGTGCCTTTTCTATAAATACTTTCATGGTACCTAGACTTTATGAATATAATCGCACTAATAAGTTGGCAACAAAGTCTCATCAGTTGATATTTGAATTGTCTCGATGTAACCGTAAGTTTTTTACTGACACTTTCTTTTCTCGCTTGTAGAACCGCTTGTGTCTTAATCGATTTACTGCCTTGATTGTGGTGAACTCGATTAAAAATAAACAGAATCATGAAAACCTTAGCAGAGCTCCTAAGCACCAAAAGTTTGCTCATGTGAAGACTAAACTGCCCATTAGGAAAATAGTGGGGCAATAAAGGTTGCTCGGGAATAAGAGATCATTTGTTTCTTTATACTTTTGTTTTACCAATATAATGCCCAAGAGACAATCAAGGTAGGAGGTTGCTGTGTTGCATAAGAACAAGAAGTGATGTTCTGGTTATGCAAAAAAGACAAATGTTAACCCTAGTCTTCAAGAGGTAAAGATCGTTGTGATTGGAAAAATATTCTGCTGGGATTTCGTTCGTCAAAGCAGCCGTCCGAATTGAAATTAACTATTACTAATGGAATACAAAGTGACTGCGGTCATTTGTGTACGTGGCATGGTGGGCCCCTGTTATCAACCCAATATTTTGGTCACATGAATCGTTACGTTGTGGTGCGGTAGATATCGACTCTGAAAGACAAATCGAGGAGCCGAGTTCGAACTACAGTTGAATTCTTTGCATTCACTTACGCACAAATAGCATTGGGAAAGGTATTAATCCGTCTCTTCCCTCCAGTTATGGATTAAATAATAGATCAGATTGGGTTCTATAGCCCTGGCTGGCAACCAGTCTACCGCAGAAAGCAATGGCAACCTACTGCGGGATAATCTTCTGTCTTGTCAGTCATGTCTCATTCGAGATATGATCGCTCAAGCGTGTATCACGTATGGCACTTAACTGAATCGTTGCAGAGTTTGGGAGAAATACCAAGATAAAAAGCTACAAGTGATAGGAAGATGTGGCGGGTCATGACTACCTTCATCCTGAAGAGACACATCTCATGAAAAGGAAGAATAGAAGAAGATATTAAGTTTAGTACCTGGAGCTGAGTAATACCATACCCAATTAGTTGGATGTCATATATAAATAGGTTAATATTATCAAAGGTTATTTTTATGTCAAAGTCACGGACACAAATTGATTGCAATAAGTGGCTTTTTCTATGTCATTTCAATTATGACATTTCACTTAATATGAATTATAAGTAAATATTTCATTAATTCTTTTTTATTCTATTTTATCTGTTTTGATTTTCATATATTTTATTTTATCATATTTTATCATTTTTCTTTTTTGTATATCAGTTGGTATTTTTGTTTTTGTTTTTTTCTTTGCTTTAACGTTCTAGATTTGCACTCAATTATTGTTCTTCTCGACTTTTAAAAAAACAGTTTAGTTCCCACACATCTCCAGTAACGCAGCTGGGTTTTGTCTTCTTTGCATCTCATCTTCTCACTAGAACGCACATACATACATTGGAATCCACATGGGTATACAATCATGGAAAAAAAAATCCCCACTCTCTATCGTTACCTCACTCACACCTCTCTATATCTCTTTCTCTCTATCTCACCCCCTCTCCCTCTCTCTCTCTCTCTCTCTCTCTATCTATCTATCTATCTATCTTCCAATCCTTCCGTCGTTACCCCTCTCTCTCTCTCTTTCTCTCTCTTTCTCTCCCTCCCCAACTTTGTGGAGCTTTCACAGTGACATCAGTATGCATCGCAATTAACGATCCATAGCATTTGGGCTGAGTTTTGACGAATTTATTAATTAAGTCTGAAGTGGTGAAGTCGCTGATGTTAACATCGGAAGTGATTTGATACATTGCTTGCAGATGGTTACATACGCAACAAATACAGGCATACACCATAAATAAAGGGACACAACACCTTTGCTCACTTTTATATTTCATGAAGATGATTTCATTAACACTTCATTGTTAAGTTAACTAACCGATTCGGCATCCAAAAAAAATAAAATAAAATAAAACTCTAAAGATTTCTTTTTTTTTTAATCATTTAACGCCAAACATGGCGGGACCACCATTAGTGTGCAGGGTATTACAGTATGAGAAAAGAGTGGGTACAGTGGGTATTGAAGTAAAGATAAAAGAAACGGGTCTCAAGAAGTTAGAAGATTGTAATTAGCATTGGTTGTAGCTATCGGTGAAGCAAGTAAACAGAAGGGAGTTCCACGGGTGGAAAGTGCGAGAAAAGAGATTGTTTAAGTCAAAATGGCGGTTACATTTAATCATTTCAACAATAAAACTGTGGGACCAAGATGTCAATCTAGTAGCACGTTAAAATTCACTTAGACGTGGCACGAGGGGAAAAAGTGCATCAGAGCAGTTGTCATGAAAATATTTGTAGAAAAGACAGCAAGAAACTACTTCACGTCGGTAAGGAAATGACTGAAGTTGAGATGCCAAGTCAAGACCAGTTACATTGCAGATCCTTCTTTGGATTTATAAGATAGTTCAAAACACCAAGATTCCTTAAACAGATCAATCATTAACATATTTGTCAAAGAAGAATGGCAGAAACAATGGACCGGGTGTTAAAACAACAAATTATGCATCACACTTTCCATAGAAAAATGGTATCTAAAAGTAAAACAAGGAAAGATTAAGTAATAATGTCCAGACACTCGACCAGACATATTGGACACTCGATGGTAACACACTATTATATATTTTAAAACAAGAACCACCTCTAATATGTACGGTATACCAAGAACTATAAACAATAAAAGACATACTAATAAATTTTGTGGTGCTGTAGATATCGACTCGGAACGACAAATCGGGAAGCCGAGTTCGAATTCCAGTTGAATTCTTTGCATTCACTTACGCATAAATATCTTTGAGAAATGTATTAGTCCATCTCTTCCCTCGAGTTATGGGTTAATAATATGACAGATTGGGTTCTATAGCTTTAGCTGGCAACCAGTCTAGCGCAGGAAACAATGGCAACCTACCGCGTGATAATCTTCTGCCCAGTGTCATGTCTCTTTCGAGATGACCACCCAAAGCGTGTATCCCGCATTGCACTTAACTGACTCACACACAAATACATTTAAAATACTACCAAATAAACAACAGAAAATAGTTTTTTATTGTTCCTTTCCAGGTACTTGATATCTGATGGTTCAAAGAAAACATCAAAAGTATCTAGTAGCAACTTTTCGTGAAAATAGATAACATTTGGTAGTGTTATAATTTACCTCCAGAAAAACGTGTTTAGCCCATAAGGATATTCATCCTGACATCGTTGGTAAATTAGAAGATACGCTCCAGGTTTGTCAACAGTGCAAAATGGGCAGCTAAAATTAGAAGGGGAAGATGAGACCCTTGAAGATGACCCAAGGTTTGGACGTCCATCAACTGTCACCACCGAGGAAAACATTGATCAATGTTTACGGCATGATGATGAATAACAGGTGATTGACAACACATCAAATAGCCAATACTATTAGCATATCCTCTGAGAGAATTGAGAATATTCTCCTTAATGAACTTGGCATGACGAAGGTTTCTGCTCGGTTGGTGCCTACAACTTCTGACACTTTATTAAAATACTACAACAATATAAAAAAAACTCTTTCATGACATTAATCCATATAATGTTCTATAATTTCTTAAATAAATCAGACTGTATTCTAAAATATAACTTCAACAAAGTTACAACATAAAACCCACATATTACCGCTTCTAGTAATTTTGTCCACACTGATATATATATATATATTCACAAAAGTTGAGTGTCACAATCATGCATTCAATGGTGAAAGCAGAATAACATATATCATATTTTTATTGCTTCAAAGCTCTCAAGAAAATTAAATTTCGACATTAAATGAGCGATGAAGTTGATATGCCGTTAAGCAAACAAATCAATCAAAATTCGGTTTACTGATGGCTGTTTAGATAAGAACAGTATTCTAAAGAGCCAGAAGATTCGCGCCTTACAATAACAGAAACTTGCCATGCTTAATCTACGAACAGCAACGACGAGTTTTTAGAGAAAAAGGAAACAAAAATGAAACTTATACTTTAAATCAGGAAGAGACAGTTGAAATGTATGTGGCATCAAAAGAATGGTTTGGCAAATTTGATACTCACTAGACAGCTAAAGGGTAAGTGGAAAACAACCCATAAAATAATTAATGAGATGACGTTTCGGCTATTGTACGCTTCGGATTTCTTCAGGTGATTGGAATTTCGAATTGAACCCTTCATTTCGTCTACTGGATAGACTGTTCTAGTTACACGTACCATTCCTCTTCCGGATATCTCAGTATCAGTTATTTCTCTTTAACTCAACTTCCCAAATGTTTCTTCACTTTTGCTTTAGACAGATATTGAACACACACCTTTTTGTCAAGATGAGGTTAATAGTACGAATATTGAAAATAGTGTAAATAGTTACAATACTTCATCTCAAAAATATAGGTAGATGTACTTAATGAGTTTGAATAAAGTAATGATAGAACAAATTTTGGAGAGATAACAAAAAGGCAAAATTTATTAAGTGCTACAAAGATGAAATTGTGAAGAGCCTGAGGGAACACAGTACATAAAAAAGGAAATATTTATGATAATGCTGTTGAAGTGAGCTCTTTTGGCTGGTTTTTTTCTTCCTGACAATTAAATTTATCTAGCCACAATTACTACCCAAACATACCACAATATTCCTTACCCTAAAACAACACATTCTTACTTACCATTTTTACTACAACCACCATAATACCCCATAGTCTCTACGAAGTCCTAACTTTTTTCTCCTATGTACAATTTGTCTGTGTGTAGGAGAATAAAAATTACTAAAAAGTTTAAACAATCTTTTTTATAAACAAATTTGGATTTTCAACAGTGTTCGGATAAATTTCATTTTAAATGCTGGGATATGACTAAAATATGCAGAATATAACCAAAATCGGTGTAAAATAACAGTTCCTAAATTACACGCTGTGTAAGCTGATATTGCATTTGCTTTTTTACACAGAAAATGTAAAAATAATCGGAGTAGTTTTGACACTGTGATGTGCGGTGTAATGAACAGCGGATCAAAAAATTGGAGAACCAAGTTCGAATTACAGTTGAATTTATTTCATTCACTTATACGCAAATGCTTTTGGGGAAAGTATAAATTCATCACTTTAATCTCCGGCTATGGATTAAATAGGAGTTCATACTGGGTTTTCTTATGTGGCTGGCTATTAGGCTAGTTGTTTTTGTTTTGTTTTTTTGTTTTGTTTTTGATCATTTTACCCCAAGCAAGACATTCCACTGCCACTATTGCGCAGGGGGGGTTACATAGGGGAAAGTGATGAGAAAGAGTTGTTAGATATAGGAAATGTCAGAAGGAGGGTGATAGACGGGTAAGGATACCGAGGATGAGGGTTGGGTAGACAGGAAGAGTGTTTGAGAGAATGGATGCGAGTTAGTGTGTTAGGAGGTGTCTATTGACCTTACATTTAAACTCCTGGAGATTGTAGCTGTCGGGAAAGCAAGTGCATGGAAGAGAATTCCACAGGCGGGAAGTGCGAGAAAAGAAGCTGTTGGAGTAGAAATTGCGGTTTTGTTTTATCTGTTTTACTGTAAAAGGGTGGGACCTAGTTGCTGATCTAGTATCCCGTGCAAATTCATACCTAGGGGGCACCAGTGATCTAAGTTCATCGGAGCAGAAGCCGTGAAAGTATTTATAGTAGAGGCAAAGGGAAGCCACGTCACGCCGGTGAGAGAGAGACTGCAGCCGGTCTGCCAAGTCGGTATCGATCACATTACAGATTCTCCGTTGTATTTTGTCAAGAACCCCGAGGAGAATAGCAGGGGCACCTGACCAGATGTGGCAGCAGTACTCAATACACGGGCGGATGGTAGATTTATATATGTGCAGGATAGATTCAGACGGAAAAACTTCCGGGCCTTGCACAGAGTGGTTATATTATATATAAAGTGTAACAATTACAATAAAATAATCAAAGTTAATGCTCATCTTGTATGAAAATAAAAAGTATTCAATTGTGTTTTCCTGCTAAGATAATTAACACTAAAGTAGCTAAAAGGAAGATGCGACTGAGATATAAGGGTAGACTGAGGACTTCACAGGCTGACTACGAATGAAGAATGCTAGTGCTGTGAAATTTTTCATGAATAAATTTCAACTCTTCAATTAATAACTACATTACTTCTTTCCAGTTTAATTGATAACTGACGGGGAGCCGAGTTCGAATTCCAGTTGAATCCATTGTATTCACTTACGCGCAAATACCCTTGGGAAAGGTATTAATCCGTCTCTTCCTTCCAGTTATGGGTTAAATAGCAGGACAGATTGGGTTCTATAGCCTTGGTCAGCAACCAGTCTACCGCAGAAAGCAATGGCAACCTACTGCGGGATAATCTCCTGCCCAGTCAGTCATGTCTCGAAAGAGACATGATCGCCCAAGCGTTTATCACGTATGGCACTTTAACTGACTGACTGATAACTGACTGTTCTAAGAAGACTTCAGAAGAAACTAGAAGCAACTTCTCTTGAAAATGGACAAAATTTAACATCATGGTGTTACCCGCAAAAAAACAGGTTTAACCCTTAAGTCCATTCATGCTGATATCGTCCCAACATTATGGGATGATGCTCCGCTTTATCAACAGGGCGAAAGTGGGAAGCTGAATTTAGGAGAAGAAGAGATAGTCTTGAAAATGGGCCAAGATCTGGACGTCTTGCAACTACAACTGCAACTGTGTCTTTATCTAGTATAAAGCCGACTCCTTTTTCATTATATTCACTTCATGCGTATATAATTCTGTGCTCGTTACTGATGAAGTCTCCGTTGTTTGGCTACCTCGTTTCACATCTGCCTAAAATGTTAATATTCAATCTAGGCATCTCCTGCTTTACGTTTTACTTCAATAAATAACTGCATTGTTTCTTTCCAGTTTAACTAACAACTGACTGTTCAAAGAAGACTTCAGAAGAAACTAGAAGCGACTTTTTATGAAAATGGACAAAATTTGGCATTGTGGTGATTCCCGCAAAAAAAAAACAGGTTTAACCCTTAGGGGCATTCATGCTAATATCGTCAAAAAATTATGGGATGACGCTCCGCTTTATCAACAGGGCAAATCTGGGAAGCTGAATTTAGGAGAAGAGATATTTTGAAAATAGGCCAAGATCTCGACGTCATGCAACTGGAACTGCCACCGCCGAGGAAAGCATTGATCGTGTTCACCGCCTGGTGATTGATAACAGGCGATTGACTATACATCAAATCGCCAATAGCTGTTAGCATATCTTGTGAGAGAGTTGAGAATCTATTCCACAATGAACTTGCTATTTTTTTTAATTATGTCACCCCAAGCACGGCATTCCACTGCCGCTATAGCGCAGGGGGTTACACAGGGCGATAGACTAGTTAGGATGTACATAGGGGGAGAGTTGGAAAGAATGGGAGGGTTAGTGTGTTAGGTGTCTATTGACCTTACATTTAAAATCCTGGAGGTTATAGCCGTCGGGGAAGCAAGCATGTAGAAGGGAATTCCACAGGCGGGAAGTGCAAGAAAAGAAGCTGTTGGAGTAGAAATTGCGGTTACATTTAATCTCTTTCACTGTAAAAGGGTGGGACCTAGTTGCCAATCTAGTATCTCGTGCGAACTCACACCTAGGGGGCACCAGTGATTTAAGTTCATCAGAGCAGAAGCCATGAAAGTATTTATAGAAGAGGCACAGGGAAGCCACGTCACGCCGGTGAGAGAGTGACTGCAGGCGTTCAGCTAAGTCGGTATCAATCACATTACAGATTCTTCGCTGTATTTTGTCAAGAAGCCCGAGGAGAATAGCAGGGGCACCCGACCAGATGTGACAACAGTATTCAAAACACGGGCGGATGGTAGATTTGTATAAGTGCAGGATAGTTTCAGGCGGAAAGAATTTCCGGGCCCTGCACAGAGAGCCAACTTTCATGGCAGCGGATTTAGCAATGGATTCGACGTAGTCATTCCACTTGAGGTCCGCTGAGTGTGTCAGGCCAAGCAGGCGTAGTGTTTTACTCTCTGGGAGGCATGCCTGTTCCATGCTAATGGGAGGGAGGTGCGGTCGTCTGTGGTGGTTAATTGACAGCAGCTTCGTTTTGGAAGAATTGAATTTTACGAGCCGTTTCCTACCTCAATCCACCACGGATTGGAGATTCCCGACATTGAAGCAACATTTAACAAAAATAGATATAAATTAATGTCATAAATTTTATTTTAACACGATGTGTTAGCGCATGTAATATTTAAGTCTTTTCACTGTATGTATAACAATAAAAAAAATCAAAATCATCTGCTATTTAAAAATTATTTCTTCAAATATGTTCTACTGTGCAGCAGTTTGCCCTAAAGCGTTAATAAAGAAACCTAGGCGCTCTTAATAGCAATCCAGAACACCGTCACAAAATTATCTGCTATTAAAAAACTATTTTTTCAAATATGTTCTGTCCAGCGGTTTGCCCTAAAGGGTTAAGAGAGAAACCTAGGCGCTCTTAACAGCAATCCAGAACACCGTCACAAAATCATCTGCTATTAAAAAACTATTTTTTCAAATATGTTCTGTCCAGCGGTTTGCCCTAAAGGGTTAACAGAGAAACCTAGGCGCTCTTAACAGCGATCCAGAACACCGTCACAAAATCATTTGCTATTAAAAAATTATTTCTTTAAATATGTTCTACTGTGCAGCAGTTTGCCCTAAAGGGATAACAAAGAAACCTAGGCGCTCTTAATAGCGATCCAGAACACCGTCAAAAAAAACAAATACACAAAGACAAAGTAAGACATAAGTAAATATTAAATATAGACTGTGTAGATATAAAAATGATTTAACTATTTCTTCTTCTATGTACCGTGTCCCTTCATGCTGTTAAGTGATCATGGCTTTCCACAATTTCCTGTCTGTTGTAGATCATAATTTTTTACTTTTTGTGCGTGCTTTTTCTCCTAAATCTTGCTCTACCACCCACAAGGTCACTAAGAAAGTTATGTGCTGGTTTCCTCTGTCCCTCTTGCTTTCAATCTGTCCTGTATGTTTTAGATTTTCCTATCCCTCTTTCCTCTCTATGTACTCTAGAAATTTCAACTGTTTCATCTTTTTTGTTTCTATTTTCTCTACAATTTCTAATATAGCAAATTAGCTTTAAAAGAATGCAATAGTCGATCTTGTTAGGCGTATATGACGATCCAAGTGGAACTATGAAATCAACTACATTTTTATCATAATTATTTATTATGTCTAGCTATCATGCCAACGCATTACGGTTCTACATCAAAGTCTGAATGTCAATAGGGTTTTATGAAGTGCCATGATATAGCTGATCAATGTAGCTGATTGATAGGCGATCAACCCGTCTGGTGCCATAGTTAGAGGTTCAGAGCAGTAGATCACCCACAAGTTCTTGTTTGCGCGCCAGTAGTGTTCTGCATAGTTTATTTTGCATTTACGTAAGATTGTGGAAATATCAGTGATGGATCTATAGATCTGTGATTTAGTTGGATATTGTTTCCAAGTGATGTTAAGTATAGCTCTCATCATCTCAGCGTAGCTTACATCAAGCTTTGTTTGTAGTGTCTAGCAATGGCATTATGCATAGAAATCGACCAAACAGTGGCTCGAAAGTTTCTGCGTCTGACGTTGTCTAGCAGATCATATTTACAGACTGTGAAGAGTCTTCAAAAAGTTCTAAGCCTCAACCAAAATGAGGTGACGAAACAAGGAGTAAGAAAAGGATGGGAATACAGGTATGATGACAGTTGCAAAGCTGGAGAGAAAGGAAAGGATATACAGGGCGGTGTGGAAAGAACTAGAATCAAGTAGTTAAGAGATGTGTATTGACCTTGCATTTCAATTCTTGTAGTCGTAGGAAAGCAAGAATAAGGAAGCGAGTTCCACAGGCGGAAAGTGCGAGAAAAGAAGCTGAATGAGTAGAATTGTCGTCTGCATTTGGTTGATCTAACTATGAATGGGTGAGACCCAGATGCCAGTCTGTTTGCACGAGTAAAGCCATGGAAGTATTTATAGAACAGACAAAGGGAAGCCACATCTCGTCGGTGAGAAAGTGGCTGTAGTCGAGCCGCCAAGTCAGTACCTATCACATTACTGATTCTCCTTTGGAGCCTGTCAAGAACACGGATATGAACAGCTGGGGCACCAGACCATATATGGCAGCAGTACTCAATGCACGGACGAATGGTTGATTTGTATATATGCAGGATGGTTTCAGGTGAGAAAAACACACACACACACACACACACACACACACACACACACACACACATATATATATATATATATATATATATATATATATATATATGAATAAATATAGTTTTGTGGTTTGCTATATTTGTGGCATAAAGTCCTCAATATCAGAGATCAACCAAGTTTTAAACTTTTTTCCAATGTTATACTTGGGCCTTGCATTATCATAGGGGGTAAGAAGTGTATCCATTAATCCACTGTATATGCTACCAGAGCAACAATTAATATATATTAGTGTATATGTTAATAACTATCACATATGATTAGTAGTTAGGATGACACATTTGTCATTACAATTAGTTTTCAAAGACGGAAATTTATGATAAATAATGGTAATATATCTATGGGTATCTCAAGTACAATGATAATTTTACTAGAATCTTGCAACAAAAAAAACGCCAGTAATTGTCCTAAATGTTATTTTTGAATACACACTAACAAAAAAATTCAAATAGCGTTTCCTTTACAGTCAACAAAACTGATATTACATATTTTCATCAACACTTGTTTGATTAATTATTACAAATTAAGTGAATAATGGATAGCATCAATAAATGTTTCATTGGATATCAGATGAAATCATCAATTGATATTTCTTTGGAGATCAGTGGATATCATAAGTTGAAGATTTATTGGGGATCACAGAAAATTCTTAAATAATATTTCATTAGAGAAATGTGAAAATCATCAATTGACGTTTTTGGGGGATCGGTGGATATCATAAGTTGATGTTTCATTGAAGATCAGTGGAAATATTTGTCTATATATCTTAGATGAAGTAGTATTTATAATATTTACATTATCTGGATTACATAATTGTTGCCATTTGTACGACGTATTACTGAGAGTGATATACTGAAAGTGACCGTAATATAGGGTTCAGTTCGAAATTCCTAGCACCTGATAAAGGCCGGAGAGTAAAATAGCCGAAACGTCATATAAATGGCAACAAATATGAGGACAATAGTCCGAATAATGTAAATAGTGGAAATCAGCAATTGACGATTTATTGGCGATCAGTGGATATCAACAATTGATGTCTCATTTAAGATCACTGGATATGTGCAGAACGAAGTGTCCATTGTTAATTTATATTTACGAGTCGACTCGGCGTAACATGGATTATTAAATAACACAGGAAATAAGGAAACACGAAAAGGCGAAAGTAACCAGAATAACAATATATTAACAAAGATTATATAGAGTTGAAAGCACGCAAATCAAATAAGGAAAGAAAAGGTCTTTCCCTTTGTCTGGAATTAGTCATTAGTACGCGTGTGTATGTGTGAGTTAGGTAATAAACATGTCTGCTCTCGCCCGGGACGAAACCCCTAACTTCTGTAAGACGTGACGCTCCCGGCTTATATCGGCATGCTGTTAGCGCGGAAAAACTAGGGTTATCACGTGAACGCTGAATGACTATGTATGTGTGGGAGTGAATGTATCAAACCCTACAGATATCATCAATTGACGTTGTATTGCGGTTCAATGGATATCATTAATTCACGTTTTATTGGGGATCAGTGGATATCATCAAGTGATGTTTTATTAGGGATCGGTGGAAATCATCAATTTATGCCTCATTGAAGATTAGTAGTTATAATCCATTGATGTTTTTAGTGGGTTATCCATTCTTTTCCAGTTTATAGTGGAGAGTCCGTTCTAGTGAAGGGTAGTTGTATATTGTTGCAGGTTAACGGAATTTGGCCTTGTTGTAAATAGCCCACTATAAGTCATAAAATGATTATAAGCCAAGAAAAGCAATTTGAGTTGAAGAATAACATTTTATATATACACATATCAATTAAGGTTTTTACAATTAAAGTAATACTTGAAGTATAGGTCCAACGGACGTTAAAATGTCCATGGCAATAAAATTCTGAACAGAGAATTAATGCATAGGAATGTGGGAGCGCTGTAAGTAAGAAATTTCTTTGATGTATTCGTTCAGTAAGTAGTTTTGAGACAGCGAAAAATAAGAGGAGAGGGAAGGGAGGTTAGGATAGTAAGCCGCTTGACTTAGGTCAGTGGGGTACTGATTGCACTCCTCTTTCTCGAATCTGGGTCTGTCTGTCTGGCGATGCTTTCTGTATCGGCTTTTTATTTCGACTTTTTGGATCGCAGCAGATCATGTGGGAAATCATATCCGTATTTGATTCTGGGCTTCCCATTGGCCGATAAATAAAATTCGCCTAGGCTCGCGAACTGGAAATTTAATAGTTAATTAATTTTTATTTTTCAACCGGAACATCTGCGCGAATCCGGCTGCACACCGACGACTTTTGGTCATTTGCTTTTTGGTCGTGTGTGTGCAAACATCTGGTCCCTTGCTTTTGCTCGGTCGGTATCACCACAGTTTCATTGCAGATTAATTGACTTACACTTCTATTTGCTGATTATTAATACTTATTATTGTATACATGTTCTGTTATTCTAATACGCTTGTTTGAACCTACCTCCTTGTTTCCGTGTTTTTCTTCCTCGCCCAAACAGGCGACAACAACTTGGCAACGAATATTCGCCAAAACATTTAGAAATTGATCTTTCCTTGATCAGATATCGGCTGAGGTCAGCAGTTGGCATTTTATTGGGGATCAATTGATGTTTCATTGGGGATGATTAGAAATAATCAATTGACGTTTTTTGGTGGGGGGATATCAATTGGCATTTATTAAGGATCAGTTGATGTCATCAACTGATGATTTAATTTTTCTTCCAACTAGCATTATAGCCCGGCGTTGCTCGGGTGCAATAAAAGCTTTAAAACTAATCCATGGCCCTGGAGCTCAGACTCTTTGGACGTTGGCACGAAAGACTAAAAAGCAATAGTTGTTTCCAGTTAAAGCGAAACCGTAGACTGAAAGAAAAATTAATGCATGTAAGTCAAATTTTGATTTCCTGCTATCGATATCAAATAAGGTTTTTTTTCGTCGTAAACTGAATTTTGAAGGATAAATAAGTCCTCTGAGTAAATGGTATCATGGCTGAAACTAAGAACTACAACTATACCTACTAAAAGCAAAACCCGAAGCAAAAACTAAAATAAAAGGGCTGAAAAAATACAGACATACAGGCAGATGAACAGACACACACACAAACATCTTGCCTTATATATATATATGTATATATATACATATTGATTTTCTGCACGATTGTAAGAACTTCAACCTTGAAACTTCTGAATATCGATTCTTATGTCTTTGTCTATGAGTGTATCAAATTTGATTAAAATCGGACCACTCCTTCTATAACCCGATTTTTTTTTTTTATCGATTTTCGATATTTATCGGGGGTACCTCGACACAAAACCCAGCTAAGAACACTCGCAGACGCTTATAGTACAACTGTGTAAATTTTCAAGAAAATCGGTTCAGCCGTTTCGAAATCTATAGATAACGGACACACAGACACACAGGTATAGTTAACGGACACACACACACACACACACACACACACACACACACACACACACACACACACACACACACAGACAAAGCTCCATAAGTTTAGATAATACCGTCTTCGTTTATTTATCATTCGAATCTAAATGATTAACTGGCAAATGTGGGCTTCGTGAATTTTCTATTTACTTTTTATACATTTATTCTCTGAAATATTTCTCTTCAGATAAAGCTAAAAGTAGAAACCAAAAAAGTACTACGTCTGCATAGCAACCTCTCGAAGAGACAAAATGGTACAACTTGGTGAAATGTATGCATAACTATCATCATCCTTTATCCATCATCACACCCAGATGGTGCATAGGGCAGCAACTTTTTGTTGCTGTTTCTGTAACAAACTGTTTTTTACGGGACAGGGTTGTTAGCCCGGCACCCAATCCCCGAACCTGAAGAACCATTCTTGGTCCTTACGTTTACAGCACCTGGTATTCCCAAATGGTCATCCATTTAAGTACTGACCAGGCTCGATGTTGCTTAACTTCGGTGATTGGACAGAAACCGGTGTATTCAACACGATATAGCCGTAGACATGTATATTTTGCCTGAAATGTTTCTTTGAGTTAAAAAAAAATATATTAAAAAATTACAGTTAAAAAATATAAAATTTAGAAACTTATCATTTGTTTTATTGCCACTTTTCATTTCTATAATATAAAAACATTATAATAACATTTTATATTTTTTATGTATGTGTTCTGGATGGATATTGTTGTAGAGGAATATCCTGGTCCTACCCCGCAATGAGTATGGTCATAAAAGACCGCGACAGTAACGAACCACAGGGTAGCGTTAGAGACATAGTGTGTTCGTGACTATACTAGTGTCTACGTCATTACATGGGAGTGATCAAGATTATCCGTCATTATACGAGAGTCGACAGCCATCGACCTTAGACGTGAGTTAAACGTCACTAGACGGAAGCTTTCTTCTCAAGACGGACGCATACGTCCTATACAGAGACATTATTCGTGTTAACTGTTCGTTGGTGCACTTGTATTTGGTTTATTATATTAACGTATAATAAATCTTTATTTATATATACTCAGTGTTAAGAGTTATTTCTTGTACTATTCTTTCTCTCTTTAAACCCCCCCACCCCCCACCCGGGATCCAACAGTATGCAATTTTTTGCGAGATTGCTTGCTGTGCTGTATTAAACGCGTGCTTCCTGGTATTATTTTTCTGTATTAAGGACTCGAATGTGAGTCCAAGTAATTATTGAGTAACACAAAACAATACAAAACAAATGACAACGCATGTATTAACAAAAGTATGACGATTACAACAAACGAATAAAACATTTATAAACGAGTTCATAAAGTATTTACATTAGAAAATGTGTGTTTGGATGTATGATATTTAAGTTGATTTACGTAATAGACACGTGTGTGAAATAGTACAAATGACGAGAGACATTGAAAATGAACGTGCTCTAGTGCGACTACACTTTATAGCCATAATTGCATAAGAGGAAAGATAATGAGTTAGAATCGTATTTCCTATTTATAGAGTTAAGATGCGTCAACTAGTAACAGGTTTTTTAGATAGTGTCAGGTGGAATAACCCATAAATTAAAGTGAAAATAAACATAAAACAATCTATATATAAAATTCTGTTGTAACACTGTTTGTGAGAAAGGAAGAAAAGAAGAGAGAAGAGATAATAATTTCATATTTTTTCTTCTTCTTCACCCGCTAGAAGCTAGGCAAAGGATATTCTTACATCGCCCAATAAAAATAGATAAATTTTTTTTATGACTCTTGGGAACTGGTTATAAATTCGGATAAAATATTCTTGTCACAAAATTCTAATGGCCATTATCGCGAAAAATGAGTTTCTCGATTATTGGTAAATTAACGAACATTGATAAAACGACAGCAGTGTAAGGATTTAATTTAAACAGAATTTTCCCTAGCATGAGGGATTTTATGACCCCCTAGGGACAGCCAGCCACTGGTTAGAAAGAGAGACGAAATTCCCAGAAATAAAGTTTCCGACGCAGATAGTTAAAAAAAGAAACGTGTTTTATTTATTTATTTATTTATTTATTTATTTATTTTTGTTTTTGTTTATTCGACTGAAGCAAAATAATATCTTACGACGGTTGAAATGATGAAACACAGATGGGAAACGACTACACATTATATTAAACTTTGGCCGTTTGGGCTAGACCACGCCTTTCGAGCAATCAGTAAGAGGCACTCATTCAAAAGAGAGATAAACGGGATTTAATCAGATGACCAATGAGAAAAAAAAGCGCTAGTGGATTTTGGGTAAATCGGCGAAACGTTCAACGCCCCTCAAGCAGTAATCAGAAGCACTCACACAGAAGAGGAGACGAGGTACATCAGGTGACCAAAAAGAGTATTTCTTATTGGTCTTTTGGAGATGTTAAACTTACCCAGAGTACGCTACAACCACCCCAACTAGATGTGAGGCAATATAAGCAAGAGTCGCTAGGCTTTCAGACAACTGATTACAGTTGTGTTAAGTAGAGTTGGTTCGACAGTCAGTTTAAGAAAGAGCGAGTAAACACGAGAGACGTGTTGACATGTAACTGCCTGCCTTAGAAGAACCTCTAACTTAGAGCCTGATGCCATACCAATCCACTTAGATAAAATGTTACATATTATAGTAGCTGTGGGTTGTAATTATATTTGTCTACATGCAAGAGTAGTAAACTTTAACCAAATACCGTACCGAACAGAGTAGTAAACTTTAACCAAATATATATATATATATATATATATATATATATATAACGTAGCACACTTGGTATATTATCCGGGTAAATTCCAATAGAAACGAACTCAAAAGAACACAATGTTAAATTCATGTATTTAACTGCGTCTGACGAGCAGAGAGAATAACATCATTATGCGGTGAAATATGCACTACCCATTGGAATTGTAGTAAATCAAAAATCTTTTCTAAATTGTACATATATATATATATATATATATATATATATATATATATAAAAACACGTTATTCTTAATTTCACAAAGATGTGGTTTTTATTGTGGTTTCCAGCTCTGTCTTAATTGTCGATGCAGCGGATTTTGGCTATTTTCATCCCAAACCGGTATTGTGATCAATCGAACACAACATGTGCAGAGCCCGGTTTGGAACAAAGTAATCGACTATCAATCGGTCGTGGAGATTTTGGTCGGTTGACGCGAAGGACCAGCGGCGGTTCAGCGCTCGTGTCCATTACACCCTCTAAAATATCCACACATTGTCCGATCGAAATCAAAATTTGGGTGAATGTGTAAACAGGTAAGGAGTACAAAGTATAATATTAATTTTTTTAAAAATAACTTTACGTAAGTTATCTAAACTAGCTGAAATCAGTTGTTTTTGAGTAAAAACAAGTCGATTTTTGTAGGTAAATTTTTTTTGTAAATTTGCAAACACTAATTTTTTTCACAAGAATCCAGTTTTCAGTTTAAGCAAATCACGAGGCCAAATGATTCAAAAAGTTGGAATGCGGATCCAGAAAAAAATCTTGACGCATGGCCAGCTGTATGTTGCATGTTCAAGAGTAAGAAATTCTAAGAATTTATTTTTCGCTCTTAAAAAGAAATAAGAAAACCAATCCTTGAAAAATATTGTTTACCAAAAAGTCCTATAAAATTAGATTAAATTAAAAAGTTATCAAAGTGCGAAGTAGGATTTTGTCAAAGTATTTTTCTAAACAAATCAATTTACTCAAATTTCATCATTTGGATTGAAAAATTGAACAAAGCTTACAGTTTGTAAAACTCGATATAAATGTTGGCGTTAACTTCAGTAGTACGAAATACAGCAAGGATTTTAACAAACAAACATCTAGGTTTTAAAAAAATGAATTTTCTTGATTTTTTCTATTTGACGTGCGCGTTTGTTCAACCTTTTCCTGTAGCTGAAGCATTAAATAAGAAATCTGATTAATTAACGCCAAATACAGTAAAAACTTTGCATTCAAATTTTATTTCTGTAATGAAGTACATTGTTCAAACTATTAAATAAAGGTTCTTACTGGAAAAAATGATTAGTATTAGAATTTATCAGTCAGTTAAGTGCCATACATGATACACGCTTGGGCGATCATGTCTCTAAACAAAGAAATCTCTTGTTTACACACAAGAAAAACAGTACATAATCTTTAACTTTTAGCTTGCCAATCTAGATATAATTCAGACAGTCAGTTAAGTGCCATACGTGATTCATGCTTGGGCGATCATGTCTCGAAAGAGACATGACTGACTGGGCAGGAGATTATCCCGCAGTAGGTTGCCATCACTTTCTGCGGTAGACTGGTTGTCAGCCAAGGCTATAGAACCCAATCTGTTTAACCCCATAACTGTAGGGAAGAAATGGATTAATACCTTTCTCAAGGGTATTTGCGCGTAAGTGAATGCAAGAAGTTCAAGGAATTTGTTATACATCTCTATAAAATTTAGGTATTTTTCTTAAAATAAAATTTAAAAAAATAATCAGCCATATATTGAGCACTTTCTGGACATTTTTGAGGCGGGGCCTGGTGTTAATACTTTGCGATTGAAAACTGAGCTGTTCATTGCTCTAGTTTTATTGCCCAAGAATTCTTGATCTGAAAAAAAAAAGAAAATAAAAAAAGAAAATTCAACTAAGTAAAATAAAAGGACGACATTAAATAACACGTGCATCCTCACTGTTTTTGCTTTTATTTTTTATGGGAATCAGTAGTTCAATTCATCTCAGGTTTCCTAGCAGCGTGTCCTTCAATATAGTGCGTGATTTGCAAGTTAGCTATTGATCACCGTAACATGCAGACGAATTATAAAGTACAGCAACAACTCTAGGGAAGATTGTTTCAGTGGAACGTACTCCTTATAAATAGAATGCGAAGGAAATGGGATGAGTCAATCCAGTTTAAAAGCGGATCTTAGCCATGAATGTCTGAATCTTTTTTAATCATTTCACCCCGAGCAAGGCGGTACCGCAGAGTGCTACATAAGAGAGTTAAGTTTTAGGCTGGGGGAGAATGAAGACAAAGACGAACCAGCTACAGAAAGAAAGGGCAAGAGAAGGATGTGAATTGGTACTCGAAAAGGAAAAATGTATTACTAGACACAAAACTTATATAAAAAAACAATAAATTGCTGAAAGAAAAAGGTATTACCAGCAATAAACAAATAAAATTCAGTTGGAAATAAATGACCCGCCGAGATTGATATGCCATAAAACAAAACAACCAACCAACCAACATCCTCCTAAATACATTCTCTCCGACAACAGACCCATTCTCTCTAAAGATCAGATCTCTTAAACACAACTTCTATCTTCTCCAACTGCAGCCAAAAGAAAATACATTCCTAATTCCAAACATTTCCTCTATTAAGTCTCGATGCATATATTCTAATTCCTGATTCATCTACTAAACCAAATTTATCATAACTAACAAGAGACATTTACTCTACAAGTCCAGATGTATCCTTTGTATTGTTACATACTCTCCAAAACCAACTTCATTCCTATCACCAGACATTTCATATACGATTTTCGATGTCTCTTATCTAATTGCAGATCCATCTACTCAAAGACCAACTGCATCATCCCAAACTACAGGCCTTTCCTCAACAATTCAGGAAGCATCGTTTGTAATTCTCGATTCCTTTTGTCCTAAACCAAATTCATCATGACAAACTCCAGACCTTTGCTCTACAATCCCGATTCATCCTTTATAATTCTTTATCCTCCCTCGCCTAAACCAAATTATTTATTCCTAAATCCAGACCTCTCATCTACAAGTGCCGATGGATCTTTTTTAATTCTTGATCTATCATCTCTTAAAGTAAACACATCATCTCTAATATCAGACCATTTCTCTATAATTCCCGATGGATCTTTTCGAATTTTTTATTCATCCTCTCCTAAACCAAATTCATCATATATAAAACTAATATCTGATTATTCTTCTAAACCAAAATCATTATTCTTAACTACAGATTTTTCTCTTACGAATTCATATGGATCCATTTATTTCCTAATCCATCCCATACTAAACCAAATTATTCATCCCTGAATCCATACTTTTTCTCTACAATCTGGGTGCATCTTATTTAATTTCTGATCCATATTGACCAAAATCAAATTAATCATCCTTAAATACAGTCCTCTCCTCTAGAAGTCCCGATACATACTTTGCAATTGCTGATCCTTCCTCTCCTAAACCAAATTAATCATCCCTTTCCTCTACTCGTCCGGATTCTTTCTTTCTAATTCCTAATCATTCCTTACCTAAACGTAATTAACCATCCCTAAATCCTGACTTCTACACGTTCCGAGGCATCATTTTAATTCTTCATCCTTCCTCTCCTAAACCAAATTAATCATCCCTTTCCTCTACTCGTCCGGATTCTTTCTTTCTAATTCCTAATCATTCCTTACCTAAACGTAATTAACCATCCCTAAATCCTGACTTCTACACGTTCCGAGGCATCATTTTAATTCTTCATCCTTCCTCTCCTAAACCAAATTAATCATCCCTTTCCTCTACTCGTCCGGATTCTTTCTTTCTAATTCCTAATCATTCCTTACCTAAACGTAATTAACCATCCCTAAATCCTGACTTCTACACGTTCCGAGGCATCATTTTAATTCTTCATCCATCCTCTCCTTAACCAAATTAATTATCCTTAAATTCAGACCTTTCCCATACTCGTCTAGATTCTTCCTTTTTGATTCCTGATCCTTCTTTACCTAAACCAAATATATCATCTCTAAATCCAGATTGTTCCTCTACATGTCCCGAGGCATCATTTCTAATTCTTGATTCAACCTCTCCTAAACCAAAATAATCATCCTAAATCCAGACCTTTCCTCTATTCGTCCGGATTCTTCCTTTCTAATTTCTGATCCTTCTTTGCCTGAGCCAAGTTAATCATCTCTACATCCAGACCTTTCCTCTACAAGTTCCGAGGCATCCTTTCTAATTCTTGATCCATCCTCTCCTAAACCAAATCAATTATTTCTAAATCCAGACCTTTCAGTACTTGTCCGGATTCTTCCTTTCTAATTCTTTATCCTTCCTCACCTAATCCGAACTAATCTTCCTTCAATCTAGATTTTTCTTTACATTTCCTAAAGCATCATTTCTAATACCTGATCTATCCTCTTCAAACCAAATTAATCAGTCCTAAATTTCCTCACTCGTTCGGATTCTTCGTTTCTTATTTCTTATCCATCATCTCAAAAATCACATTTATCATCCCTTACTTCATACTTTTCCTCTTTAAGTCCCGATGAATCCATTGTAATTCCTGATATATCCTTTTCAAAAACCAAATTTATCATCCCTAAACCCAGATCTTTTTTCTACATTACCTGTGTCATTCTTTCGAATTCTGAATAGAATTCTGCCAAATATATGCATGACATGATTGTTAGCCTTCGACACTTGCTGGAATTTGAGAGATAAGCAGTGGATGTGAACACAGTAATGCGTTTCGTCTGTGATGACAAAACTTTGTACGATTATCCACGTCCCGGGCAGCTATTTATAGCTGTCAAACCCATCTTATGAAGAGTACTTCGATTGATGCTACTTACGAGAATCGTTGGAGCAGGGAATTTTGCACGGAACTGTATGCTGGTTTTCTGTGCGTTCGAAACGATATTAGCCCATTGGAATATCGCACACTTTTCGTCGGTTATGTCCTTAGGATAATTACACAAAAGCACTAACCCTACCCATCTGTTTCTTAAGTGTTTTATATGTGCCTTCTTCTATCTGCTGTTTTCCTTCAGGCCGTTGAAGTTAACGGCATAACTACATTTGTTGCTGCTTAGCAATATTTGTCTTTTTAGTATACCACCCACTCCTAACTATTTACACGATTTCTTTGGGTAGGTTACTCGTTGTTTAAATAAAATACAAGGATTGGCCTTAAAAAATGTAATTATTAGTCTTAGAAAATACCATTCTTGTTCGAATATCTCAGACTGGCGTTATATTTTCACAAAGAATTTTATCAAGTATAAATCGCCCAAATCATTTGAGGTTTTCAATAACATAAACAACTAAAAAGGAATATCACATGTAAGTCAAAGTGAAAATAATGACATAACCATGATATTAACATTCCACACTATTTGGTTTGAAAGGAAACCTTTGTCATTACTAAAAAGCAGTTAATTTCTCATACTATTTCAGAATGTCGAATTGATAAATGCTGAACTGTTCAGATACGTCGGTCTATGAATCAGTCATAACAAAAGAAACCGAACAGAGAATAGGGATAGTTTCACACAATACTTCAAGATGCTACAAAACCAAAATATTGACCTATGAAAACTCAAGTCATGTTCTTAAAATAGTATCGTTAGATTGATACTTTTATGTTGACATCATGTATGGCATTTAGCTCATACAGAAACGTCCAAAATATTGGTTGTATACAACCGTCTTCTCTTATCATGTTTAAAAAAATGGCTCTAAGCAAATGAAACCATTAATCTTAAAAAAAGAACCACTCTTGTTTGAATCTCGTTGATTAGCGTTACATATTTACAAAGACCTACACCAAACAAGATCAACCAAATTTTTTGTATTCTTTCAGTAACATCAGCAAATGAAAAGGAATATCAAGTAACATTTTTTATAATCGTTTCACTCAAGTAACGCATTACGGCCACTAGCGCGCCGGGGGAGTTACATAAGAAGATAGTGAAGAAAATGAGGAACAGGTGACAGGGGGTGTTGTAGAATGGGTAAGGGAAGGATGGAAACACTGGTGGGAAGAGAGCTACGTGAGAGTAAAGCGGAAGGAGAGAACAAGATACAACGGGTGTCGAAGAAAGAATGGGAGTCAAGAAGATAAGAGATGGCAATTGATAGATGGATTCAGACGAGATAAACTTCTTGGACCGACACAGTGACCTGACCTTCCTAGCAGTAGATTTCTAGATCCAATCTACTTGTTCCACTTGAGGTCGACTGTGAGAGTTAAGCCGAGGTGGCGCAGTGGTTTTTTTTTCGGGGAAACTATCCTGATCCGTGCTGATGGGGGGGGGGGGCACTGATTGTTTATGGTGGTTAAAGGATAGAAGCTTATTTTGGAAGCATTAAAATTTACGAACCATTTCTTACCTCAGTTCATCAGTTTTTTAAGATCAGCAGCGAGGTTTGCTTTGTCAGCCTTGGTAGATTTCTCATCGAGGGTGGAGTAAATGGTGGTGTCGTCAGCGTAGATGTCTACTTGGGATCTTATTATATCAGGGAAGTACTTAGGGAAGATCAGAAAAAGATAGAGCCTTGAGGGACAACCGCGTTCGTATGATAGAATATGGAAGCATGTCTGTTCAGTACCACCTTCATTACACGATTTGATAGGAAAGATTTGATATTATTAAATCAAACACGCGGCCAGTTATACTATAGCCCTGTAGCTTGCACAGAAGGCCAGCGTGCCAGACTCTGTTAAATACTTTGAAGATATCCAGGAGCTTCGCCGGTCTTATCGAGAGCCTGGTACATGTATTCTGTGATTGTCGCTAGTATATCAGCTGTAGACCTGGCGAAGCGGAAGCCATAATGAGAATAGTCTGTAGGGTGTGAGATGTTGAACCACCTCAGTATTGATAATAGCCTCGAATACTTTGCTAAAAATATGCTAATATGGCGATAATTAGAGGGGTCCGAGGGTTCTCCAGAATTCTTAAAAACAAATCCCAATATTTATCCTTCTCCCCCACTAGAGAGAGATGTGACACAAGGTCTTTTTAAACGTGGGGAACCTGAGCGCTTACGCCGAGGTACTGGTCAAAACATTACCTATCCACCGCGGTGGATAGGTTCAAAACAGGTCTAAACTGGTCTTAGTCTTAATTTGGTGGCCCCAGCCCGAAGGCCGTGGCAAACCCCAGAGGAGAGCTTCCAGCAGGCAGAAAAGCAAGGAGGAGAGAGGCAGTAGTTGTAGAGTTTTGAGAGAACAGAAGATAGTTTAGGAGGCACATTTCTTCTTTATGATGACTGAGATTTTGTCACCTCCGCTTGACTTATGAGAGTCAAGCTTTGAAATTATGCTAGAGACCAACGAGAGGTTAATGTAAACGTCACTCGGTTGAGCCTCAGTTTTAGGTTAGGTGCGGATACTTCAGACGAATGGTAGAGAACCTGCGAGCAAAGCACTCGGCTTTGTTTACTGTAGCTGTGAGTACCTCAAATTTATTGATTAAAGGAGGAATTGAAGGTTTGCTGTTGTTTAGCACACTTTTGCAGAGCCACCAGTATTCCTTTGAGCTAAAATTGTCGGATGCTATACGCTGCTTCAATCTATTAGCAAACAAAAGTTTGGCATCATTTAGTACTCGCTTACATTCATTGCGTGCAAAGACAAAAAAAAGGCGCCGATTAGGGTCAGACAAATCACTCCGGTAAAGCTGAAAGAAGTGGTTCCTGCGAGTAATAGCGACCGAGAAAACAAGAGAACCAAGGAGAAGAATGAAGTTTTAGTCAGAACTTTCTCGATGGGATGAAAGCATCAATGCCGGTTTTCACCCAAGAGAAGACCTCAGACACAGTCTTCAACAAGGAGATTAAAAACTTTGTTCCAAAAAACATCACAAAGGATGTCACGGAAGGTCTTCCAGTCCGCTCTTTGATAGCAGTATTATTTTCTGCATGTAGGAGATTCCTGGAAGGAGGGGGAGTTGAATTAGATATTAACGGAAACCACGGCATGATCAGAATTGCCAAAAGGACAGAGCTGCATGGCATGGCAAGAGTTGGAGATAGAAGTGAAACAGATCTAGCAGTGTGTTGAATCCATTAGAGTTATTAGAAAAACGCGTGGGGAAATCCACTCCTTGCGTGAGAGATTGAGTGAAAAATTAATGGTATGTACACCAGTAAGATCTGTGACAGTTTTCCAGCCACTTGGGCATTAAAGTCACCAAACACAAATATATTAGCAAACGGATGAAGGAAATGGCTTTGTCTATATTGTTCGAGATGCTGTCTAATACGGAACTTTTGAGAGAGGAAATGGAGTGGTAGAGAAAGCAAAGATAGCTAATCGAGCATAGTATAGATAGATGGGGACATATAGAAATGGTCTGGAGATTCAAGAGAAATTACCCTGGCTAGAGGGAGATGTTCGCTGACATAAGCGCCAAGACCGTGCATATGGACATTAGAATCCTTCCTAAAGAGGGGAAGTTAACAAGTGATATAGAAATCAGAGGAAGAGATAGAAGGATCAGGGTTAGTCATTCAGAGAGCTAAGATATCAGGAGAGTATTTATATAGGAAGTATTCAATGCTACAAAAGTTGGTACGGATACCACCGACGTTCGAAAATGAGACCTTCCACAAACCCTCATTTTTACTGGAAGAAGAGGTAAAACCTGAGAAACCTATTTTTCTTTTAATAAAAACATTTTAAAAATTTCAACCGAAAGTAGCAATGGTTGTTCTTTCAAAGAATATCAACATAAGGAAACAGCTATTATCATTACCATTAAGATAGTGAGACGGATCCTCACTAAGTGTCTGACTAAATCTCTTTTTATGTATTAAGAACCTTCAAATCATGTGCCTCTACAACTTCCTGTCTTTTATGGCTCGAAGCAACATTTCTATCCTTACTATCCCTCTTTGTCCATATTTTGCGATTCATTCAGATAAACTATTTAAGAAAGTTACTCGCTGTTTCCTTCTTTCGTTTTTAATATGTCCAGTGAGCAACATATTCTCCAAGTCTTCTTTCCTCAGTATAAGTCCTAGAAATTTCAACTGTCTCTTTCTGATTCTAAGTATCAGTCAGTTAAGTGCCATATGTGATACACGCTTGGGCGATCATGTCTCGAAAGAAACATGACTGACTGGGCAGAAGATTATCCCGCAGTAGGTTGCCATTGCTTTCTGCGGTAGACTGGTTGCCGACCAAGGCTATAGAACCCAATCTGTCCTGTTATTTAACCCATAACTGGAAAGAAGAGACGGATTAATACCTTTCCCATGGGTATTTGCGCGTAAGTGAATGCAATGAATTCAGCTGGAATTCGAACTCGGCTCCCCGATTTCTCGTTCCAAGTTGATATCCAATGCACCACAACGCACATCCGATTCTAAGTATAAGCGTCCATTTTGTTTCCATCTTGCTTAAAACTTTATCGTTACTAACATGTACTATCAATGGTAATCTCAGCATCCTTCTGTAGTTTTATGTCTCCTCTTTATACATCTGAAAATTGTCCAGTATTCACTGTCATATAGGAGGATTGCTATTACGTAGCAGATCAACACACTTTTCTTTTTCTAAGCTGAGTTTCCTGTTTCTTAATACTTTGTTTACTTTTTGGAAGCCATTATTTCGTTATTCCAATACGCCTTCCAGTCGTCATCTTTTAAATGACTTCTCAGTTTCTGTATTAAATTGATTCTGATGCATCTAATTTGTAGCTTGATTCTTTCATTTTTAATTCTGTGAACATATATACACTCTTTACGGTTGGCCCGACGTGGTGTAATAGAAAGCTTATCTCGCTGGAACCTGTTACAGCTGTGAGATCAATCCTCAGTGGGTGCTCCATACATACAGCCTTGTGCCACATCTAAGCAGTGTTTAGAAAATCAACACTCTTTGCGGTTGGTCCTTTCTCTTTGCTTTTCTTTACTACCTTAGATTTCTCGCAGTTTCTTTCAGTGTTTGTCATCAACATGGTATCATATTCAGCATAATAAGGAAGAAAGAATTGGAGAATTTGATACTCACGAGAAATACTAAAAGCAAGAAGGTCAGAAGTAAACAGCAAGTAACTTACCTAACGAGTCTATATAAAAATGGATAGTAGAACAAGGTGTGGGAAGAACAATAAAAAGACAAACTTTGGTTAGAGCTACAAAGGATGGTGGGGATAGCTATGATCGCCTACATCTTGAATGGATACGGCATATAAAAAAAGAATAAGACTGGTTATTCTGACACAAGGCCATGAGAATAGGACAGCTTTGATCATTGGAATAACATTAATGATGTGTCGTGTTGGCTATTGGTCAACTCAAAATGCATTTACAAATTCTAAAAATAGGTGGGTTGGAATTGAGGGTGGTAAAAACGTTCAAATTTCTTCAAAACTTTGTGTAAGCTTATGTGGATCTTTTTTCTAGAAAAGAAACATTACCGACAATTATATGAGTTACCCTCCTTGAAATCAACAACCATAAACCCATTTTCGTCCTAGCGTAGCGGGTGGCAGTGTAGACTGTGGTATCGGCGTTAACGGGAAATGGTGGGGTTGGTCAACATGGTTCCCGGACGGTTTTTCCCATAAGCCGCCCTTCCCTTGCGTGCAATTGATAAATCGTTCATTATTATCATGCCCCTACTTAGCTTTTGAGACATCTGCTTCCTTTTCCTTTTGCCTTTAGCAAATGAAACCGTAGTCTTTCTGCATTCGTATAAACAGCCAAAAGTTAAACAGGCACATTATCTCTCTCTTCTTCTTCTTCTTCTTCTCTCGCTCTCTCTCTCTCCATATTTCTATTTATGTATCGCTTTCTCTTTCTCCTTCTCTTTCTCCATCTATCTGTTTATCTGTTGATTTCTTTCTCTCTCTCCCCTCATCTATATATATATATATATATATATATATATATATATATATATATATATATACCTATGTTTAATGCAAAGAACATGTCACTTTAACTGAGCAGGTTCACGCCTACTTCAGAATTTCGTGCAGACACCGTTATGATGTCCTCACTCATCGAGGCTGTTTATTTTGGGTTTTTTTATTTATATATATACTAGCAGTATAGCCCGGCGTTGCTCGGGTGTAATGAAAGCTTTAAAACTAATCCATAGTCCTGGAGCTCAGACTCTTTGGACGTTGGCACGAAAGACTAAAAAGCAATAGTTGTTTACAGTTAAAGCAAAACCGTAGACTAAAAGAAAAATGAATGGATGTAAGTCAAATTTTGATTTCCTGCTATTGATATCGAATAAGTTTTTTCGTCGAAAACTGAATTTTGAAGGCTAAATAAGTCCTCTGAGTAAATGGTATCATGGCTAAGACTAAGAACTACAATTATACCTACTTAGAGCCAAACCCGAAGCAAAAGCTAAAATAAAAGGGCTAAAAAAATACAGACATACAGGCAGATAAACACACACACACAAACATCTCGCCTTTTATATATATATTATCGATTTTCTGCACTATTGTAAGAACTGCAATCTTGGAACTTCTGAATATCGATTCTTATGTCTTCGTCTATAAGTGTATCAAATTTGATTAAAATTAGACCACTCCTTCTATAACCCGAATGTTTTTCGATTATCGATTTTCGATATTTATCGGGGGTATCTCGATAAAAAGCCTAGCTAAGAACACTCGGAGACGCTTATAGCACAACTGTGTAAATTTTCAAGAAAATCGGTTTAGCCGTTTCGGAGTCTATAGATAACGGACACACACACAGAGAGACACACGCAATCACACATACACACACAGAGACAAAGTTCTATTTATAAATAAGTTTATATATAGTTATATATAGTTTTTGGTCATAATTAAATTAGCCCAGTACCCAGTTGTATTAAAAACTGCTCAATACATATATATTCCGAGTCTTTCAATATTTTAATTTGGAAATGAGTTATTTCCGCTACCTGGGTTTCAACTTCTAGGTATTTTCAAGCGATTTATAATAACTGATTTTTCAAAGTATTTTAAACGTACCGCAGGGAATTTTACGAACACGCGACTAGAATTTTGAAACAACTGAAAATTTTCAAAAATATAGAAGAGTTACTTAAGGATCATAAAACACTTTCATCCAGGTTTGTATGATCTTAAGATGTATCTATAGGTGTGATTACGTATAGACATTACTTATGATCTGTCACTTAGTCATCTTTTCTGGACACAATATAACGGCTAATTTTTTTTCTTAGCACAATCTGCTGACATCACCACAGTTGCAATGTTTGCCTTTTTTACTATACTCCATATTATATCAGGGTTTGTTTCCTTTCTTTTTTTTTTTTTTTTTTTTTCACTTTGCAATTTTCACATGGGGCTAGCCAGTTTGGTACAATTTTTAAGGGTTTCCAACTTAAATGTAGATTTGTGATTATTCCATATCTTTTTTAAAAAATCCTTTTGTAGACCCCAAATATGTCTTTCTTTGTCCATCTGTGTCATGTACCTCTGCTTTGTAAACAACCCCTTCTGTTTTAAAAAGTCCGTCAAGTGGGCATTTGTTTTTGTTCCTACAGTTTTTTTTTCTTTTTTTTTTTAATCGTTTCACCCCAAGCAAGGCATTACACTACCACTATTGCGCTTGGGGCTACATAGGGGAAGGTAAATAGAAAGAGTGGTTAGATATAGGAAATGTCAGAAGTGGGGTGATAGATAGTTGGGAGGATGGGAAGAGTGTTTGAAAGAATGGAAGCGAGTTAGTGTGTTATGAGGTGTCTATTGACCTTACATTTAAACTCCTGGAGATTTTAGCCGTCGGGGAAGCAGTCATGTGGAAGGGAATTCCACAGTCGGGAAGTACGAGAAAAGAAACTGTTGGAGTAGAAGTTGCGGTTGCATTTTATTGGTTTCACTGTAAAAGGGTGGGATCTAGTTGCTAATCTAGTATCTCGTGCAAATTCGAACCTAGGGGGCACCAGTGATCTAAGTTCATCGGAGCAGAAGCCATGAAAGTATTTATAGAAGAGACACAGGGAAGCCACGTCGCGCCGGTGAGAGAGAGACTGCATGCGGTCTGCCAAGTCAGTATCGATCACATTACAGACCCTCCGCTGTACCTTGTCGAGAAGCCGAAGGAGAATAGCAGGGGCACCCGACCAGATATGGCAACAGTATTCAATGCACGGGCGGATGGTAGATTTATAAATGTGCAGGATAGATTCAGACGGAAAGAACTTCCGGGGCTTGCACAGAGAACCGACTTTCATAGCAGTGGATTTAGCAATGGATTCGATATAGTCATTCCACTTGAGGTCCGCTGAAAGTGTGAGACCAAGGAGGCGTAGTGTTTTACTCTCTGGGAGGCAAGCCTGGTCCATGCTAAAGGGAGGTAGGTGCGGTTGTCTATGATGGTTAATTGATAGTAGCTTCGTTTTAGAAGCATTACAATTTACTAACCATTTCTTATCCCAGTCCACTACGGATTGGAGGAGTTACATTCCTTATTAGTGATGTTATGTTGTACATTATTAATTAGGTTTCTGGTATTTTCTTTTTATGTATTTTTCCAAATTACGAGTACAGCTATAACTTAATTTGATTGAATTCCTATTAGAAATGTTAGCGGACTGAAGAAAACTACAACCACCTTTAAATTTGTTTTTGTTTTTTGTTTTTTTGTTTTTAATTTTTTCAACGCAGTCTTATCGATTATTACATAAAGTTTCCGATTATCAAAACCAATTTTGAAAAATTTCAATATTTAAACAATTTTAGTGGCGGAGGCTCAGTTTCTCATACAACGTTATAGTAAATCGATCCTCCATTTTGGAACCACTCGCGTTGGGGTCGTTTTGTTTTCTCGGACGAGTTGTTGCTCTTGTTTTTGTCTTTTTCAAGTTTTCATCAGTTCTTACGATGGCATCTTCCACTGAAACTCCAAGAATGGCTTTATTCAAAAATTTTGCAAAGGATTCAGTTAGCAAAAAAAAGTTAATTGCACAGGATCGATTGACTATATAATGTTGTATGAAAAACTGAGCCCCCCACTCAACCCCTAAAATTGTTTAAATGTTGAAATTTTTATAATTTTTTTTTTTTTTTGTCAATCGGAAAGTTTAGGGATTAATCGATAAGATTGCACTGAAAAAAAAATTAAAAATTTGATAATCAACAAATTTAAAGGTGGTGGTAATATCGTACCGGCGAGTGGTTGTAAAATGGCGGACCGATTTACTATAACGTTGTATGAAAAACTGAACTCCCCCTAAAATAGTTTAAATATTGAAATTTTTTCCAAATTTATTTTTGTCAATCGGAAAGTTTAGGGTGTAATTGATAAGACTGCACTGAAAAAAGTAAAAAAAAAATGAAAAACAACAAATTTAAAGGTGGTAGTAGTATCTTTCTGATCCACCGAAATTTTATCTAATTCTAAGATCTTTGCGAAGTGTTTATTAATTAATGTAAACTTATTTGCCCTATTATGGATTTTACTTCTAAGTTAAACGGTAGTTTGAACCAAATAATGTTTCGATCTTTAGTATTATTTTTGTTTGTTTGTTTGTTTGTTTGTTTGCCTGAAGTTTGTATTATAATTTATCTTTATGGCCTGTTTCATTTAAGATTGTTTTGTGGGAAGAATGTTTTGGTAGTCTGTGTTCTATCCCTTTGGGGTGTGTTTGATTATGCTGGTCGAATGGTTAGATCTAGTGTTGACGTATTTTAAAGTTGTGCAGAATTGAATCTATAAACTGGCAGTGTCTCTTCATATATGTAAACAAAAACAACTCACAGCAGAGAGTTATCAATTGAGATTATTATGAGAACGTAAGGGAGGGGAAGGAGGAAGTAAGAAGTGTACATTATATGTAGGGTAGATAACATTTTATTCCAGTAGAGGTTTAGAATTGAAGTGGCCGCGAAAGCCTCCACTCGAGATTGTGCACCATCAAGTATCACTTCTGGAAAAGAAGCTGAGTGGAACTTACTCATTAGCCAAGGAAAATTAAAGAAACGAAAATTTGACGTTGTGAACAGAGAGGAAAATAATTCATCATCCACAAGGAAACGTAATCGCTTTTGAATTCTTTGAGGACTAGGCAGCACCAATGTGGATATGGTAGTAAGACTCCATTGTTGGTCGGATCTGACTGCTGTAAAGATAAAGCATGGCAGCAGGAGTCAGGTATTTTCTCCAAACTTTGCAACGTATTGAATTTGCTTTTCAGAAAGAAAAAAAAACTGTTCCTTCACCATTACGCTTTATGATATGGGCCAAGATTCTTTAATGTCTAAATTATTGAAAAAGTTATAAATGAATGATAAAAGTCTGTAGTTGCTTTGTAATCTTTATTTCAGGTTCAGGTTAAAAGAGTCAGATGTTGACGTTCGTTCCTAGCAAAAACAAGTGGTGAAAAATAAGAGAATCTCGCTTTTAAATTCGTGGATCGAGTTTAGAACACAATTCTGTATGCTTTTATTTTTCTGCTTATATTATTTTTTATTTTATTTTATTTATTTATGCGCAGAAGAAACTCACTTATCTTCAAAAAGACTGGGGGTATGCACCTGCCGATGCCATTGACTCGATGATACAAAAATCAAAACCGAGACAGACACATTCCGTCGTTTATAACAGAAAATGGTTGATAGAATAGCCCGGAGTGCTGTCTACGAGGTTGATGGAATAACCCAGATATGCTTCCTGTCTTCAAACGCATATAATCTCGGTGGCAGTGAACAAGAGGACAGCAAGCAAGCCGATTGCTGGCAGTTGCGACTTTTGATTGTCTTGACGTACGAGATTAATATCGAGATTAATGGGTAACTTTTCGTTTTAGGTCCCGAAGGCTTTTTCCCCTTCAAATTTATCCAAAATAGCATTATTTCTGTGCAAATGTATATGCTGAACTCAAATCAACAATTAGTTATTGAAGAAATTAACCTTTATTGATCTTAACGACCAGAAAAAAATCGAACTTCATCTCGCACTTTTTGTCTCCCGTAACTCTCACGAAGTCATGTAATTAACTGCAGAATGACTTTCGGTTTATTTACTTCCTTTACTGAAACTTCCGCCTATTTACTTCCTGCAATGAAAGTAATAAAGTCGAAAAAAATCGCATATTACTTTCGTTACAGGAAGTAAATAGGCGGAAATTTCATAAAGGAAGTAAAAAGGCCGAAAATAGACCGAAATTTGTTACCCTACGCCGAAAGTCATTCAGCAGTTAATTATATGACTTCGTGAGAATTACGGGAGACAAAATGTAGTTCGATTTTTTTTGGGACGTTCAAATCAAAAAAGGTAGGTTCCTTCAATAACTAATTGTTGATTTGAGTTCAGCATATACATTTGCACAGAAATAATGCTATTTTGGATAAATTTGAAGGGTGAAAAGCCTTCGGGACCTAAAACGAAAATTTACCAATTAATGTGTGACAGTTTATTTTTTCCGCAATTTATTTTTTCCTAACTGCCACAATCTCCACAGCATTGAATTGAATAAGAACGACTATCTTTCCTTGACGTAGCAATAACCAAGCTTTGTGCGAGAAACTTCATTATTCTAGTATCTGAAAAAATATCTTCATTTCCTGTTAATGTGTTCAATCGCTTGTCTACAGTCACCATGGTGTTCTTCAACTCCAAAATGTTGAACTATTAACTTAAGTCCTTCCCACTGAGGCAGAATGTGGCACCAGGCCGTTTTTAACCTGGGATTTCCCCGTAGACCTCGCCTAAGCGGGATCGGAGCTTGTCTACTTTTCCCAAGGCGAGACTCTGCCGTTAGGTTCTCTACACGAAGAGAGTGTCCGACAAGCATGATTTCGAGTGGAACTGTCCCATTATTGGGAATAATGGTAACTTTATATCTAGCCAATGGTAAGCCCTTTAGTCACTTAAAGATCAAAGACGATTACTCAACTTAACATTAATATTTTTTAAATTTAAGTTCCGACCAGTGTAGGTACCTCCACTCATTTTCGGTAACTATGTTTTAAATTTAATCTTAAAAAATAAAAAGTTTTCTTGAAGCTTTAAATTTAACTTTAACTGAAAGCTAAAGGATTACATTTAATGTTTCCAGTAGGTAAGATACTCTGGTGCATCTCAAACGGAAATTATATTGATTGGAATCTAAAAATTTTATATCTTTTTAAATTTCCATTTTTCAGCCATTTTTTAGCGATCGACACATTTGTAAATAAAACTTAATTCTCGTTTTTAAAAATCTTGCTAAAATAAAATATACATATGGGACACGTTACTTTTTTAAAAATTAGCAAATTTAAAGCTGAATTAATCTGATTTACACAAATATTACTTGTTTATAGCATGAAATTTAGAATAAAGTGTTTCTTAATCCCGGATGTGACAAGTGATTGATGTGTGAAGTGAATGATGACAGACAGATGATGTGTGAAGTGATTGATGACAACTACGTATGGTTGACCAGAACATACATAACTGTCCAATTTTTTTCTATAAGAAAAAGAAACCGTAAGACACATGAACTTTTAATGTAAGTCAGAAAATACCATACTCAAAAAAAGTTCAAATACACAAAAATTTATTTTTTAAAAATTACGATGTCTCAACGATTTGTATTAAAATTTCCAATGTTCGATTAGTAAATATAGTCTTCACTTAATAACTTAATAACTTAACCCCGACAAGGCTTTGTAGAAATTTTTTAACAATTTTGAAATTTTATAAATAATTATAATTATAAAATAAAAAATTAAAACAATTCTTTTAAAATTTCATTATTCATCGAATTATTTTCTTGTCTGTAATGTTCTTCTTATTATTATTATATTATTTATAAAAGTATTTAAAAGCTTATCTAGAAACGAGAAATCGGAGATCCAGTTGAATTCGTTGCAATCATATACGCGCAAATACCCTTGGGAAAGGTATTAATCCGTCTCTTCCCTCCAGCTACGGGTCAAATAACAGGACAGACTGGGTTCTATCGCCTTGGTTGGCAACCAGTCTACCGCAGAAAGCAATGGCAACCTACTGCGGGATAATCTTCTGCCCAGTCAGTCATGTCTCTTTCGAGACATGATCGCCCAAGCGTGTATCACGTATGGCACTTAACTGACTTGATTAAATAATATCATAGTTTTATTGCATTTTTTGTTTTACTGTTGGGAGCAGATTTTCGAAAAGAAGGTAAACTTTTTAAAAAAAGATAATACATGATTTACATTCCTCAATTCCTGCGTTAAAAATTTATTTCTTGCAATTTCAGGAATTTAAATAGAGGTCCGGGGTAACTGTTATAAAAAATATTTTAGCAAGATTATCTAAAAATAATAATTTCAAAAATTATCTCATTCATTTGTGAGTGAGTCCTGAAAGTTTCATCAAAATCCGACAGTTATTTGATTTTTGCAAGAATTTTCAATTCATGTGTTTTTCACCGGAAAAAAAACTAACACTGCGTAATATTACATTATCCATTGTAAACTCTGGTAACAATTTGGTTACCAGCTGACGGAAATAAAATAAAAAATTACCGAAATTTCAAATAGTACTGAATCATTCGTGGTAAATCTTTGTTTAGTGAATATTTTGATTCTTATTTTATGTTCCGCCTCTCGTCAGAGTATGGAGAACCTCCTTGGTCTCACGCTTTCAGCGGACCTGAAGTGGAATGACTATATCGAATCCATTGCTAAATCCGCTGCTATGAAAATCGGTTCTCTCTGCAGGGCCCAGAAGTTTTTTCCGTCTGAATCTATCCTGCACATATATAAATCTACCATCCGCCCGTGGATTGAATACTGCTGCCACATCTGGTCGGGTGCCCCTGCTATTCTCCTCGGGGTTCTTGACAAAATACAACGGAGAGTCTGTAGCGTGATGGATTCCGACTTGGCAGACCGGCTGCAGTCTCTCTCTCACCGGCGTGACATGGCTTCCCTGTGCCTCTTCTATAAATACTTTCATGGCTTCTGCTCCGATGAACTTAGATCACTGGTGCCCCCTAGGTACGAATTTGCACGAGATACTAGATTAGCAACTAGATCCCACCCTTTTACAGTGAAACCGATAAAATGTAACCGCAATTTCTACTCCAACAGCTTCTTTTCTCGCACTTCCCGACTGTGGAATTCCCTTCCACATACTTACTTCCCCGACAGCTACAATCTCCAGGAGTTTAAATGTAAGGTCAATAGACACCTCCTAACACACTAACTCGCATCCATTCTTTCAAACACTATTCCCATCTACCCAACCCTCAGCCTCGGTATCCTTACCCGTCTGTCACCCTCCTTCTGTCATTTCTTATATCTAACCACTCTTTCTCTTTACCTTCCCCTATATAACCCCTTGTGCAATAGTGGCAGTGGAATGCCTTCCTTGGGGTGAAATGATTAAAAAAATTCTTTTTTAAATAATGGATCTCTACCACTTCCCATCGTTTGTAACTGTTTATCCCCTTACTGTTTCTCCAGTCTCTGTTCTGCCACACATTCACAAGCTTGTTAGCTAGGTTACTTGTGATTTTGCTCTGCCCTTCTTGTCTTCAGTGTGTCCTGTGAGTGTTAAATTCTCCAAGCTCTCTTTACTGATTATGCGTCCTAGAAATTACAACTATTTCTGATTACAAATGCCTGTTTTGTTCCAATTTTTCATAATACTTCCTCATGACTCACGCGTTCTGTCTATGGTTCTCTCAGCATCATTCTATAGAATCAATTAAGAAATGTGCTCACGATCTGGCTCCTGTTCTTTCGAAATTCTACAATAAACACCTTGCTGATTCTTGCTTTGTCCCATGTTGGAAATCATTTTCTCTAGTTCCAGTCTTTAACAACTAAGCAAACCGTCTGGCTCTTCTTTCAGATAATCGATATGGCTTTCGCTTCTCTAGGTCAACTGCTGATGCGTTAACGAATATTGCTGAAAGAGTCTATCAAGCTTTAGATAAGAATGGTGAGGTTCGGACTGTTGCTTTGGATATCTCTGACATTTTTAACAGGGTTTGGCATACTGGTTTTCTTTAAAAGTTAAAAGTTATGATATTTCTGAACAAATATTTGAACTGATTCAGTCTTTCTTAACAACTCGTGAAACAAATGGTGTCTTGAATGTCCACTCTTCTAGATCTTTTTGCATAAATGCAGGTTTCCCTCAGAGTTCTATCCTTGGACATACGTTGTTCCTAATTTTTATCAACAGCCTTTCTAATAGCAAGAAAGGGTTTATCTTATGAAAAAGAAAAACGCACTAATAAATTTTACAAGAACTCGTGCCTAAGATTAGATTTAAAATAGAAAGGTTTATTAAAAATACGAGAAAACATCAGACAAAAACAACACAAATGACATTAAAACTATGTAAAATTATTCAATAAGGGTTTTGAAAAAAGTTGCTCAAATATTTCTTTGTGCGCCAAAATTTCTTTGAAGACAGTAGGAAGACCTCTTGAGAAAATTTAGAACAAGAAAATAAAATATCATGAAATGAGAAAATCGAAAAAGATATTATCAAAATAAATCAATGGAAATCAGATCGAGCAAATTAGAATTGTTCTTGGCATCATAGATTAGAAAAGATGTCGGCATGGCACACGGTCCTCGGGATAGACAACAACTCGAATAAAATATTAGACGAAATCTAATTGACTAAAGTAAAAATGCAATCTCATCACAATATTTTGTCATTACACCACAGGCCTCGTTGTACAATCAGATCACCGTGACTGAATTAGAAGAGATAGGGCTTAATAAAAATTATCTTGAACAAAAATTTCCAAATCCTCTATCAAGTTTTCTAGGTGGTAGGACAGAATAAAAAGATTTCCGAAACAGAATTGGAATTAAATGCTATTGCTCATACCGTGAATTCCTCAAAATATTTCAAGATGTAGAATTGTTATAAAGGCTAAACATTTCAGATACGTCAGTCTATGAATTAGTTATAGCACAATTTGTATAAGAGGTGAAGGAATTAGACACTGCACTAAAGATAGTTTCACACAACACATCAAGATGCTACAAAGCCAAAACATTAAACTTGAAACTCTAGTCAGTCAGTCAGTTAAGTGCCATACGTGAAACACGCTTCGGTGATCATGTCTTGAAGGAAACATGACTGACTGGGCAGAAGATTATCCCGCAGTAGGTTGCCACTGCTTTCTGCAGTAGACTGGTTGCCAGCCAAGGCTATAGAACCCAATCTGTTCTATTATTTAACCCATAACTGGAAGGAAGAGACGGATTAATACCTTTTCCAAAGGCATGTGTGCGTAAATGAATGCAATGAATTCAACTGGAATTCGAACTCGGCTCCCTGATTTCTCGTTTCGAGCCGATATCCACTGCACCACAACGCACATCTAATCACGTTGTTAAAATAATAACGTCAGATTGATACTTTTATATGGATATCATATATGGCACCCAGCTCGTACGGAAACGTCTAAAATATCAATTGTATACAACCGTCTTCTCTGATCAAGGATTTAATATGTATCTGAGAAGATGAAACCATTAGTCTTAGAAAATACTATTCTTGTTCAAATCTCGTAGACTAGCATTACAGATTCACAAAGATAAGATCAAGCAAATCATTTGAGGTATTTCAATAACATCAACAACAAAAAAGGAATATCACATGTAACTCAAAGTGAAAATAATGACATAATCATGATATTAACATTTCACACTATTTCGAACAAAAAATTTAAAAGGAAACCCTCATCATTACTGGAAAGCAATTATAGTACATACCGTGAATTCCACGCAATATTTCGGCATGTCGAATTAATACATGCTAAACACTACAGACACGTCGGTTTATGAATCAATTATAACTTTGTATATATTATAATTATATATTATATATATATACAATTATAAATTTGTATAGGAGAGTAAGAAATCGGACATAGAATAGGCTGCACTAGGGATAGTTTCACACAATACTTTAAGATGCTACAAAACTAAAACATTAATCTAAGAAAGTGAGTCATGTTTGTATATAGATCGTATATAGTTTGTATGTCAGATCGAAACCTTTTATATGGATGACATCATGGCATCCAAATCGCTCAGACTAAGTAAACCTGAGTTTCTCAACCTTTTTATTTACTTCAGGGTGCACTTGTCTAAAGAACAGAAACTCTGGGGCATACTTAAAATTTTAATAAGGAAAAATTAGTCAAGAAATTAGAAAATATTAAATTGTGGTTTAGCGCTACTAAAAAAAAGATTAACAGTACAGTTTTAATTTAAAGGAATTTATGAAGAATCTGCTTTTTTAAGACACGCCGATAATGACTGAATTAAATCCTTTAAAGAAGGCAAGAGCGAAATGATTATCTATTTTTTAATGGTTAAGGAATTTAGCATCCAAGTTAAAATATAAAATATTTAGCATCCAAGTTAAAATATAAAATGACAATGACTTCACTAAGACGTAGAAGCCACGTGCCTGGCGTTTCTAGTTTTTTAGAAAAAACTTTTTAAATATAAAAATAATTAATAAACTCATCTTCTGATAATGTGGCGCACACATTGCAAGCTTTCACGGCGTATTAATGCGCACGGGCAAACTGACTTAGAAACGCTGATTTACACTCATCAGTTATATACAACCATTTTCTCATGTCAATGGTTTAAAATTACTTCGAGCAAATGACCCCAGTAAAGCTTAGAGACTACCGTACTTCATCAAATCTGATGAACTGGCGCTACAGGATCACAAAATGTATTTACCATATAACAGAAACCACATCACTTGAGGACTTTCAACAGTAGCAACAACTATAATGGATTGCACATTTAACTCGAAGAGAAAATGTTTTATTACATTATTTTAAATTATTCGTTGTTATCTTTGACTTTCTTCTTCGCCACTGTCATCATCAGCAGTATGTGTGCATTTATGAATAACATTTAGTTAACTCTTTTTATTCAAATCGTTGTCTTCCTCCCGGACCGTAAGCCGGTTAAACAGTAATTAGGCCAATGATTTCTTTCAACTTAGCAAGGATTTTAGAAGATTGATAGAGGTTTACATTCTCACACTGCTGTAGTCGAAAGGTCTTAACTTTTTAGATGGTCATTTCCTCCCATGCAAATCAATAAAAGCCACTAGGATGCAAGTGGTTACTGAGTGAAAGAAACAGAGATGACAATAAAAGAAAGGAGTTCAAGGAGACAGATAATGATTAAGATTGCAATTACATTTTTGAAGATCGTAGTTGACAGAAAAGGAAAACGCCGGGAGTGGTATTCACAAGCGAAAAGTGCGAGAGAAGCAACTGTTCGCACAGAAGTTCTGATTACAACGAGCAATTTCAACAATAAAATTATAAGACCTAACTGCCAATCTGGTACGGCGGTTAAATGTGTGAAGTTGAGGTATCAACGTAGAAAGTTCTTCATAACAGTTACACTGAAAATATTTCTAAAAGAGAAGCTGCATTACGGCAGTGGGAAAGTGACGAAAACTGAGATAACGGGACAGGACTGATAAAACTGCCGATTTTCTTCGAATTTTGCCATGACTCTCTAGAAACATAACAGATGGGACAGCAATAGATGATACACGGACAAGTGGTAGATATAAACGTTCTGTTGAGAAGAGTGTCTAACGTGACATATTTAATCGGCTTTCCTGGTAGTAGACTGAGCAGTTGATTCAATATGATCATTCCACTTGAGACTAAGAAGGTGGAATGAGTTCCTCTTCTGAATATTTTTATCAGCCTTGTTGATGGAAGAAGAAAAAGGTTCTTTAAGATGGATAACATTAAGTGGTTCCGTTTTGGAAGCGTTAAAATTGATAAGCCACTTCTTGCCTCAGTTTACAACAGATTGTAGGTCATTTTAGAGATCAACTGTTAATTTGATCTTATTGAACTTATCAGACTTGGTATTAAGACATGAGTACATAGTTGTGTCATCAACATAGATACCTAGTCTAGAAATGTTGACATCAGGAATATCATTGATAAAGCTAAAGAATAGAGTGTGTCCAGGAATAGAGCACTAGTGAACGGCCACATTAATGCAAAATGATCAAGATGAGTAGCCATTCAAAACAACTTTCATTTTGTGGTTGGATAAAGACTGAATCAAATCAAAGAAACAGCCAGAAATAATATAACCGTTCAACTTATGAAAAATACCAGCATACCAAGTCTTGTCAAAGGCATTCGAAATATGTATAGCAACAACTCGAGCTTCACCATTCTTTGGTGTGGTTATTTCGTTTCATTTTTGGTGGGAGGGCATCATTGAAAGAATTATCAGATAACTTTCGATTAATTGATTGTGGGGTCACAAGTTGAGTATGACATCTACAATATCTACTTCATTCAGGCTTGTTTTATTTCTATGTCGAATCCTATTTGTGGTTTGATAAGAAAGTTTGAATCAAATCAAAGAAACGGCCAGAAATATCATTAGCACTATTTGTTCTCTTAATATGCCCTCCAAATTCTGTCCTTCCATCTAATATGGACGTTACTCTTTTGCAGGTTATTTAAAACCAGAAAATATTTTTAGTCAGTAAGAATTTTTTTGAGATAATAACGACTTATTGAGATAAATCCTACTAATTAACCCATAGCTTGGAGGTGACGAGATATATTTTCCCAGGGTATTTGAACATAAGGAAATATGATTAATCCAAATGGAATTGGAATTCGACTCTCTGATTTCCAAATCCGAGCCATTGTCTATCACCCTATTCGTACACCCAAATTTACAGTACCTGGTATTCTCTCACGGTCACCTATCTAGACTTTTTTTTTAAATCATTTCACCTCGAGCAAGGCGGAAACGCCACTGATGTGCAGGGGGCTACATAAATGTAAAAAGATTAATTAGAAAAAAGTGAGGAGTACAAACTAGTTAGAAAGGAACAATAGAAAGCTGAGATAGCAGGTGCGATGACAGGAGAAAGGGAAGGTTATACAGGGGTGGGGAGATAGCTAGAGTCCAGTGGTTAGTAGATGAGTATGACTTTGCATTTAAATTTCTGGAGGTTGTAGCCGTCAGGAAAGCAAGAATACGGGAGCGAGTTCCACGGGCGGGAAGTGCGAGAGAAGAAGCTGCAGGAGTAGAATTGTCGTCTGCATTTGGCTAACCTGACTGTGAATGGGTGGGACCCAGTTGCCAGTCTGGTTGCACGAGTAAACACCTGTTGAGGAGGCATCAGTGACTTAAGTTTGTCTGAGCAGAAGCCATGAAAGTATTTATAGAACAAAGGGAGGCCACATTTCGACGATGGGGAAGTGGCTGCAGTCGCGCCGCCAGATCAGTACCTATCACATTACAGACTCTCCTTTGGAGCCTGTCAAGAACACTGAGGAGAACGGCAGGGGTACCTGACCATAAATGGCAGCAGTACTCCATGCATGGACGGATGGTTGACTTGTATATATGCAGGATGGATTCAGGTGGAAAAAACATCCTGGATCGACATAGTGACCCAACCTTCTTAGCAGTAGATTTTGCTATGGATTCAATATAGTGGTTCCATTTGAGGTATGAGGACAGGGTAAGTCCGAGGAGGCGTAGTGTATTACTCTCCGGGAGAATCACTTGGTCCCTGCTTATGGGAGGCAGGAGAGGTTGCCTGTAATGGTTGACAGAAAACAGCTTGGTCTTAGATGAGTTGAAGTTGACAAGCCACTTCTTGCCCCAGTTCATCAGAGTGTAGATCCCATTCAAGGTCAGCAGCGAAATTATGTCTGTCCGCCACGACAGGTTTCTTACTGGTGCGGGAGTATATTGTAGTGTCATCTGCGTAGATGCCTACTTGGGATTTGATCTCATCTGGGAGGTCGTTGATGAAAATAAGGAAGAGCGTCGGGCCCAGGATAGAGCCCTGTGGGACACCAGCATTCGTGCTGTAGGACCAACCTGATATGGTCGTAAGCCATAAATCATTGGAAATCAGAAATTAACAAAATGGTAAGTTGCCAGAAATTAAGTATTCATCAATATGCGTGGTGTTTTTTTTAAAGATATAGGTGATCATGTCTTTGAATCCTTTATAGTCCTTAACACTGTTTGTTTCCTTAATACACCATCCCAATCCTGTCCTTCTATCCAATATGGACGTTACTTTCTGTTTTTCAAGCCTTCTTTTCTCATAATATGTTCTGGAAAAGTTAACTCTCTAACTATAACCGTCATTTTTTGCCATCTTTCGAGAAGATTTTTCGTTGCTCACATACTCTGTCCATGTTATTCTCATCATCATTCTGTATAACGAAAGTCTCCTTTTCGTATGTGAGGAAATTGTCCAGCATTCACTGTCATATACAAGGATCAATATTACGAAGCAGATGAACACACTCACTTGTTTCTTACCAGATTTTCCTATTTCTTAATACTTTGTTTAATTTTTAGAAGACATCTTTGGTATCGCAATCTCCCTTTAGATTTGTGTTGCATTATCCATCGTCTATAATAAAACTTTCTGATGCGTTTACTCTAAAAGTGCATTGAGAAAGGCATTCAGGATGTTTTTACTCTAGAAGTCTTGTAAATAATCTTATTATGATAATGCATTATAAATTTTCTGTAGAAATACATTGAAATTCAATAAAAAAAAATCTTGTCTGAGGCCAGGAATGAGCAATCCTTACAAAATATCGCTATTATATATGTTTTAAAACAAATAAGGAAACACAGGGGACCTCATTTGTTCAGCCATTTCAGCGTTATTAATGACAACAATACAATATTCGATTTCATTCTCTCTTTTCAAGATGTTGAATACTGAAAGAATTCAAATTTATTTAAAACGTTTGCTTTGTTCTCTGTAACAACACTTTTAACAGAAGACATTCCATGTTGTTAAATCTTCACTGTGGCTTGCAGACAATATCTTATTTCAAACTGTGTTACCGCCTTTGTTGATTTCAAATTACAATTTACCATCTCACATTCAGTAAATTTATAAAACATTTCCCGTCGTTGATTTTTAAAAGTTATTTCAAGGGTTTCTTAATCATGCGTATAATAGCTTTATTCTCCTTGTTACGTTTAATTTATTCGTAATTTCTAATGCATTTTATTGTAAAGCATAATCAACGGGATAGCAATGCAATTCTATAGCAAAACGAAAGAAATTATTAGAAGTGCATTTATCATAATCCGTGGTCAAGCCGGGTTCAAAATCTCCGCGTTAGTATGTTACATTCACTTCTGCGAAAATACCCATACGGAAAAGTATGAAATTTATCTTTCTCACCGGCTATGGGTTAAATATCAGAATAGACTAGGTTGTCTAGCTTTGGGTGTCAACCAGTTTAAGGCAAATACTCTTATGAATTTAAAGCCGTGGGAGGAAACAACAGAAAACCACTTCCCTATTTTTTCAGTAAGTCATGACAATTCACAGACATTAAAAAGTAAAGGAAGCTGCGGAGATCCATGACCATCTATATACGGTAGAGAAACATTAAAAATAAAACTTGTAGAAACTCCTTACAACTAACAATATTTGTCTTCATGAGACAAATGCATTTATTTAATAAAATCCAATGCATTTCTTTACTGAAGCCACTAGCAATGCATTTACATTATTCCTTTAAAAAGCTGCTGAAAAAAGCTCTCGATGCCACCAAATACTTATTATCTGACCAACTTATCAAACATTAGAATATTTTTAAATGTTTGTTGTACAGAAAATAATAATCATAATAATAATAATCTTCTAGACACAGTTTATCAAAGACTACAAAAAAAGGAAAAGTTTACATGGCAGTTCCTACAGACTTTAAAGTACCCTTGAAGATCTTAGAAAACTATCATAATGCAAGAATCTTGAAGTGGAAACTTCAAAAGTGTGGCGCAGGAGTACATCAATAATTCTAGGTTTGGTTAGAAAAATGTTCTGATAGATTTATGGAAGGAATTCCTGGTAACCCATGCGTTTAAGAAATACAAAATACAAAATAATTTTTTTCACAAGTACAGCTCATGCACTACAAAGGGCTTCATCTATGTAAAATGTGTGATTTTAGGTTGTTGTTTTTTTTAAATATAAATGAAAATGGCATTATGCAGATTCTCAGCTTAAGTCTCTGGTTGAGACCCGGAAGGAAATGAGTATACAACAGAAATAAAAGGAAATACTACTACTACTACTACTACTACTAATAATAATAATAATAATAATAATAATAATCGCCCAGCGCCGGTTACAGAAATAGAAAATTAAACCATCTACACAGACAGAAAAATTGAAGCAACTAGGCCGGACATTATTGTTAAAAACCAAAAAGAAAATAAACTTGTTTATTCATCGATATGGCTTGTCCAGCGGATTGTAACATAGTAACCAAGGAATTTGAAAAACTGTCAAAATATAAAGACCTGGAAATTGAAATAGAAAAAATGTGGAAATTAAAAACAAGAGTTGTGCCAGTGATAGTAGGTGCACTTGGAATGATAAAAAATGGAACAAAAACACATTGAAAGAATCCCTGGAAACCCCAGCTTAAGAGATATACAAAAAATTGTCTTATTAAGTACAGCCCACACACCAAGGAGAACTTTGTCTATGTAACGCTAGGGATGATAGGGGAGATAGAAAAACATGAAATGGAGCCATAACAACACGCCACGACCTGCCTTAGGTCTTCCCGCGGATTTGGTTGGTAGTCCGACGATAGCAGTAATCAAAATATGATGAAAAATGACATAATAATAAGAAGAATAAGAAGAATATTTGAAAGAATCCCTGGAAACCCCAGCTTAAGAGATATACAAAAAATTGTCTTATTAAGTACAGCCCACACACCAAGGAGAACTTTGTCTATGTAACGCTAGGGATGATAGGGGGGATGGAAAAAAATGAAATGGAGCCATAACAACACGCCACGACCTGCCTTAGGTCTTCTCGCAGACTTGGTAGGTAGTCCGACCATAGCAGAAATCGAAATATGATGAAAAATGAGAACATAATAACGAAATGATAGACGTAAATCTTCGAACATTTTTCAACGTTTAAGGGAAAAGCGCGATTTAAGAAAAGAAAATAGTACCATGGTTGACAATGTTAAACAATATTTAGACTGCATGTCTGTCATATTCAAGTTCTATTTAAAATAAAAACTCAAGTACAAAAATATATAAATACTAACAGTATAACCTGGCGTTGCTCGATTGTAATGAAAGATTTAAAACTAATCCATAGTTCTGGAGCTCAGACTCAACCTAAAAAATATTTGTGTGACGTTTGGTAAGAATCGGATAAAAATTGTGGATTTGTATAAAGGACATACAGACAGATAAACAGACACACACACAAACATCTTGCCTTTTATATATATATTATCGATTTCCTGCTGTATTGTAAGAACTACAACCTTGAAACTCCTGAATATCGTTTCTTATGTCTTTGTCTATGAGTGTATCAAATTTGATTAAAATCGGATCACTCCTTCTATAACCCGATTTTTTCGATTATCGATTTTCGATATTTATCGGGGGTACCTCGACACAAAACATATCTAAGAACACTCGTAGACGTTTATAGTACAACTGTGTAAATTTTCAAGAAAATCGGTTTTGCCGTTTCGGAGTCTATAGGTAACGGACACACACAGACACACACACACACATACACACACACACACACAGACAAAGTTCCATTTATAAATAAGTTTAGATGTAGATACAAAAATATTATAAATCTTTATACAAACGTCACTTGTTTTGTAATGAAAAAAATGCTGTCCAGATAATGAAGGCACCAAAAGGAATGAAAGGCCGCCAGCGTAAGGCATGAAACTGAATCGTGCGTAATATGATGGTGATCTTGCTCATTTTGTAATTTGTTTAAAAATTATTTTACCCCAAGCAAATCAGGACCGCCACTCATGCGTAGAGGGTTGCAGTGTGAGTAAAGTACGGGGAATGTCAAAAAACGGATAAGAGATGGATAGGAATCAAGTAGATAGAAGATTGCAATTGACGTTGCATTTAAAGTTTTAGAGATTGTATTTATCAGAAAAAAAAGTAAACGTTAGGAAGT
>JBBBDQ010029682.1:0-20429 GCA_037127315.1 Ascarosepion bandense | reverse complement strand
TTTTTAAATAAAAAAGACAAAATATGATTCAAATGTTGATTATTTCTTATTTTTATTATAAAAAATATAAATTATGAGCAAAAGAAGCATATTTTCTCAATTTTAGATAAAAATAACAAAAGATAATATGAAAATCATTTCCTTATTTTTAAACAAAAATGAGAAAATATGAGGTCAAAGAACCTTATTATCTATTTAAAAAAAGACAAAATATAGAGAAAAAATAGCTTCTTTCCTTATTTAGAAAAAAGACATAGCTTATATAAAGTTGAATAGTTTCACATTAAAAAAAGGAAATATGATGAAAAAAGCTTATTTCCTCATTTTTAAATGAAAATATACAAAATATGTATAATCATTTTTAAATGTAAAAATGAATTATTCTCTTTTTTGAAATAAAAAAGACAAAAATAATAAAAAAATTGAATATTTTCTTATTTTTAAATAATATTAACAAAAATATGAGAAAAAAGAAAGTGGCAATGTATGAAGTAATATAATATTATTTTGTTAATTCAAATAAAAATAGATGTAAATTTTATTTTTAAATGAAGTAAGTCAAAATATGAGGCAAAATGGATATTTTCTCATTGTTAACAGTTTTCTCATTTTGTTTACACAAAATTGGTAAATTTTTTTCATTTAAAAGCAATATAGGGAGAAAGAAGTTTGTTTCACATATTTAAATGAAAATAAACTAAATATTTGCCATAGAAGAATGTTTTCTTATTTTTAAATAAATGTAAATATCAATGTAACATTTAATTATTTTATATTTTTTAAATAAAAGATGAAATATGAGATGAAAGAATATTATCTAATATTTAAATAAAAAGGTAAAAACATGCTTATTTACTTATTTTTAAATAAAAAATAAGATGAAAAAGTTAACTATTTTCTTTTTTTCTAAATAAAAATTACAACATACGTATTAAAGAATGATTATTCTTTAATATTTTAATATCAAAAGACAAAATATGAGGTAAAAAAGCTTATTTTCATTTTTTAATTAACAAAGAAAATAATGATAAAAAGCTGAATATTTTCTTATTTTGAAATAAAAATGATAAAAATATTAAATAAAAGAAAGTTTTGTCTCTTTTAAAAGAATGAGATAATAGAAGGGTATTGTCTTAATTCGAATAAAAAAACAAAATATGAATGTTGAGTAATTATTATTTTTAAATGTAGTAATTTAAATTATAAGGCAAAAATGCATATTTTCTCATTGTTAAATATTAAGAACAAAAGATGATGTAAAAGTTGCTTATTTTCTATTAAAAAAAACAGAATATGCTTAGTTTTCATTGTTAATGAAAAGATGATTTCCTTGTTTTTAAATAAAAAAGACAATATCACACAAATGTTGATTATTTCTTATTTTTATTAAAAATACTAAAAGAAGATAATATTCTCATTTTTAGATAAAAATACACAAAATATGAGGCAAAAGAAGCATATTTTCTCATTTTTAGATAAAAATAACAAATGATAATGTAAAAATTAATTATTTTCTTATTTTTAATTAAAAAGAGAATATATGCAAACAAAAAATCTTATTATCTTCTTTTTAAATAAAGACAAAATATGATAAAAAAAGAAGCTTATTTCCTTATTTTTAAATAAAATAGAGAAAACTTTATATAAAGTTGATTATTGTCCCATTAAAAAAAGAAAATATGATATAAAAGATACTTATTTTCTCATTTTTAAATGAAAATGACAAAAGTTGATGCAAAAGTTGATTATTGTCCTATTAAAAAACAGAATTTACCTATTTACTAATGTTTCAATGAAAAAGCTGAGTTTCTCATTTTTAAATTTGATTTTTTTATTTCATTATTTTAAATTGGAAGACTTTTTTATTTTAAAAAAATAGGAAAATATAGGTGAAATATATATATAAAAACGAGAAAATTCAAGAAAAAGCCAATTTTCTTATTTCTAAATAAAAAAGACAATATGTATACAAAATTTTATTATTTTCAAATAAAAAAATTAAAATATGAGCTAAAAGAAGCCTATTTTTTATTTTAGAATAAAAATGAACAAAATATGAGGCAAAAGAAGCATATTTTCTCATTTTTATATAAAATAACAAAAGATAATATAGGAGTTAATTATTTTCTTTCTTTTAACTAAAAAAGACAAAATATGAAGTCAAAAACATGTTATCTCATGTTTAAATAAAATAATATAAAATATAAAGAAAAAGAAGCTTATTTTTTATTAAAATAAGAGAAACAATGATCTAAATGTTGATTATTTTCTTTTTTTTAAATTTAAAATCCAAAATATGAGGAAACAGAAGCTTATTTTCTTAATTTTCTTTAAATAAAAAAGACAAAAGTTAATATAAATTTGACTAAAAAATATAAAATATGTGTCAAAATGATTATTCTTTAATATTTTAATATAAAATATAAAATATGAGGTAAAAGAGCTGATTTTTATTTTTTTAACTAAAAAAGACAATAATGATAAAACAGTTGAAAATTTTCTCATTTTTAAATAAAAAAAGGACAATGATATGAAAAAAGTTTTCCTCTTTTAACAAAAGGCAAAAATATCAGGAAATAGTAAGTTATTTTCTTAATTAAAAAAAACAAACAAGATGTAAATAATTTTTTTAAATGAAGAAAGTCAAAATATGAGGCAAAAATGCATTTTTCATTGTTAAATAATGATAACAAAAGGTGATGTAAAACTTTTCATTTTCTAATTTTTTCACAAAATATCACAGAATATTCATATTTTTCATTTTTAAATAAAAAAGATGATTTCCTCTTTTTTAAATAAAAAGACAAAACATAATGCAAATGTTGATTATTTTTTCTTTTTATTAAATAATCTAAAATATGAGTTAAGAAAAGCTCATTTTCTCATTTTTAAATGAAAATACAGTAAATATGAGGCAAAAGAAGCATATTTTCTCATTTTTAAATAAAAATAACAAAAGATAATGTAATAATTAACTTTCTTATTTTTAAATAAGAAGAGAAAATCTGATATCAAAGAACCTTATTATATCTTTCTTAAATAAAAAAGATAAAATATGAAGGAAAAGAAGCTTATTTCCTTATTTTTTTTAAAAAAGACAAAAGTTGATAAAAAGTTGATTATTTTCGCATTTAAAAAAGGAAATATGAGGAAAAAATCTTATTTTGTCATTTGTAAATGAAAGTAAACAAAATATGTGGTAAAATGCATATTTTCACATTTTAAATGAATATAAAAGACAATGTGAAAAAAATTATTTTCTTATTTTTAAATAAGAAAAGACAAAATAGGTGGTAAAAAAAGATTAACTAATGTTTAAATAAAAAGACGAAATATATGTTAAGGGAAGCCTATTTACTTATTTTAAATAAAAAAAGATAAAAGGTAATGTAAAAGTTGACTATTTTTTATTTTCTAAATAAAAAAAATTACAAAATACGAGGTAAAAATGATTATTCTTTAATACATAAATATTAAAAGACAACATTTGAGGTGCTTTTTTTATTTTTCAAAAAAGTCTATAATGATTAAAAAGTTGAATATTTTCTTATTTTTAAATAAAGAAAATATGAGATGAAAGTAAGTTATTTTCTCTTTTAAATAGACAAAATATGAGGTAATAGAAGCTATTATTAATTCAAATAAAAAACACAAAACCAAATGTAAAAGTTGAGTAGTTTTTATTCTCAAAAAAGTGTTGTGGATCTTTGTCGCCAATTTATTGTGGAGTTGTGGCGAAACTTCACCGCAGAATTTTAGTGACCAGTTTGTGCGGGAAGTAAGAAATGGACCAAGGAGGTTGGTTCAAAACAGTGTATTAATATAACAAGAACAAGATATCTAAAAGAAGTGGTAAGTGTTAGTGTAGTCCTAGCTTTTTCCAAAGCTCTCTTCAAGGTATCTACAAATCTCTCAGCTAATACGTTTGACCTAGGGTGATACGGTGCTGTGGTGATATGTTTAATTTGATAAATTTCACAAAATTTTCTAAATTTTGCAGAAGTAAACCGAATTCCATTATCAGATACTAAGGTGTCTACTACTCCGAATCTAGGAAACAGCTCGTGAAGAAATTTTATAATAATTTCTGTAGTTGTTTTTTTTTTACATCTGTATACTTCGGGCTACTTTGAGAAACGTCAAAAACGTAATGCGTCAAAAATAAGCCTGACGTTAAAGTTTTCTTTATTTTTTTAAACGCCTGCTGGCATTCTGCTGTCCAAATCCGGGGCTTGTCCTTTTTAATAATTCATTAAGAGGAGCACGCAAATTGTGAATATTTGGTACGAATGCTTGGTAATAATTTGCTAGACTTAGGAAGCTATAATGAAACGATGTTATTGGGCGCCGGCATGTCTCTAATTGCGGAAGCCCGTTTAGGATTCGGTTTTCTATCATCCTTGTCATCCATGAAAAAATCACATTTGGTCTCTTTAATTTTGAAACTTGGATTCTAGCAAAAACTTTGTGTACATGATCCTTATGTTCGCCTACGCTTTGGTTTTTTATTAGAATATCATCTAAATAAGCAACAGCGAAGTCAAGTCCACCCAGTATAGTAACCATGACTTGTTGAAATATTACTGGCGCTACCTTAACTCCAAACGGTAAACGTTCGAATTTATATAATCAACGATGCGTATTGATACACAATAATTTAGAACTTACCGCTTCAACAGGAATTTGTAAATAAGCATCGCTAAGGTCAATTTTGGAAAAAAGTTTTCCCCTATTAGGCTTCGCAAAAATGTCTTCGGGACTAGGAAGAGGGTAGTGATAGTCCTTCAGAACAGCATTCAGACCTGTTGAAAAATCAGTGCAAATGCGTATGTCCTTGGATTTCTTTTTTTACATAGACTGCAGGTGCTGCCCATTCACTGTACTCTACTTTTGATAGAACACCAGTATTTTTTAATCTACCAAGTTCCTCGTTAATTTGTTCCAATGAGGCAAAAGGTAAATTTCGCTTCTTTTTGAATACTGGCTGAACGTTTGCTTTAAGTTCAATTTTAGCCTTCATTTTGGTACATCTGCCTAAAACACCAGAAAAAATTCCTTGATAGTTTTCCTTTAATTCATTCTTTAGTTTATCAGCTTAGGCATTCCAACTTTCAATTTTTTGGCAGTACGAATTTCTAGGTAAGTCCCAAAGCTGAAATTGTGGCATCCAATCAGTACCAAATAGGTTGTTCGTATTTTTCATGACATACCATTTTAATTTACAAATCTTAGTCCTAGCTTTTTCCAAAGCTCTCTGAAAGTTGCGTTGACAATTCTCTCTCGAATTTAACTTTTTCTCCAGTGACAGATCTCGCTATCTTGCTAGACATTATCCTGGGCGGTTGGCTCAATTTTTTCCATGTCTGCACGTTAATTATAGTCAAGTCAGACCCCGAATCTAATTGCAATTCAACACTTTTATTGAACATTTTTGCGTGAACATTTTGTTGAACATTTTTCCTGTATTCGTTCAACCTTGTATTTTTTATGTAAGTCTTTGTTTTGCTCGGCAATGCGAACTTTTGTGTCCGACTCGGTTACATGTATAGCAATTTTTATTTTTGAAAAAACACTCTTTATACCAATGTATGGCTCCACATCCGTAACATGGGTTAGGAGGCAATTTATTTTGCTTTATCTTTACTTCGTAAGTTTTCAGAAACTTTGTTTCTGTCTGCTGCGTACTTTTTTGAACTGAGCAGTACCGAATTCCTCAATATTTTTAGAATCTGCTTTATAATAACGTACATTTGGCATTCTTCGGCAATTTGAGTTATATTTGGTTCATTTTTCAATTTGCTAAGTATTCTTCATCTCTAATAATTTCTGCATCTTTTGCTGAAACCTGTCCTTGCACGAATATCAAACATTTAAAGTTGTTTGCACTTAGTTCCGCCAGCTTAAAATCATCGCAGTGTTTGTTAACTATTGACGTGAAAGTGTTATAGTCATCAGATTCATTCTTATTTAGATTAAGACATTTCCACCTTTTATGAAAAAGAGATGTCTTAGTACTGAAAAGCTCAGTGAGTAAATTCACTGCTTCGGTGAATGTCAGTTCACTAGTCTTCGGCAGCAGAATGTAATTAACAAATTTTGCATTCCCACTTGTGCCAAGTTTTCTTAGAAGAAAACTTAATTTTTTATCGTCACTCCATTTTTATCCTCTTCTTAAATAAAAAGGACAAAACATGATGTAGATTATTTCTTATTTTTATTAAAAAACTAAGGTTATTTTCTCATTTTAAAATGAAAATGCATAAACTATAAGGCAAAAGAAGCATATGCTTTCATTTATGAAAAACAACAAAATATAATTTAAAAATTTATTATTACATTATTTTTTAATAAAAATGACAACATATGAGCAAAAACAAGCTTATTTTCTTATTTTATATAAAAAGACATAAGTTTATGTATAATGATTATTGTCTTATTAAAAAAGGAAATATGGAGTATAAGTAGTTTATTTTCTCATTTTTAAATGAAAACGACAAAAGATGATGTATAAGTTGATTATTGTACATTGTCGATTTACTAATTTTTCAATTAAAGAGCTGATTTTCCCATGTATTAATAAAAAATCAACGCAAGATGCAAAATTTGATTATTTTCTTATTTTTAAGTAAAAAAATATCAAAATATAAGCTAAAAGAAGCTTATTTTCTCATTTTAAAATGAAAATAGAAAAAATATGTGGCAAAATAAGCATCTTTTCTCATTTTTAAATAAGTATAACTCAAAATAACAAAAGATGATGTTAGATTTAATAATTTCTTTACGTAATAAAGACAAAATATAAGGTAACCAAAGCTTGTTTTCATAGCTTTTAATTAAAAAAGAGAGAACATAAAAGTTAGTTTAATATTTACTTATTTTTAAATAAAAAGACTAAATGTTTCCGTAATTTTCATTAATTTCTTTCTCAGAAAAATATTTTCTGTTTGTTGAAAAATTTGAAAATTTACCTTAAAACAACTAAACGTTTTGAAAATCTGAGTGTCTTCACAATTAATACCAAATGTTTTTATTATGTTTCCATGTTTCCATAATTTTCATTAGATTCTCTCATCGAAAAATATTTTTCTGATTGTTGAAAAATTTGAAAATTTACCTTCAAAACTAAAGTGTTTTCTAGGTTCCAATGTAGATTATCAACGTATTTGTAAAAGTTAATAAACTTTCGTAAATTATAGAAAACATCTGAAAAGTTTTTAAAATCTGAGTGCTTTAAATTGATACCAAGTGTTTTCATGTTATTGTTTCTGTAATGTTTATTAATTTCTCTCATATTTATCTCATTGTTGAAAAATTTGAAATTTACCTTAAAAACTATAGTGTTTTCATGATTTTGACGTAGTTTTTCAACGTATTTGTAAAAGTTACTGTCAAAATAGCAGTGTCTTCTTGATTTCGACATAGTTTTTCAACGTATTTATAAAACTTACGTAAACTAGGAAAACCCCCAAAATCTTTGAAAATCTAAGCGTTTTCAAATAATACCAAGTGTTTTCATTATGTTAACATAATTTTCATTAATTTCATTCATAGCAAAATATTTTTCTGATTATTGAAGTATTTGAAAATTTACCTTCAAAGTTTAGTGTTTTCTTAAGTTCGACATAGTTTTTCAACGTACTTGCAAAAGTAGTAAATAAACATTCGTAATGTATCAAAAACCACTAAAAATATTTAAAAATCTAAGTGTTTTCAATTGATACTAAGTATTTTCATCATGTTTTAATAATTTTCATTAATTAATCTAAGGGATAAATTAATTTAATTATCTGAAACTTTGAAAATTTCAAAATTTACATTCCAAAACTATAGCATTTCGGAGTTGTTTTTCAAAGTATTTTTAAAAGATAATAAACTTTCGTAAATATCAAAAACGCATATTTTTCAAAACTTACGTGTTTTCAGTTTATACCAAGTGTTTTCATCATGTTTTAATAATTTTCAATAATTTATTTTAGGGATAAATTATTTTCTGAAACTATAGCTTTTTGGTTATTTCGGAGTTGTTTTTCAACGTATTTGTAAAAATTAATAAAGTTCAGTAAAAATATGAAAAATTAAAAATTTGTAGGGTTTCATACATTGACCCCCCCCCCCCCCCCCCACACACGCGCATGTTCACTCGGCGTTCCACGTGATGATTTGTGTTCCCGCCAAAAACGATGCTAATAAAAACGGAAAACAGCACGTGGTACAGTTAGTTAGAATTTCGTCCCGGGACAAGAAAAACATGTCTTCCTAACTCACACAAACACACGCGCACTAATTGCGTGTAGCAATTAGTGGCGAAAATATTTTTTATTTTCTTAATTTTCTTCTCTGACATTAACTTTCATTCAAACAGGACTTTACAACTTTCTACACATAGATTCACATTTTTCCAACCTTCGTCAGTAGAAATCCACCGACTGCTACATTCGCATGTAAGTCTCTTTCTCTCTCTACTCAACGCACACACAGACACAGAACTTTGTCTTCCGTCTGATTTTCTTCATCAAGGATTTGAACTTTGAACTCTTTACGAAAATCTTAACAATTGTTACAAACCTTTCTTTCAGCTAGAAAAAAACTTCATACATCTTATTTTGTTTCTACGAACAGACGAAGTGGAATGACTCTTTCCTTTTCACTTTCTCATGCATGCTTTCTCAACCCCATGTAACCTTTGCCAATACATTTCTTGGCGAACTGGAAACTTTTTCAACTGAAATGGCATAATTACGCTATTATCACATATCTGTTGAGACAGCCGGTACAGTACCAAACGGCACTTTTGCTTTATACGCTGGGAGACGAGGCATTGAAGGTGTATTATGGGTTTCAGTTCTTAACTCCTGAAGAGGAGACAACACCTGACGAAATAATTCAGGTGTTCGATAGATACGCTATAGGAGAAACAAATGAAACCTACGAACGGTACATTTTCCATACAAGGAAACAGGGGAAGTCGGAAACTGTTGAAGCATTTATTACGGCATTTCGGACGTTGGTGAAAACGTGTAATTTTTGTGACAATTGTGTTTCATCAGTACTGCGAGACCAGATAATTCTGGGAATACATAATCCCCATATACAAGCAGAATTACTGAAAATAAGACAGTTAGATTAACAAAAATGCATAGACATATGTAAGCTGTCAGAAAACGCTACGCTACAGTCCAGAATCCTGAGACCCGAAGGAGTAAACAGAGTCGGGTTCAAACCCAAGAGAAAACCTTCAGCCCAAAGTGAGAGAGTGTGTAGGGCATGTACATTGCGACATGAACCGAGTAAAGAGTCATGTCCGGCATTTGGGAAAACATGTTTCAAATGCAGTGGGAAGAACCACTTTGCCGTGAAATGCAGATCATCGAGAATAAAGAATATTCGGACAGTCGAAACACAAGAGGGTTCTGACAATGGCAGTAGTAGTGGTTCGGACTATGGACAGGTTGATAGTGTAACGATAAGGGAAAAAGTCAAGGCTGTAAGACAAGAAATAATAAAAGCAGAAATGTTAGTGGTAGCCGGTTGTTTTTCAGCTTGATAGTGGCGCATCAGTCAATACATTGAATGAGAAGCATGTAATGGGACAAACACTTGAACACTCCAATAAGACTCTGGTGATGTGGAATGGGGCAGAGATGAAACCATTAGGGGAGTGTCGGGTTAAAATGAAAAAACCCTAAAATGGACAGAAATATGCAGTAAAGTTTGTTATTGTAAAGGAGGATTTTCATCCACTACTTGGAGCAAATGCAATTCAGAAGATGCCCCTCATCACAGTCAATAACGGCAGGTTCAAGATGGTTACCAAAGTATCTCAATCAGATGAATTCAGCAGCCAACACCCGGACATAATTATAAAAGAATTCAGTGATGTATTCAAGGAAGAACTGGGTCAGTTACCGGGAGAGGTACATTTGGAAGTGGATCCAAATGTAACACCTCATGTAGCAGCTGCACGGAGAATACGAGTAGCACTTAAAGGAAAAGTGAAAGAGGAATTGGAAAAATTAGTAAAAAAGAAAGTGATTGAACCAGTAAGTGAGCCAACACCATGGGTAAGCGCATTAGCGCTGGTGGTCAAGAAAAATGGGAAACTACGAATATGTATAGACCTGTAACACCGCAACTGACCGTCCTAACAATTTCTCCGGCGGCCGTTCTCCACGCTGTGATGTTGCCGGGTGTTTGTTGAAAATGTCGGCCGAACAGCTGGGGGGTACAAGATTGAACTATAAGGAACGAACTTCCACAACTTGGATGAGTTGAAAGGATGCTTTATTCGTTTAGAGTTAGCCTTTTCGGTTGGGGCAGGCGAATGTGACACACAGCTCTAACTCTAATTAATGGAGTTCAACAAATACGAACTGAACGAAATAAGACGAACGGAGATTCTACTCACTCAACTGCCCGGCGGAACTCTCAACTCTACTGACTCTCTCACTTAACTGACTTCTATTTATTTAAATGAATCCGGAAATACTTTAGACCACCGGTGACAAACATTGGCGACTGTAAGTCTGAAATTTCAGTTATCTTTTTTTTTATCTTAATAAAGCTTCCGCCGGAAAATTCTTAATGTGTGGTCAAGATACAGTAAAGGACAGCCTTTGACCGGGTCATTCGAAAACCTACCTGCTGAACTTTATCTCTTTATCACATTAAATCACTGAGTCAAATATTTACCGGAAGAGTGGTAGGATTTAAAACAGTAATCGGATACCGTTGTCTCTTCCACAATTTTCCTCATAAAAGAAAAAGCGTTTATTTATTTATTTTTCCTCTTCTTTTTCGCTTTTGTTAAATATGTTTTTAAACTATTTTCTATTATAATCTATTTTCTATTTTAATCTATTATAATAAAATACATATATGCCTAGTTATCGTGTCACATTACCTCCCCCAACGGATCTTGTCATTTATGTCAATAAATTACAATAAACAAAAAAAAAAAAACATGATAAGATGCTTCTTCATGTCGGTACGCCATCACCACCAAAAATTATTTTGATCCCACAGGGATATTCTCCTCCTCTCCAGAAACATCAATCATGAAATTTCTTATTAATCCATACCATTTCTTTGTATTTCCTCAACCCATTTTCTTTTTATTTCAACAACCAATTCCTCAATTTTTGTCTTCCTAGCCGGTGGCATCAATGAATCCACGCAGTTGGTTTATCGGTACGTATGAGGGTCAATTCTTCATTAACGAACACCTTTTTCAACTTAGTGTTTTGCTTTCCGCTTTACTTCTTCCCTTCTATTCCTGAGAGACTCTACTCTTCGTTAATTCATCTCCTGTTACCATTTTCCAGCCATAAGTCTCTGGGCCTTTCCTGAACCCCCCCAATGAAACCTTATCATAATGGAAGTTTGCTGAGGACGTCCCCTCCCAATGGGGTCAATGGCGCCCGACAAAATGATTGAAGCATAGTTTACACAATAAATTCAAGAGAGGAGTGTTTCCACCCTCTCTCCCAAAGAAGAAAAGACATTTTAAAAAAATTAATTAACACAAGGTGACAAAATAGTCACAACTCTGAGCAAGTCTATAAATACAGGAGCGATGTAACTGCTCTTCATTATCAGTCTCTTTTAAAGTTCTCCAAACATATTCCATTTTCCCTTCTTTCTCTTTTTTTTTCTTTTAAACAAAAACAACAAAAAAAGTAAATAAATGTTCCTAAAATGTTTCTTTCTATTTTTCTCAAAAATGTTTTTTTCATCATCATCCTTTTTTTTCTTCTTTCAAACAAAACAACAAAAAAAGTAATTAAATGTTTCTAAAATGTTTGTTTTTCTCAAAAAAAAATTTTTTTTTCACCATCATCCTTTTTTATTTTTTCAAAACATTTTTTGTCGTTGTTGTACACACTCACTTTGTTTTTCTCTCTCATTTTTTTTCGCAAATAGTGTTTTTTTTTAATAACACACACTATTCTTTTACATTTCATTCTTCTCTTTTTTTCCCACACCGTTTGCGTTGTTTCTAGCTCTCTTTTTCTTTTACTTTCTTTTCAAAATTCATACTTTTTATCTCAAAATACTCACACATTTTTTTCAATTCATTTTTTTTTACACACACAGTTGTTTCTTGCTCTCTCCCTTCCTCTTATTTTTTTCCATTTTTTTTCTTTTTTTTTGTACACATCTTTTTTTTCTATTTTAATCTATTATAATAAAATACATATATGCCTAGTTATCGTGTCACAGACCCAAGACCACTAAATAAGGCTCTTAAAAGGGAACATTTCCAGTTACCTGTATTGGACGATCTACTCCCAGAACTGGCTGACAGTAAAGTGTTCTCTCCCCTAGATCTACGGGATGGATTTTTGCATCTAAAGTTGGATGAAGCCAGCAGTCGCTTGACAACATTTGCCACTCCATATGGTCGGTTTCGATGGAAAGTTTTACCCTTTGGGATTGCTCCAGCTCCTGAGATATTTCAGAGGGTACTATTTAACAATGTGGCTGACTTGGAAGGAGTCATTAACAAAGCAGATGATCTTCTGGTGGTTGGGAACGGTACCACCATGGAAGAAGCAACAGCCGATCATGATAAAAAACTCAGAAAGCTGTTGCAGAGACGTCATGAACGTGGGATGCGACTGAATGACGGAAAATTTAACTTACGGCAAACATCCATATCGTTCCTGGGTCACATGATAACCAGTGAAGGTTTACGTTCTGATCCTGAGAAGGTAAAAGCGATAAAGGAGATGCCGTGCCCAACAGACATAAAAGGAGTTCAACGATTGGGGGGATTTGTGAATTATCTGGCAAAATTTCTACCTCATATCTCTGACGTGATGGCTCCAATTCGAAATTTAACGAAGACAGGTGTGCCATGGACGTGGTCCAAAATCCATGAAGTGGCTTTTGAGAAAATCAAAAAGCTAGTGAGTGAAGCACCAGTATTGAGATACTATGACCACAACAAACCATTGGTCATTCAATGTGAAGCAAATGAGAAGGGCATGGGGGCTGCACTGCTGCAAGAGGGTCAGCCTTTAGCCTATATCAGTCGAGCACTTACAGACACAGAAACTCGGTATGCACAGATTGAAAAAGAACTGTTAGCAGTAGTCTACGCATGTGAACGCTTTCACCAGTATACATTTGGTCAACAAGTCACAGTGCTGACCAATCATAGGCCATTGGAAGCGATAATGAAAAAAGAATTGAGGAAATACCCAAAGCGACTGCAGAATATGTTGATGCAGTTGCAAGTTTACAACATTACAGTTCTGTACTACCCGGGTAGGAAGATGTTCCTTGCAGATACACTGTCAAGGGCATACATCCATGGAGTGAGCAGTGAACATATGGATGACGATGATGATGTCAAGGAAACTGAATATATTCCGGTGACAGAGAGAAGGCTGCTTGAATTACGCTCCGCCATGAAGGAAGACAAATGCATGCAGCAGTTGCAGCGGGTAATTGTCGAAGGATGGCCAGACAACAAAGCAAATCTTGACCCAGAGGTAAGACCATATTTTAGCATGCGGAATGAAATGACCGGACAAGACGGGCTAATTTTCAGAGGAAACCGAGTAGTAGTCCCGATGACCCAGCGGACCGTGTTGAAAGAAAAGTTACATTCTACACACCTAGGGGTCGAAGGATGTTGCAGAAGAGCAAGAGAATGCTTGTACTGGCCAAACATGAATAGTGACATCAGAGATTATGTGTCAAAATGTTCCACATGTAGAAAATTCGAAGTGGCTAATCCTGCAGAACCCCTGATGGTCCATGAAATTCCTGAGAGACCCTGGGCAAAAGTGGGGGTAGATCTCTTTAGGTTTGCAGATAGGGACTATCTCTGCACAGTTGATTACATGAGCAACTTCTGGGAAATTGATCATCTTCCAAGTACTCAAGCAAAGACAGTGATCACTAAACTTAAACACCATTTTGCAAGACATGGGATACCAGATCAGGTGGTCACTGATAATGGACTTCAGTTTAGTTGCCAGGAATTTTCCACCTTTGCAAAAAGTGGTGTTTTACACATACACCTGTCAGTCCTTACAATAGCAAGGCAAATGGAAAAGTAGAATCTGCAGTAAAGATGGCAAAGAACCTCTTCCGGAAAGCGATGGAAGATAAGGCTGATCCATACTTAGCGATGTTGGATCACAGGAATACGCCAGCTCAAGGTCTTTTATCACCAGCACAGAAACTGATGTTCAGAAGAACAAAAACACTTCTTCCGACCAGAGAGGATCTACTTAAGCCAGAATTACCCAAAATTTTTAAAAAGACAGTGAAGCGGGATGGCAGGAAGCAAGAGCGTTATTTTAACCACAAAGTAAAACTACTTCAACCATTGTAACCTGGAGATGTGGTGCGGATGAAACCACACATAAAAGGTCAGAAAGAGTGGAAAAAAGCGATTGTGTGGCAAAGACTGGATGAGAGGTCATACCACGTGAAAGTTGATGGGGAGCTGTATCGACGGAATAGGGTTGACTTGAAGAAAACAGCAGAATCACCCCCATTACCATCATTGACCTACCAGCCATACCAGGAGTATAGTGAGGTACCAGTAAATGCAGGAGAGGTTGTAAAAGACATTTATAACCTACAAACACCTCGACAGGAAAGTGATAGAAAAGAAGGGGTGAGCCAGACACTGTCCCCAACAAAATTAAATCCAGAAAGGGTGAGGACGACAAGGTCAGGAAGACTAATAAGAAGTCCTGCTAGATTCAAGGACTACACATCGTAATTTGAGTCCGAAGTGAAAAGGGCAGAATAATCCCTGTTAGGCAAGAGGGTAGTCAGCCCAATGAATGCCTAGGTCATTAGGACAGTGTGGTGAATATGTTTTGATTTATAGTTACCTTTATTATTTTTGTTTTTTTTTTTGTTCAGAAAAGAGATGTTGCATGAGGGACTGAAGTAGGGTCTTCACCGTTTTGAGTGAAGGACTGTCTCCAGTGTCGCGGGTTCCGGGCCCCTAAATAAACGACCATGATATAATACAGATGTGTTCGTTGTGTTATCTTTTATCCATAAACATCCTCAGATAAAAATTAATGAAACAATATCGACATAGCTTTTCAAAGTATTTGTAAAAGTAAGGATAAATTATATTTCAATAATTTTCATTAATTTATCGTAAGAATGAATTAATTTTCTGAAACTTAATATTTCAAAATTTACGTTCAAAATTATATTATCTTGGTTATTTTTCTATTGACACCCAGTGTTTTCACTATGTTTTAAGAATTTTATGAATTTATCTTACGGAAAAAAAACTAATTTTCTGAAACTTTGAAAATTTCAAAATTTACGCTCAAATCTACAAGTTCTGTTGTTTTCGGTGTTGTTTTGAAACGTATTTGTAAAAGTTAATAAGCTTTAATAAAGTATCAAAAACCTAAATATTATTCAGAACCTAAGTTGTTTTCAATTGATACCAAATGTTTTAATCATGTTGTAATTATTTTCCTTAATTTATTGTAAGGATAAATTAATTTTCTGAAACTTTAAAAATTTCAAAATTTACGTTCGAAACTATAGCGTTTTCAGAGTTGTTTTGCAACATATTTGTAAACTTAATAAAATAATGAAATCACATGGTATGGATGGAAAGACCTTATATTTTAAAAGATATTAGGGTTCTACGATATTTAAAGGAGTTTAAATATCAACAAAAAGCTATAGTTTTTAACTTATATTTTGAACTTTTAAAATGTTCATAAAATTCATTTATCCTCAAGATAAATTAATGAAAATTATTAGAACATAATGTAGAATCTTGGCATCTATAGAAAACACTTAGATTTTAAAAGAATTAAGGGGTTTACGATGTTTGAAGGAAGATTAATGATCAACAAAATACTATAGTTTTTAATGTAAACTTTGAAATATCCGAAGTTTCAGAGAATTAATTTATCTTCAAGATAAATTAATGAAAATGTTTAAAACATGTGGAAAACCCTTGGAACCAACAGAATACACTTACATTTTTAAAAAATTGTAGGTGTTTTTAACATTTTTTAACGTTTAAATACTTTTCAAATACGTTAAAAAACTACTGTGAAATCAACAAAAATCTATAATTTTTAAACTAAATTTTTAAATATTCGAAGTTTCAGAAAATAAATTTATCTTTAAGATAAGTTAATGAAAATGATTAGAACATGTAGAAAACACTTAGTATCAATAGAAAACACCTAGATTTTAAAAATTTAGGGGTTTACAATATTTTACGGAATTTTAATATTCAACAAATTATTTTAATTGATCTTAAAGTAAATTTTGAAATTTTCAAAGTTTCAGAAAATTCATATACTTAAGATAATTTAATGAAAAATATTAAAACATGATGAAAATACTTGGTATCAATTAAAAACACTTAGATTAAAAAAAAATTCAGGGGTTTTCAATATTTGACGGAAGTTTAAAATCTTTTAAATATAAGTTGAAAAACTACTCTGAATTAAAAAAAATCTATAAATTTAACCTAAATTTTGAACGTTTCAAAGTTTCATAAAATTAATTTATCTTTAAGATAAATTAATGAAACTCATTGGAACATCCAGAAAACACTGGGTATCAATGGAAAACACGTAGATTTTAAAAATTATAAGTTTACGACATTTTAAGGAAATTTAAAATCAACAAAAAGCTATAGTTATAAGTTAAATTTTGAAATTTAATTTATCTTAAATCGAAATTGACGAAAATTATAAGAACATGATGAAATCACATTGAATCAATGCAAAAAACTTAGATTTAAAAAAATTAAAATTTTACGATATTTAAGGAAGTTTAAAAAAAAGCTATAATTTTAACCTAAAATTTGAACATTTCAAAGTTTCATAAAATTAATTTATCCTCAAGAGAAATTAATGAAAATCATTAGAACATAATTAAAATACTTGGAACCAACAGAAAACTCTTAGATTTAAAAAAATGTAGGGGTTAACGATATTTTAAGGAAGTTTAAAATCAGAAACAAAGTTTCAGAAGATTTAACCTGAACATAAATCAATGAAAATTATTAAAACACGATGAAAATACCTGGTATCAATAGAAATCACTTAGATTTAAAAAGATTTGGGTTTTCAATATACTAAGGAAGTTGAAAATCATTTAAATATACGTTGAAGAACTACTTCGAAATCAACAAAAAGCTATTACCTAAAATTGGAAATTTTCAACATATCAGAAAATTAATAAATCCTCAAGATAAATTAATGAAAATTATTAGTACATGAAGAAAACACTTAGTATCAATGGAAAACACATAGATTTAAAAAATTTAAGGGATTTACTATATTTCAAGGAAGTTTAAATATCAACAAAAGCAATAGTTTTAACGTATATTTTGAAATTTTCAAAGATTCCAAAAAGTTCTTTATCCTTAAAATATATTAATGAAAATTATCATAACATGATGAAAACATTTGGTAGCAATAAAAAACATTTTGATTTTTAACAATTTTAGGGGTTTCCGATATTTTAAGGAAGTTTAAAAACTTTTAAAAATACGTTGAAAAACAATGTCGAAATCAACAAAATATTACGTTTTTTGACGTAATATTTGAAATATTCAAGTCCCAGAAAATTAATTCATCCTTAAGATAAATTAATAAAAACAACTGACACCAGTTGAAACCACTTGCTATCAATGAAAAACCGATAGATTTTAAAAAATGTAGGCGTCTTTGATATTTTACGGAAGTTTAAATATCTATAAAAAGCTATAGTTCTTAACGTAAATTTTATAAAATTCAAACTTTTATAAAATTAGTTTATCCTCAATAGAAATTAATGAAAATAATTGTAACATGATAGAAACATTTGGTATCAATGAAAAACACTTTGATTTTTAAAAAATTTAAAGGTTTTCGATACTTTATGGAAGTTTAAATACTTTTATAAATACGTTAAAAAACAACCTCGAAATCAACGAAAAGCTATATTTTTTACCATCAATTTTGAAATATTCAAATCGTGGAAAATTAATTCATCCGTAAGATAAATTAATGACTACAACTGAAAGAATTTTAAACCACTTGCTATAAATGGAAAATACTTAGATTTGAAAAAAATGTTTGGGGGTCTTCGATATTTTACGTAAGTTTAAATATCAACAAAATGCTATTGTTTTTACCGTAAATTTTGTACAAATTAAACTTTCATAAAATTAATTTACCTTTAATAGAAATTAATAAAAATATTATAACATGATAAAAACATTGGGTATCAATGGAACACTTTGATTTTTAAAAATTTTAGGAGTTTTCGATACTTTACGGAAGTTTAAAAACGTTTACAAATACGTTTTAAAATAACGTCGAAATAAACAAAAGGCTAAAGTTTTTTAACGTAAATTTTAAAATATTCAAAGTCTCAGAAAATGAATTCATCTTTAAAATAAATGAATGAAAACTACTGTAACAGATTTAAACCACTGGGTATCAATCGAAAACACTTAGATTTAAAAAATATTAGAGGTCTTTGATATTTTACGGAAGTTTAAATATCAACAAAATGCTATTGTTTTTTACGTAAATTTTGTAAAACTCAAACTTTTATATAATTAATCTATTCTTAATATAAATTAATGAAAATAATTATAACACGACGAAAACATCTGGTGTCAATGGAAAACAGTTTGATTTTTAAAAATTTTAGGGGTTTTCGATACCTGACGGATGTTTAAAAACTTTTAGAAATACGTTGAGAAACAACGTCGAAATGAATGAAAAGCTATAGTTTTTTAACGTAAATTTTGAAATATTCAAAATCCCAGAAAATTAATGCGACCTTAAGATAAATGAATGAAAACAACTAAAGAAGTTGAAACCAGTTGGTATCAATGGAAAACACTTACATTTTTAAAAATATTTGGGGTCTTCGACATTTTACGGCAGTTTAAATATCAACAATATGCTATTGTTTTTAACGTAAATTTTGAAAAATTCAAATATTCATAAAATTAATTTATCCTTAATAGAAATTAATAAAAAGTATTATAACATGATGAAAACATTTGGTATCAATGGAAAACCCTTAGATTTGTAAAAATTTTATGGGGTTTTCGATATTTTACGGAAGTTGAAATCTTTCACAAATAAATTAAAAAACAACGTCGAAATCAACGAATTGTGTCTTCTTGTTTAGAAAACCACACAATATAATAACTCAAAAAGATATGAGAGCAAAAAAGTAAGTGTATTGAACAAAAAATGTAGAACCTGGACACGGTTAGTAGATTCAGGAATACTTGTTAGTAGAAGTCAAGGAAGTAAGTCCGGGTAATAAGTCTATATTCTTGCGGACCTACGAGCGACGGGTCAATTGCTCTGACAAACGCCAACTCTAACAACAACAACTACTAACACAACTCCTGTTCTCTGTAGGCAGGGTTATTTGTATGCTTTTGAATAGTCTATTGAGTGTGTAAAAAGAGTTGACTCCCCAATACCCCCTACCTAGCTTCTTTTTTGGGATGAGCTAACATTGTTTTCGGTTTCGAAAATATTTCTTTTTTTTCATCGCGCCAATCTTTTTTTGGCAATGACGAGCTTAGCTATTCATTCCTTTGGTTTATGTCTGTCTCTTGTTCACCTGTTTTTCAAGTTTTTCCCGTAACTATCTGTGTAACAAATACAGGTTTCTTTTGCGCGATTTCTGTTCAAAATTGTTACTGCTTGATAATACCTCTTTTTCTTACGCTTTTTCTTTTTTTTTTGCAAAAAGCATTAATGGGCAAATCCCATATATTAAATTTCTGCATCCAATCCGTTCCTACCAGGTTGTGTGTGTTTTTCGTGACGTAGACTTTTAGTTTTTTAATTTTCTTTTAAATTTTGCATTTACAATAATTTCGCCTTTCAGTTTAATTCTTTTTCCTGTTATTGATTTTTCCAATTTTTGATTGTGTAAGATAGTCGGCTTATTTAACTTCCGCTATGCTTGTTGGTTTATTAATGTAATGTCTGATCCCGAATCCAGTTGCAATTTTATTTTCTTATTCAGAATTTCCATTTCAACGTATCTTTTGTTGTTTGCATTATTAATTTCCACTCTAGCAGATCTTAATCTACTAGGTTTATTTTTATTTCTACATACCGATGCTTTGTGGACTATCTTACCATACTTTCGGCAATTTTTATATTTGTAAAAGCAATCTTTACGCCAATGCCATTTACCACGTCTGTAACATGCAGAGGGAGAGGCTTGTTTTTACTGGATTCTTGTCAACCGTAGTTCTGTATTTTTCCTCTTTTGAATTATAATCTTGTTTTGTTTGTCGGGAGGGTACAACACGTAAGTTTCTATTTAACTTTCGAATGTGCGTGACTCCTGACTCTTCAATGTCCCCACTATCTTTATGCTGAGGCATTTCTGGTTATCTTCTGCCATTTTTGTTATGTCAGACGTGGCTCGTTTTG
>JBBBDQ010029680.1:45000-141959 GCA_037127315.1 Ascarosepion bandense | reverse complement strand
GCCCTTTCCGTTTATTTTTCTTCAAACTTATTTTCCCTTTCTATCAACTTTTTTTCCACCATCTTTCCCCTTCTCAAACCCTTTCCGTTTATTTTTCTTCAAACTTATTTTTCCTTTCTATCAACTCTTTTTCCACCATCTTTCCCCTTCTCAAGCTCTTTCCGTTTATTTATCTTCAAACTTATTTTTCCTTTCTATCAACTCTTTGCCACCATCTTTCCCCTTCTCAAGCCCTTTCCGTTTATTTTTCTTCAAACTTATTTTTCCTTTATATCAACACTTTATCCACCATTTTTCCCCTTCTCAAGCCCTTTCCGTTTATTTTTGTTCAAACTTATTTTTCCTTTATATCAACACTTTTTCCACCATTTTTCCCCTTCTCAAGCCCTTTCCGTTTATTTTTGTTCAAAATTATTTTCCCTTTCTATCAACATTTTTTCCACCATCTTTCCCCTTCTCAAGCCCTTTCCGTTTATTTTTCTTCAAACTTATTTTTCCTTTCTATCAACTCTTTATCCACCATCTTTCCCCTTCTCAAGCTCTTTCCCTTTTTTTTTCTTCAAACTTATTTTTCCTTTCTATCAACTCTTTTTCCACCATCTTTCCCCTTCTCAAGCCCTTTCCGTTTATTTTTCTTCAAACTTATTTTTCCTTTCTGTCAACTCTTTATCCACCATCTTTCCCCTTCTCAAGCCCTTTCCGTTTATTTATCTTCAAACTTATTTTCCTTTTCTATCAACTCTTCTTCCACAATCTTTCACCTTTGCAAACTCCTCTGTCTTCTGCTTTTTCTAATGCTCCCCATTTTTCTTTTTCATCCTTAATTTATTTTCATCATTTCCCTTTTTTCAGAAGCTAGTTAGCCTCTTTTCTGCTACTTGTTTCTTTTTTTCTTCTTGATGTTCTTCTTTTTCACATTTTTTTCATTTCTTATTTCCTACGTCTTTCTTTTTTTCTTGTTCCTTTTTTTCTACTTCTTTTTCTTCTCCATTTTCTTCTTTGTTTACATCTTCACTTTTATGCTATTTTTCCTAAAAGTTATTTAATTGGTAATAGACTTTGATATTCGGATTAATAAATTAGCTTCCATGACATATTAATGAGGGAGAAAATAAGCTTTCGGGTGTGGATTGCATATTAAATCACAAGAAATAGATTTAAAAATTAAAATTTTAGTGCAAGTTTTTTTCTCTGTCTAGCGTGATATGCTTACGTAGTATACATACAGATGTAAGGTAAATGCACGCAAGCAAGGAAGATAGTGTAGCACCAAAAATATCAAGAGGAGAGGAACAGCATTAAAATATTTGAATAATAGGGCTGATTACCGAAAACAAGCACTGATGGATAATATTTAAGCATTTTTTTAATCGTTTCACCCCAAGCAAGGCGATAAAGCCACTGATGCGTAGGGGACTGGTTTGGCTGTTTTCTGGTTGCTGTTCCCGACTGGTAGTAATGAGTCCTAACTCTTTGCCAAATACAGATCAGGGATACTAAAATCAAGCAGGTACAAAAATTTAAATTTATAGGAGGTGTTATAACAGAAGATGGAAAGTGCGACACAGAGATCCAAAGGCGAATTGTCATGGCAAAATAAGCATTTCAGAAGTTGAGTAAAGTATTAAGAAACAGGAAAATTTCGCTAGAAACAAAGAAGAGAGTATTGGATTGCTATGTGATGTCAGTCCTTCAATATGGCAGTGAATGCTGGACAATATCATCAAAGATGAAGGAAAAACTTGAAGCAACTGAAATGTGATTCTACAGGAGAATACTGGATATAAAGTGGGGGATCAGTTCCATATTATACTCAATATATAAACTGACCCCTCACTTTGTGACCACAGCAGTTTCTATACATTTATATTCCTGAGATCCAAAAGCACAAGGATGCATTCCAGGAGCCGAGAAATGTATTAAAAAACAGGACAATTTCGCTAGAAACAAAGAAGAGAGTACTGGATTGCTGTGTTGTCAGTTCTTCAATATGGCAGTGAATGCTGGATAATATCATCAAAGATGAAGGGAAAACTGAAATGTGGTTCTACAGAAGGATGCTGCGAATATCATGGATCGAGCGTGTGAGCAATGATGAGGTTTTGGAAAGGATGGAAACGAAAGGGAAATTAATACTGAGCATCAGGATGAGACAGTTGAAGTTCCTGGGACATGCCATGAGGAAAGAGGGCTTGGAGAACCTGATACTAACAGGCCAGATAAACAGACAGGGGAAAATCAGCGGATAACATATTTGAAGGACCTAATCAATTGGATGATGGAACGAGGGTTGCATGGTGCAACAGGAGAAGGCGTGCTATGTGCCACCAGGGATAGGGAGACGTGGAAAGCCATGATCGCCTACGGTCCGAAAAGACAGAGCACATAGAAGAAGAATATATATGCCAACTGTTTATAAGAAATTATAATGTGGGTTTAAAATGGGGGATCAATTCTGTATTATATATAATATATAAACCGATCCCTCATTTTGTGGCCATGCTAGTTTCTATACATTTATCTTCTAGATTTATGGGCTTGAGCTAATGGATAACAGAACGGGGGTTGCATGGTGTAACAGGAGAAAGCGTGCTAAGAGCCCCCAGGGATAGGGCGACGGGGAAAGCCATGATCGTCTACGTCCTGAAAGAACAGGACACATAGAAGAAGAATATATATGCCAACTGTTTATAAGAAATTATAATGTGGGTATAAAATGGGGAATCAATTCTATATTATAATCAATATAGAAATTGATCCCTCATTTTGTGGCCATGATAGTTTCTATATATTTATATTCTAGATTTATGGGATTGAGCTAGTGGATGACAGAACGGGGGTTGCATGGTGTAACAGGAGAAGGCGTGCTAAGAGCCACCAGGGATAGGGCGACGGGGAAAGCCATGATCGCCTACGTCCTGAAAGAACAGGACACATAGAAGAAGAACTCTTGCGTAGCGTCAAGAGCGGCTGCTCTGTTCAACAGTTGCATAATATCGGGTTTCTTGTAGTGCCATGTCGTGCATGGATAAGTGTCTCTGCAAGCGCTTTCGGTGGGCAACCCCGAGGCCACACTTTGCTGCAGCCCGCGCCAGTTCCCTTCCAGCGCATGTCGTAGTTAATCACCGTCTGTCTTCTCTACTCGAGGACTCTTCTTACCAACTAAATTTAATATGAATAACCATATCATAAAAACATCTAAACCAGTCAAACTTAAACGAAATTCAGTTAGATTCCGTTAGGTACTGTGTTATACAATACCATTCAATACTCAACGAAGTGATATTAGATAAATAGTAAAAGACGATTCCGTTTCTTGTTTCTTGCTACTTTTCTTAGCTTTTAGAAAGCATCTTTCTCTATTCAAATCTGTCTTCGGATTTCGGTGTTCCATTTTCAGTCTTCTGTTCAAACACTTCCCAGGTATATGAATTTCTGTTCTCTCAGAATCATCTCGTTGTGAATGTGGAATATGTCTGGCGAGAAGATACATCTTTGTCTTATGTCTTTTTGACAGTTTGTGTTTATACTGAATTCATTTTGTATTCGTATGCAGTATAAATTCTCAGTCACTGTAATATCTTTCCCAAATAAATTACGTATAGCATTTCAAATAGTTAACGTGATTTTCGGAGACAAATTGAGGGTTAATGTATATAGTTTAGAGTTTCTTTTCTCGCATTTCACGGCAGTGTTTTATCATTTTACAGCTGAAATGGTTAGATGCAACCGTATGTTCTATGCTAACAGGTTCCTCTCTTGCACGTCACGGCAAAGCTTAATCATTTTACAGTTGAAATGGCTAGATGTAACCGTAAGTTCTTTGCGTATAGTTTCTTCTCTTACATTTCACGGCAGAGTTTTATCATTTTACAGCTGAAATGGTTAGATGCAACCGTATGTTCTATGCCAACAGTTTCTTCTTTTGCCCGTCACGGCAAAGCTTCATCATTTTACAGTTGAAATGGCTAGATGTAACCGTAAGTTCTTTGCTAATAGTTTCCTCTCTTACATTTCACGGCTGGGTTTTATCATTTTAAAGTTGAAATGGTTAGATGCAACCGTGTGTTCTGTGCTAATAGGTTCTTCTCTTGCATTTCACGGCAAGGCTTCATCATTTTACAGTTGAAATGGCTAGATGTAAACGTAAGTTCTATGCTAACAGTTTGTTCCCTCACACATCTCGCTTGTGAAATTCTTTTCCGGCTTCTTGCCTTTCAGTCAACTTTAACCTTCAAAAATTTACATTCAATATCAAGCGTTATTTTCTATCTTCTTGAACCCTCTATTATTGTTTTTTTTTTAATCATCTCACCCCAAGCAAGGCATTCCACTGCCACTATTGCGCGTGGGGCTACATAGGGGAAGGTAAAGAGAAGGAGTGGATAGACATAGGGAATGTCAGGAGAAAGGTGACAGATGAGTAAGGATAGCGAGGATGAGGGTCGGGCAGATGGGAAGAGTGCTTGATAGAATGGGAGCAGGTTAGTGTGTTAGGAGGTGTGTATTGGCCTTACATTTAAACTCCTGGAGATTGTAGCCGTCGGGGAAGCAATCGTTTGGAAGAGAATTCCACAGTCGGGAAGTGCGAGGAAAGAAACTGTTGGAGTAGAAGTTACGGCTGCATTTTATCGGTTTCATTGTAAAAGGGTGGGATCTAGTTGCTAATCTAGTATCTCGTGCAAATTCGTATTTAGGGGGCACCAGTGATCTAAGTTCATCGGAGCAGAAGCCGTGAAAGTATTTATAGAAGAGACACAGGGAAGCCACGTCTCGCCGGTGGGAGAGAGACTGCAGGCGGTCTGCCAAGTCGGTATCTATCACATTACAGACCTTCCTCTGAACCTTATCGAGAAGCCCGAGGAGAACAGCAGAGGCACCCGACCAGATTGTCCCCTATCCTTACTTGTAGTTTTTCTTATATTGTCTAACACTCGTTAACCGTTTGTCTCTTATGAACTTGGTTCCATTGTTTAAAGTCAAATGATTGAAAAAGAAAGAAAAAAAAAGGATCTCGTATAGACAATCCATCATTAAAGATGTTGGCAAAATGGTCATTTCGTTGTCTCGATTCAGAAATTACCTCACCCCTGTCATGCGCTATCAAATCAGACCAAAAATGGAGAACTGCTGCCATTATTTTGCACTAGCAGTATAGCTAGAGTGTTGCTAGAGTGTAATGAAATCTTTAAAACTAATCCATGGTCCTGAAGCTCATACTCTTTGGACGTTGGCACGAAAGACTAAAAAGTAATAGTTGTTTCCAGTTGAAGCGAAACCGTAGACTGAAAGAAAAATGAATGGATGTAAGTCAAATTTTGATATACTGGTATCAATATCAAATAAGTTTATTTCGTCCTAAACTGAATTTTGAAGGCTAAATAAGTCCTCTGAGTAAATGGTATGATGGCTGAGACTAAGAACTACAATTATACCTACTTAGAGCCAAACCCGAAGCAAAAACTAAAATAAAAGGGCTGAAAAAAATACAGACATACAGGCAAATAAACAGACACACACACAAACATCTTGCCTTATATATATATATATATATATATATATATATATATATATATTATCGATTTTCTGCACTATTGTAAGAACTGCAACCTTGAAACTTCTGAATATCGTTTCTTATGTTTTTGTCTATGAGTGTATCAAATTTGATGAAAATCGGACCACTCCTTCTGTAACCTGATTTTTTCGATTAACGATTTTCGATATTAATTTGGGGTGCCTCGACACAATACCTAGCTAAGAACACTCGCAGGCGCTTATAGTACACACTGTGTAAATTTTCAAGAAAATCGGTTCAGCCGTTCTGGAGTCTATAAGTAACGGACACACACACACACACACACACAGAAAAACTTTCTTTTATAAATAAGTTTAGATTAGATTCTATAGACTCTTTCCCAATAGAACAAATGTCAGACGCCTTTAGCTGCCTTTAACATTATTTCCATGGGAAGCCTGATGACATATGTGTACTATGTCTACTAGTTCGGACCTTTACCGTGAGCACGTGCTTCCCTGATCAGTAAGTTCTTAATCTTTTCAAGCCTCTGGTAGTTATCATTCTTGTATACCTTATAGTCTGATTTATATCCTATTCAGTTACACCCTACCTTGAGTGACTCTTGGATCTTGTATTGAGTAAAATTCCCCCACTTTCTACAAGTAATATACTCCTGTGTTTGACGAGTGGGTTTTGAAAATTTCTTTGTCTTATTTATATCTCAAAATCGGAGCAATTTACAAATTATTATTTTTCTAGGGCTTTTTAGTAGGATTTAGAACTTTCAAAATCGCTCGTTTCTGTCTTGGAATTTATATAGTCGTTTATGTATAGCGCTGCTTTGTGTAACTATTAAGATCGACTCAATTTCTTTTCTAAGGTTTCCTCTTCGTAGCCATATCGATGTTAATTTATCTACTGATTGTTCAATTTTTTTTTTAAATATTCATACAATAATTCCTCTTCGCATTTTTGAATTCTCGTTTTTTAGTGTTTTTTAATTTCTCTTATTTCGCTTTTTTTAAAATTTATTTCTAAAGAATTCATACCCTGAAAAACGTTCTCTTTATATCTTTATTAGTGACTGATGACTAACAATAAAGTTATAGATTCCAACGATTCTTCGGATTTCGGAGTCACATTTTCTGTCAAAATACCACTTAGATATTTAAACTTTTGCCCTTGCTTGATTTTGGCTTCATAAATTTATAGTTATCATGTTGTTGCCTTTCATATATTGTGACTTCTTAAAATTAGTATTTAGTCCTTTCTTCTATCTTTCTTTTAATACCTTCTGTAGGATTTCCTGTGATTTTCCTTCTGTGTCTGCTATCAACATTATGCAATCTGTATATCCCACATCGTTGAAATGATGTCCGCCAATAGTAAATCTTGTTAGAACTTCTAAATCTCTCAGGATCGTTTCATGGTATGGCAGGCCACTCGAAGATGTCGGTATACTAGGGAGGCTAGTTTAAGCATACTCATGTTGGTTTATACTACAACTAAGATGAGCGGACCATAGTTACAGTTTCTGGGTGAGAGAAAGTTGGACAAGGCCAAGACGCTCAAACTCTCGGTCACGATGACTTGTGGCTTCGAGCTATCACAATTATCTACGACTCTCCAAAAGGGAGCCGTCTACCCAAATTCACTCACAAGGCGTGTATCACGTATGACTGACTGAATATAATAGTTGGAATAATGTTTAAGGCTTATATTGGTCATAAAGTGGGGGATCAGTTTATTACTTCATAACAATAGGAAACCGATCCTCCACTAATTACTACATAATAATATAATAGATTTCTTTTCTCTTTACCTATGAGTCAAATAACAGGACAGATTGGGTTCTATAGCCTTGGTCGGCAACCAGTCTACCGTAGAAAGTAATGGCAACCTAATGCGGGATAATCTTCTGCCCAGTCAGTCATGTCTCTTTTGAGACATGATCGCCTAAGCTTGTATCACATATGAAACTTAACTGACTGTCTGATCCCCCTTCCATTTTAACCCTTCATTTATTCTTTCGTTGTTTTATTTTTTTCTCTTTATTCCTATTTTTTTCCTTTTTCCCAATCAACACGTGGTATGGTTTTCAGGCACCTTCCAAAAATACCGCACGCTAGGATCGTCTCCTTCAGACCGATAAGACAAAGAAGCCACGTTCTTGATTAATCGACTAGGTTGAGATTCGATACCAGGTCGGAATGCGAACGTTCTAATCATTCGTCCATGCACCCATTTAGATTGAAATAATCATATATATATATATATATATATATATATATATATATATATATATATATATATATATATATCCCAAGGATTATATAAAGTACAAGTCTAAAGAAAAAATAAAAGAAAGAAAAATAGACTTAGTGAGTATCCCAAAATGCCAAACCCAAGTAGAGAAGACTAACATCAAGCAGGTACAGATATTTAAATACCTGGGAAGTGTTCGAAGAGAGGACGAAAAGCATTCCAGAAGCTGAGTAGAGTATTAAGAGATTGAAGATTTTGCTGGAAACAAAGAAGAGAGTGCTAGATTGTTATGTGATGTCAGTCTTTTAATATGGCAGTGAATACCAGAGAATCTCATCAAAGTCTTGAAGCAATCGTAATTTGTTTCTACAGAAGGATGATGAGGATACCACAGACGGAACAAGTGATCAACGACGCTGTTTTGAAGAGGATGGACACGAAATGAAACTGGTACTTAACATCAAGAAAAGATAGCTAAAGCTTCTGGGAGATGTAGTGAGGAAGGAAGGCTCGGAGAATCAGATATAGGGAAAGAGAGAGAGAGACAGAGACAGAGACAGAGGGAAGCAACGCGTAATATAATTGATGGACTTGAGCAGATGGCTGGCGAAGTGGGGTTTGAGCTGGAGAAAGGGTTGTTAAGAGCTACAAGGGGTAGGAAGATGTGAAGGGCTATGATCGCCTACGTTCTGAAGGATCACGGCACATAGAAGAATTACATGTTATCAATAATATCGAGCCAAAAAAGGGGATGCTGTAGACCCTCAATGCCTATAGAAGAGCTGCTTTTTTTCTCACAGCTTATCCCCCTTCCATTTTAAGGAGATGTGCGTGGTGGTGCAGTGGATATCGGCTCGGAACGACAAATCGGGGTAGCCGAGTTCAAATTCCAGTTAAATTCCTTGAATTCACTTCCGTGGAAATACGCTCTTCCCTCCAGTTATGGATTTAATAACAGAACAGATTGTGTTCTATAGCCTTGGCTGGCAATCAGTCTACCGCAGAAAGTAATGGCAACCTAATGCGGGATAATCTTTTGCCCAGTCAGTCATGTCTCTTTTGAGACATGATCGCCTAAGCGTGTATCACATATGAAACTTAACTGACTGTCTGATCCCCCTTCCATTTTAACCCTTCATTTATTCTTTCGTTGCTTTATTTCTTTCTCTTTATTCCTATTTTTTTCCTTTTTCCCAATCATTTTTATTCTCTTTACCGGCGTTGCAGAGTCAGGCGGACTATAAGAACAATCGGCCTACAATATTTTCGGCTTCTCTTTGAGAGCGCAGCCAATCTTGTTTCTAAACGACATCCAAATAGGGTAATCGACCGGGTTTTGTGGCCAGGCGAATGTCTTGGAACAGTTCGTTAGTTGATTTAGTGGATTTCAATACGGAACAATGATCCGAGACACCAATGAAATGACCAGTGTTCCCTGGGGTGGTGGTGAAGTCTCTTCTCTCTCAGCGTTTTGTTTTCCTTCAAAATAAAGTATATTGGATTAACTTGTTGAACAAATTAGAAAATAAACTAATAAAAGGCATTCTATTTTTTTTTTTTTTTTGTCTGGCTGACTACAATTTTATTGACGCTAAAGACTTAAAGATGTTTATGCTAGAAACAGGAAACATTTATAAGGAAAAAGAACATGCATAATATTTTTTGAACACTATGAAAAATTAATTTTTTTTTTATCATATCACCCCAAGCAAGGCGAGAACGCCACTGATGCGCAGGCAGCTACGTACGAGTGAAAAGATTGAAAAAGAGAAAAACCGGAAAACACAACCTAAACAGGAAACAAAGGACAAGACGCTTCACCTGTTCAATAGATGTGGGTGGTGTGTGAACCGGGCGATAGTTTAGTCTATATACTCCAATTGAAAAAAAAAAATAAAATAAAATAAAAAAAGAAAAAGAGTGAAAAGATTGGAAAAGAGAAAAACCGGAAACCACAACCTAAACAAGAAAAAGTTAGGAGCCACTTCACCTGTTCAAAAGATGTGGGTGGAGTGTGAACCGGGCGATAGTTTAGTCTATCTACTCCAATTGAAAAAAAAAAAAAGATAAAAGAAAAAGAGTGAAAAGATTGGAAAAAGAGAAAAACCGGAAACCACAAACTAAACAGGAAAAAAGGGACGAGCCTCTTCACCTGTTCAATAGACGTGGGTGGAGTGTGAACCGGGCAATAGTTTAGTCTATCAATTCCAATTGAAAAAAAAAGAAGAGAAAAGAAAAAAAGAAAAAGAGTGAAAAGATTGGAAAAGAGAAAAACCGGAGACCACAACCTAAATAGGAAAAAAGGGACGAGCCTCTTCACCTGTTCAATAGACGTGGGTGGAGTGTGAACCGGGCGATAGTTTAGTCTATCTACTCCAATTGAAAAAAATAAAAAAAGAAAAAGAGTGAAAAGATTGGAAAAGAGAAAAACCGGAAACCACAAACTAAACAGGAAAAAAGGGAGGAGCCTCTTCACCTGTTCAATAGACGTGGGTGGAGTGTGAACCGGGCAATAGTTTGGTCTATCAATTCCAATTGAAAAAAAAAAGAAAAGAAAAGAAAAAAAGAAAAAGAGTGAAAAGATTGGAAAAAAGAAAAACCGGAGACCACAACCTAAATAGGAAAAAAGGGAGGAGCCTCTTCACCTGTTCAATAGACGTGGGTGGAGTGTGAACCGGGCGATAGTTTAGTCTATCTACTCCAATTGAAAAAAATAAAATAAAATAAAAAAAGAAAAAGAGTGAAAAGATTGGAAAAGAGAAAAACCGGAAACCACAAACTAAACAGGAAAAAAGGGACGAGCCTCTTCACCTGTTCAATAGACGTGGGTGGAGTGTGAACCGGGCAATAGTTTAGTCTATCAATTCCAATTGAAAAAAAAAATAAAAGAAAAGAAAAAAAGAAAAAGAGTGAAAAGATTGGAAAAGAGAAAAACCGGAGACCACAACCTAAATAGGAAAAAAGGGACGAGCCTCTTCACCTGTTCAATAGACGTGGGTGGAGTGTGAACCGGGCGATAGTTTAGTCTATCTACTCCAATTGAAAAAAATAAAATAAAATAAAAAAAGAAAAAGAGTGAAAAGATTGGAAAAGAGAAAAACCGGAAACCACAAACTAAACAGGAAAAAAGGGAGGAGCCTCTTCACCTGTTCAATAGACGTGGGTGGAGTGTGAACCGGGCAATAGTTTAGTCTATCAATTCCAATTGAAAAAAAAAAGAAAAGAAAAGAAAAAAAGAAAAAGAGTGAAAAGATTGGAAAAAAGAAAAACCGGAGACCACAACCTAAATAGGAAAAAAGGGACGAGCCTCTTCACCTGTTCAATAGATGTGGGTGGGGTGTTAACCGGGCGATAGTTTAGTCTTTCTACTCCAATTGAAAAAAAAAAAAAAGAAAAAGAGTGAAAAGATTGGAAAAGAGAAAAACCGGAAACCACAACCTAAACAGGAAAAAAGGGAGGAGCCTCTTCACCTGATCAATAGACGTGGGTTGAGTGTGAACTGGGCGATAGTTTAGTCTTTCTACTACAATTGAAAAAAAAATAAAATAAAAACAAAGAGTGAAAAGTTTGGAAAAGGGAAAGCCGGAAACCACAACCTAAACAGGAAAAAAGGGACGAGCCTCTTCACCTGTTCAATAGACGTGGGTGGAATGTGAACCGGGCGATAGTTTAAATACTTTTAAAAACTCAAACATCTTTCAGACACATTTTTGTGTCGCTGTTGAGCAACGGTTAGCACTTTTATCTTGTACGCCATTATTATTATACTTAAACTTATAGCTTTGTGCCAGGGTAGACTAATAGCTACTGTGTTAACAAGGTAATCTTGTCAGTTTGATCTTCAACTGGTGTCCTACGACTGTAATTTTGGGCCAGGATAGGCTTAAAAAGTCACACGCACGCACGCACGCACACACACACGCACACACCAAGTAGTCCTGAGTATGACGATAAAGTACACATATGGCAGCATGGTCTCTGATCAGAAGATTGGACATTTTATGGCTCCACCAACACCTCTTAATTACAGTTGTTTCTACGTTTACCCTGAACCGGGGTTAGGGTCCCAAAAAGTGAGTCCTCAATCAAAACACTATGAAAGTATAAAAATACATTTTTATAGTAAAGATGCCAGCAATATATATATAAATGTATTTTTTTCATTTGTAAACGAGTTATTATGCGACCTAGGTTTCTACCATTTGGTGTCTTCAGGCGATTTGCAATAACAGATTTTACCGTTTTTTTAAGAACGCTTACGTAACATGGAATTTATATATATATATATATATATATATATATATATATAGCAACCATCAATACATTTTTATAGTAAAATTACCAACAATACATTTTTTATAATCATTTAACCCCAAGCAAGGCAGAAATGCCACTTGTGAGCAGTTGATTACAGTGAAAGAATAAAAGATAAGAGATGGATGGGAACCAAGTAGAGAAAACATGGCAATTGATGCATTTAAAATGGCATTTAAAATCTTGGAGATTATAGCTATCAAGGAAGCAAGCAAATGGAATAGAGTTCCACAACAAGAAAGTGGGAGAAAAGAAACCGTTAGAGTAGAAGATGAGTTGGTTATGCCGTAAAAGGGTGGGACCTAAATGCCAGTCTAGGAACACGCGTAAATACCCAGAGAACAGGGGAAAAAAGCTCGTCAGAACCGTTGCCATTAAAATACTCGTAGAAAAGGCAGCGGGAATTCACATAATGTCGGTGTGAAAGTGACTGAACGCAAGCTGACAAGTCAGGATGGATTATATTGCAGATACACTTTTGGATTTTGTTGAGAACCTCAAGATGAATAGCAGGTGTACCCGACAGGATATATGGTAACAGTATTCAATATACAGACGAATGGTAGATTTATAAATGTGCAAAATGATGAGAAAAAAATTTCTTGCCTCACATAATGACACAACCTCCATAGCAGTAAATATAGGTATCGGTTCGATGTAGTCGTTTTATTTGAGGTTATTTTATAGCAAAACTAGCAGTATAGCCCGGCGTTGCTCGGGTATAATGAAAGCTTCAAAACTAATTCATGGTCGTGGAGCTCAGACTCTTTGGGCGCTGGCACGAAAGACTAAAAAGCAATAGTTGTTTCCAGTTAAGCGAAACCGTAGACTGAAAGAAAAGTGAATGGATGTAAGTCAAATTTTGATATACTGGTATCAATATCAAATAAGTTTTTTTCGTCCTAAACTGAATTTTGAAGGCTAAATAAGTCCTCTGAGTAAATGGTATGATGGCTGAGACTAAGAACTACAATTATACCTACTTAGATTCAAACCCGAAGCAAAAACTAAAGTAAAAGGGCTGAAAAAAATACAGACATACAGGCAGATAAACAGACACACACACAGACATCTTGCCTTATATATATATATATATATATATATATGTATTATCGATTTTCTGCACTATTGTAAGAACTGCAACCTTGAAACTTCTGAATATCGTTTCTTATGTCTTTGTCTATGAGTGTATGAAATTTGATTAAAACTGGACCACTCATTCTATAACCTGATTTTTTCGATTTTCGATATTTATCGGGGGTACCTCGACACAAAACCTATCTAAGAACATTCGCAGACGTTTATAGTACAACTGTGTAAATTTTCAAGAAAATCGGATCAGCCGTTTCGGAGTCTATAGGTAACACACACACACACAGACACGCACACACAGAGACAAAGTTCCATTTATAAATAAGTCCACTGGGCCATATGTCCTGAAGAATAAAGACGTTGGTTAGTTTCTGACTTGACTCTTTGAGTTGTGAGTTCAATACCAGGCTACTGCAGTGGTGAGCAAGTAACTTGTAGGGTTAGAGGGAGATAACTCATGACTTCCAATCGATGCTTTACGCAAGGAATGAGGATTATATACCCCAGTGACTGCAATAAAGTGTTCGGTTCGAAATTCCTGGCATCTGAAGTAGGCAGGAACGTACAACGGCCGAAACGTCGTACAAATGGCAATCAAGATGGGGACAATAGTCCAAATAATGTAAATAGTGACGAAATAATTTCCTTACTGTAATAAGAAGTTCACAAAAAGAAGGAAAATCACATGAATTTACAGTATGACATCATGAATAACAACTCTGAGAGTCAAGAACTAACCAACATCTTTATTCTTATATTCTTTATAAAGAAAACAGATGAACCTTTAAGATTTGTAATGATTTCAGTCAGTTGGCTCTTCGAGCCGATATCCACTTCACCATAACTAGCGATCATGTCTCTTTTGATCCATGACTGATTGGGCAGAAGATTTTCCCGCAGTAGGTTGCCATTTTTTTCTGGAGTAAACTGGATGCAAACCAGGATTATAGAACCTAATCTATCCCGCTATTCGGCCGATAGGGAGAAGAGATGGATTAATAAATTTCCCAAGAGTATTTGTGCGTAAGTGAATGCAACGAATTCAACTGAAATTCGAACTCGCCTACCCGATTTCTCATTGTGAGCCGATATCCATTGCACCATAACGCACATCCATTTGATATCTTTCTTAATTTTTTTCTTTCATCCCTTTACTCAAGCTCACTCTGTAGGTGACACGATGTTTCATTTGTCCCACTTCCTGTGAGTACCAAATTTTACAAGCCATCTTCCCAATTATGTGCACTAGAAATTTAAAATATTTCTTTTTGATACTAAGCATGTGTTCATTTTGTTTTTTGTTTTTTGTTGCTTACATTTTCGGTTCATGGTATCCTCATTATCCTTCTGTAGATCAACATTTCTGTTACTTCAAATCTCTTCTTCATCTGTGAGGTGACTGCCTAGCATTCATTGCTATCTAGAAGGACTAATACTACGTAAGAGTTTATAACTCGTTTTTTTTTAATGAAATATTTTTGTTGTATCGTAGAATGAAGAGATACACAGTGAAATGTAGATAAACTAACTTATTACTAAAGGGGTACAACCAAGAGGTATATACAATATTTACAGTCTCTCGCAGTAGTAGGTGTTGTAAAAAGCTACTATTGACACTGTCAGCGCTTTGCCTTCGGGTGGAGAGCGCTCTTTGCTTTCGAGCAGAAAACACTAACCCAGTCGTGGTTCCACCGAAGGGTAGAATCACGACTGGGCAAAAATAGACAGGTATTTTTTGGCCGGGCTATGTGGCCTGGAAAGCCCACTTATAACTGACCTTGTGTCACATGTTGCCTTTAGTGGGAAGGCCAACTAAATATTGTAGTAGGTGTTACGCACATTGTCTTTTATACATTCGGATGTTACATGGTACGAGCCACGACACAACAATTTTCCTTTGTTTTAATACTTTACTTAGTTTTTTGTATTTACTAGCCTTCCCACACAAGGCCAGATGTGACACATGGTCATTTTATAGTGGGTATTCCCGGCCATATAGCCGGGCCAAAAAATGTCTGTCTATTTTTTCCCCAGTCGTGATTCTATCCTTCGGCGGAACCACGACTGGGTTTGTGCTCTCTGCTCGGAAGCAGAGAGCGCCTTCTACTCGAAGGCAGAGTGCTGACAGTGTCATAGAGCAGTTAGGCGAATGCCTAAGAGCTTACTTTACTTAGCTTTTAGAATACATACAGTTTCAAAAGAGTTAATACCTTATCTACAGCCACCCTGATTACCTGCGTTCTGAAGTTACATTGTATTTACACATATATTATTCATAGTGGTATGCGCTTTTAACATATCTGACGGAATAATAGCGACAAGCTTCTCACCGGCACGAATGTCTACAGTTCCCAGCGGTTGTCTCCCAATGAGGCGGACTTTTCTGTCAACGGACCGTGAAATTAACCGTGTGTCATCAGAAAAGAAATATTGGAATTATGGTTAATCTAAGTGCACAGATTTAGAAGGAGGCGAAGGGAACATCATTTCGTATCCACTGTGCAATTGGTGCATGATTTCTTCTGAAAAGACCTTTGTGTGTGGGGTGAGGTGACACTTTGGGAAGATGAAATATGTGGAAAAACAGCATGAAACAATTCTTTTAGGTTCATGTGTACGTATATATATATGCTATAGTCATCCGCAGACAGATCAGTTTCGCTGTATCACAGCTCATCAGTACGGTTAGACTCCGATTGCTTTTTAACCCAGGATTGAAACCCGACCGAATTGGCGTCAGTCGGCGACTCTACCTCTGGGCTATGAGCGTTCGGTAGAAGAAGGCAGACTTTTTAGCGCGTATATCATTATAAACGCCCAATAGCCATAATAATGCTGTAATTCGAATGAGCGATGCGTATATGCCGGAGTAGCTACTGTTTTCAAAGTCTCCCATTCTTCCAGAGTGCTCAATCAGGGAGTGAGAGCGTAAATACTATAGTCATATATATACTGCTAGTATATATATATATATATATATATATATATATATATATATATATAGTAGTATAGCCCGGCGTTGCTCTGGTGTAGTGAAAGCTTTAAAACTAATCCACGGTCCTGGAGCTCAGACTCAGCCTAAAGAATATTTATGTGTAGTTTGGTGAGAATCTGATAAAAATTGTGGATTTGCATAAAGGACATACAGACGGATAAACAGACACACACACAAACATCTTGCCTTTTATATATATATATATATATATATATATATATATTATCGATTTTCTGCACTATTGCAAGAACTGCAACCTTGAAATTTCTGAATATCGTTTATTATGTCATCGTCTATGAGTGTATCAAATTTGATTAAAATCGGACCACTCTTTCTATAGCCCGATTTTTTCGATTATTAATTTTCGATATTTATCAGGGGTACCTCGACACAAAACCTAGCTAAGAACACTTGAAGACGCTGATAGTACAATTGTGTAAATTTTCAATAAAATCGGTTCAGCCGTTTTGGAGTCTATAGGTAACGGACACACACGAAGTTCCATTTATAAATAATTTTAGATTATATATATATATATATATATATATATATATAATATGCGGATGACTATAATATATATATACTATAGTCACCCGCAGACAGATCTGTTTTGCTGTATTAAAGCTCATCAATACGGCTTTGACTCCGTTCACTTCATAAGCCAGGATCGAAACCCAACCGAATCGGCGTCAGTCGGCGATTCTACCCCTAGGCCACGAGCGTCCGGTAGAAGACGGCAGGCTTTTTAGCGCGTATAAACACGCCCAATAGCTAGAGTGCTCCAATTCATAATCGGATGACCGATGTGTATATGCCAGAGTAGCTACTGTTTACAAAGTCCCCCACTCTTCCAGAGTGCTCAATCAGGGTGTGATATATATATATATATATATATATATATGTGTGTGTGTGTGTGTGTGTGTGTGTGTGTGTGTGTGTGTGTACCTGTCTGTGTGTGTGTTTTTGTGTCTCAATTCTAACGAAACCCTTTGTTCGATTTCAACCAAAATTGAATCACTTGTCGATCATGACATGAACCTATGATGTACGTAAAAATTTTTCGAATCGATTTACAGAGTACAGCAAAAATCACCAAAACGCTTAGAATTTACAAACTCTTCTCCTCCGAGACGCTTTATGCGAATTAAACCAAAATCGGATCAACGTCCCAAACCTTGATGTAAAGAAAAAATTTTCGAATCAATGTACAGGGTTCGTATAAAATCAAAGACAAACATAATTTCGGGTGGTCTTTTGCGCACTTTATGCATTTCTCCAAGACGCTTCGTTCAGACTTAACCAAAGTCGTGTAACTGGAAGATCAAAGTCCGATGCATTGACATATGAACAAAAATTTCAGTTGACACACAGGGTGCGGCAAAAATTAATGGAAAATATTGCTTTTTGCAATCGTTTATTTTCTCTGAAACGCTTAGTTGTATTTCAACAAAAATCGGTTCTTTTTTGTAAGTTATATTATAATACTGGGATGACATTTTTTTTTATTCTTATTTTATTTTATAATCTAATTATATTAGAAGTGATTTATTTTGTCGGCTTGTCAATTACCACTATGCAATCTTCAAGTGCATATTATGAACCGATTATTCTGGAATTTGAACTTTTGGTTCTCACGATGTTTAGGGGAGGTATATATTATAATACTGGGATGACATTTTTTTGATCTTTTAATTTAATAATTTAATTTAGAATAAAACTTGCAATTGAAAAGTAAAATTTGAAAAGTTGAATTAATAGGGAGAATATGTTTAGGAGCGAGAGTATACTGTTTGGGCACATGATTGTAGGGGATTACTTGTTTTTAGGTTAGGCTAAAAATTATTTATAATAATACTTGTAAAAATGGCCGATGAAAATAAATCCATATTAATTCGGACCAACATACTTGGGCAGATATTCATTTTTATGTTTGTATGTAATCATTGGCTCACTTCTTTTGTTTAGACAATTAGGGTTACTTAAGTGTTTTACTAGTTTTTCCAAGGAACTTTATAAGATTTCCTTTATAAGATTTCGTTTTCGTGATGATATCCAGGACTTTTGCTGTTTTTTAATTACCAGTAATATGTTGAGCCGAGTTCGAATTCCAGCTGAATCCATTGTATTCACTTACGCGCAAATACCCTTGGGAAAGGTATTAATCCGTCTCTTCCTTCCAGTTATGGGTTAAATAGCAGGACAGATTGGGTTCTATAGCCTTAGTTGGCAACCAGTCTACCGCAGAAAGCAATGGCAACCTACTGCGGGATAATCTTCTGCCCAGTCAGTCATGTCTCTTTCGAGACATGATTGCCCAAGCGTGTATCACGTATGGCACCTAAACTGAATATGTTGAGTAGCTTGTGTTATATAGTCATGAGCAGACAGATCTGTTTCGCTGTATCACAGCTCGTCAGTACAGTTAGACTCCGATTGCTTTTAACCTAGGATTGAAACCCGACCAAATCGGCGTCAGTCGGCGATTCTACCTCTGAGCTATGGGCACTCAGTAGAAGGAGACAGACTTTTTAGCGTGTATATTATCATTATACACGTCCAATAGCTGAGAGTGTTCTAATTCATTGCTGAATGAACGATGCGTAAATGCTAGTGTAGCTACTGTTTTTCAAAGTCTACCATTCTTCCAGAGTGCTCAATCAGGGTGTGAGAGCGTAAATAGTCATCCGCAGACAGATCTGTTTCGCTGTATCACAGCTCATCAGTACGGTTAGACTCTGATTGCTTTTATTAACCACTACTCACTCAAGGATCAAGCCACAAACCTCTAACTACCAAAAAAGAAATGATTAGTAAAACTCCGCTAGCTTAACCTTATAAAAACCAATAAAAAAATTTAAATTTTGAAATTTAAATACTAGAATATTCTCCTAAATAAAGGGAGGGTGATCATTAGTATGCGTCGTCATAGAAATAAATATAAATTGCAGTAATTGTCCTATTCTTCCAATTAGTCACAATTAAAAATTTTGGCTAAGCACTTACCTACCACTATTAACACAAGGGTCAAGCCACATACCTCCCACTACCAAAGAAGAAATTACTACTAAAATTCCGCTAGCTTAACCTTATAAAAACCAATATCTCCCAACCCCTTCCTTTACTAGAGCAAACCTCTGGGCTTAGAATTTTCTCTCATTCTTTGTTTATATGGGTCTGAGAATGCATGTCTTAAAATGACATGTTGAAAATTGCTATTTCCCCTCTAATTTATATCTGAATTTGCATATATATATATATATATATATAATGGCTGGTATTTCGTATTGGAAGATACCTATCTACTGGAGCGGCTAGCTAATCCCCATTGCAGACGCTTGCTCGGACACACTTGTGTTTGTTCAACACCAACAGGGCCTACTTGTGATTTATGCAGCAATTATGCTGTGCGGACCTTAGTTATAGTTTTTTGGAGAGCGTGCGTTATCTAGCGTGATCAACAGTCTGAAGAATGCCAGGACGCTCAAACCCTCAGTCACGACTTGTGGCTTTGAGCTAGCACAACCATCATCGGCACATCAAAGGGAGCCATCTACCCAATTTCATGCCCAAGGCTTAGATCAACACGTGGTATGGTTTTCATTCACTTTCCGAAAGTGCCGCACGCTGGTTTCACTTTCTCCAAACAGATAACATCATAAAGTCACCTTTCTGAAAAATCCAACCAGATTTTCATGGTCAGAAAGCAAACGATCTAACCACTCAGCTCATATATTTATATATAACCACACGCATACGCAGACATCCAAAGTGTTGTGGGATAGGCTTTTTTGTATACAAGAAAGGACTCGCCTGATGTGTACATATTATCCTGTCTATACGGCGAATGGCAGTCTTGGACTAACCTCCGATACTATTGACACTGTCTGCTCTCTGTCTTCGGGCAGAAAGCACTAACACAGTCGTGGTTCCGCCGGAGAGTAGAATCACGACTGGGGAAAGATAGACAGATATTTTTGGCCAGGCTATATGAAGCGGATAACCCACATAAAAAACACCTTGTGTCGCATCACGCCTTAAGTGGGAACGTGGGTAAATACCGTCTCGGTCTTACCTCCGTTATTATGACACTACCAGCTCTCTGCCTTCGGGTGGAGAGCGCGCTCTTCCCGAAGGCAGGGAGCACTAACCCAGTTGTGGTTCCGTCGAAGGGTAGAATCACGACTGGGGAAAGATAGACAGATATTTTTGGCCGGGCTATATGGCCCGGATGACCCACATTAAAAAGACCTTGAGTCACATTTCGCCTTAAGTAGGAAGGTGACTAAATATACCGTCGCAGAGTTGCCTTGCAACCTGCTACTATTGACACTGTCAATTCTTCTGCCTTCGGGCAGAGAGCACTAACTCAGTCGTGATTCCGCCGAAGGGTAGTAGAAACCTGCTACTATTGACACTGTCATCTCTCTGCCTTTGGGCGGAGAGCGCTCTCTGCCTTCGAGCAGAGAGCATTAACACAGTCGTGGCTTCGCCGAAGGGTAGAGTCACAACTAGGTAACGATAGACAGACATTTTTGACAGGGCTGTATGGTCCGGAAGACCCACATAAAAATGACCTTGTGTCACATGTTGCCGTAAGTGGGAAGGGCAACTAAATACTGTAGTATGGTTGCCTACAGTTGTAGTCGCAAATCTCTGTCAGTTCTCAGCCCGAAGGCAGAGAGCGCTCTCTGCCTCCGCCGAAGGGTCGAGTCACGACTAGGTAACGATAGACAGATATTTTTAGCCGGGCCCGAAAGACCCACATAAAAGTGACCTTGTGTCACATGTTGCCTTAAGTGGGAAGGGCAACTAAATACTGTTGTTGAGTTGCCTAGTTGGTCAGTAAGTTGGTGCTGAATTAGAGTTGTTTGGATATAGACTCATTACGCGAACATACTATTTCACTGCGAGACTGTATATATTGATTTCTACTAATAGTATTCCTGAATTGACTAACCCGTGTTCCAGTTTGTATATATATTGTTCAATATAACTTACATTTGGTATCTCCATATCTGTTTTCATCATTTATTATTTTGTGTGGTTTCTTACCCGGAATCCACAACACAAATAGAGATACAAAACATTCTTATATAGATGTAAAGATAATTATGGTGATTCTCATAGCTTCTCAAATATCTAAAAATATATATAAATTGTAGGTATATCTTAGAAGCATAACATCACACACACACACACACACACACACACACATATATATATATACATATATATATATATATATATATTTTTTTTTTTTTTTTTTTTTTCATTTGTAAACGAGTTATTACGCTACCTAGGTTTCTTTTTCTTTTTTGTTAGTTGATTACTCGTCTCGGGTTTTTTTCTTTGGGCTACGTGCTGACTCCGTCTGAATCCTTTTGACTGATGTTCATGTGCTTAGCTCTTTCTTTTTTCTTTATAAACATTTTTCCTTCCACGTAGATCCTCGGAGGATTTTTCGACACGAGTATAGTTATAAGTTTGTATATATATATAAAGACAAACTTATATATATATATATATTAAGTGAGAGAGAGAACGAGAGAATACTTTGGTTTAAGACCCGTTTCAATTGTGCCGTAAAAAACTAATGTTGCAAAAATATTCCTTACATTAGCAAATAAGCACTTGAAACAACAAACTACTGAAATACTTGTTCTATAAAACTACAAAATAAAATTCCGCTATTCCGGTTAAATTTGCTAAAAAGATCAACAGTAACATCAATGACAGTCCATTATTTAGACACTAATGTCCAATTCTAGAATAATTTTGTTTATTCGTGAATGAATGAATTTAAACCACGTTTAAATCACTCAAAATAAGAAGCCTGAGATATCGATATTTTTTCTCATCAAGTTACAAGTTTATTTATGCCTTTACAACAAAAATCTAAAGGTTTGGACGCCAAGGAACCTCTGACCGCAGATTCTGAACTTTCTTTGCACTATTATTATACACCGTTTGTTCATCTTTACCCCAGCCTCATTTGCAATCTGTAGCTACTGAGAGATAGTTAATCTTTATTTAATGCGTATTATACATAACCAAACTCTCTACAGCTTACAAGTTTTATCCAGAATAATATTTAAAAGAATTATCAGAAGGTTTTATCATCTGCTTGTCGGCAAGTTTGAATGTGTGGAATAGTGTGGAATAATGTAAGAATAGAATATACATTTTGTATGTTAAAATAGACATTGTTTAAAAGAAAAGAATGACAAGAATAGGTAGCAGTAAATGTTCTATGGCAAAGTTAAGGGTATCAAGAGTTCGTACCAATGTTCGTAGTAGTAATTGTTGAAAGAATATATGCGTACGTACGTATGTATGTGTTCAGTAGGATTGTCTTTGGATGGAGAAGAAGTAAAAGGAATCAGCACGCGAGAAGGGAAGAGAAAGTGAACAAGGAGCGACCTGACCTTATCTCAGGGCTGATTTGAAGTTGAAGTTACAGTTTAGTTGTTTCGTCTCGCGGCTCCCAGCAGACTGACTGATTGACGCTGACGGAGGCCTTTTATAGTATTCCGTTTTTTTCGCACTTGATCGCGAAACCACTTTTAGTCTTAAAAGTCGCTCTCATTGGTCAGCAAATCAGTTTAACACCTACTTGCGAAATCTGGTTTCGACTTTTTCTTCAAGCACTTGGTCAACCCTTTTTCTATTTGGGGGAAAAAAAAACAGGATTTCACACATCATTGTGAATTTTTGTCAAAAAATGAAGAATGTTGATTTTAATTCTTGATTTCTTATCTCTATAAGTTTGCTCAGCACTGGTCAAAAGTGGTTGCTTTGCTATATCTCGCATTAATTTACGGTCTCCCTCGAGGAGACAAGTTCTTATAACCTTCTTTGCTTCTACAAGGCAACCGAAAAAGTTCTGTTCGTTTTTAAAGAAAAAAAGAAAACACTTTAGAGTATGTGTAATTTATATTTAGTCTTCGAAGTAATCGCCATCGGCATCCAGCACCTTCTGCCAACGAGTCTCCAGCTGTTCAATGCCCTTGCGGTAGAACACGGGGGTTTTTACGCAAAGAAGTCCGTGAGGGCTTTACGCAAGTCTGCTTCATTGTGAAGGATTTCCCACGAAGCTGATTATCCAGGGAGTGGAAGAGGTGGTAATCGGATGGCGCAATGTCAGGTGAATAAGGTGGATGGCACAAAGTCTCCCACCCAAGTTGCTGTGTGGTATCCCTGACCACTCGCGCGACACGCGGCCTGCCGTTGTCATGGAGAAAAAGCACACCTTTGCGATTCACCAATGCTGGCTCCTTATGGCGCAATGCTTGTTGCACACGTTTCAATTGCTGCGAGTATAGGTCTCCAGTGACCGTTTGGCCCGCTGGTAGTAGTTCATAATGAACCACTCTTACGACCTATCCACCAGACACAAAGCATAATCTTGCGTGGGTGCATAGGCGGTCTTGCGGTGTGAGGGACAGCATTCTGAGGAGACAACCAATGTCTGGAACGCTTAGGAGTTTCGTACAGACCCCACTTTTCGTCACTGGTAAGCATTCGATTGAATAAGGAAGCGGTACGGTGGCGAGAAAGCAGCGATACGCAGGCTGCCACTCGTTGTTACTTGTGGATCTCCAACAGCGTTTTCGGAAACAATTTACTCAGTTTGCACGTCTTACCTAGGCGGTGCAGGTGAAGTCTCACTGTTTCATTGGAAACGTTGAACTGTCTTGCAAGTTCACCACACGTTAGACTACTGTCCTCTTCAATGACCGGTTTAGGGTTCTGTCATTCAAGACCTGTGGTCATCCACTGCAAGGCTCATCATCGAGAGACAAATCTCCCGACTTGAATTTTCGAAACCAACGCCTTGCAGTACGTTCATCCACAGCACTATCCCCAAACGCTTGACATATGCGGCGACTTGATGCAGCTGCTGATAAGCCCACTTTGAAGTCGTAAAGCAAACAGCCCCAAACGAGATCTCTAGACACGTCCATCCTTTTCACAGCTGTGCGGCTTATAACTGATGGCCGGGCACGGTGCACGTGTTTTTTATAACGTTATATTTTCAACAACCCCATTTATTATTCATTGATCTCTGAAAAGTTCCTTTGATATCTTCGTTAGGGACATTCAATCCATCAGTAATTTTTTTTTGTTTTTCAGCTTCTTAGATCATTTTCATTATCCATGTTTAAACATCTATCTGTCTAAACTTATTTATAAATGGAACTTTGTCTCTGTGTGTATGTATGTGTGTGTGTGTGTGTGTGTGTCCGTTACTATAGACTCCGAAACGGCTGAACCGATTTTCTTGAAAATTTACACAATTGTACTATAAGCGTCTGTGAGTGTTCTTAGCTAAGTTTTGTGTCGAGATACCCCCGATAAATATCGAAAATCGATAATCGAAAAAATCGGGTTATAGAAGGAGTGGTCCGATTTTAATCAAATTTGATACACTCATAGGTAAAGACATAAGAAACGATATTCAGAAGTTTCAAGGTTGCAGTTCTTACAATAGTGCAGAAAATCGATAATATATATATATATATTCATTAAAGACAAGATCTTTGTGTGTGTGTCTGTTTATCTGCCTGTACGTCTGTATTTTTTTCAGCCCTTTTATTTTAGTTTTTGCTTCGGGTAGGTAGAATTGTAGTTCTTAGTTTCAGCCATGATACCATTTAATCAGAGGACTTTTTAACCTTCAAAATTCAGTTTACGACGAAAAAAACTTTTTAATATCGATACTAGGAAATCAAAATTTGACTTACATCAAATAATTTTTCTTTCAGTCTACGGTTTCGCTTTAACTGGAAACAACTATTGCTTTTTAGTCTTTCGTGCCAACATCCAAAGAATCTGAGCTCCAGGACCATAGATTAGTTTTAAAGCTTTCATTACACCCGAGCAACGCCAGGCTATACTGCTAGTATATTATGGAAGAAAGAAAAAATAAAGTTTTTATTTGATTTCAGAGGCTTTCAAGTAATATTAGCTTAATGTGTAGGAATTCAGATTGCATTTTTTATAATAAATCCACTCAGTTTAATAAAACATGTTGACGCTACCTAAAAGTTCTAACCCTGCTTTGTTTTGACGCCTAAATTAATCATTTAAAATTTGACAAAAATTTGACAAAGCAAATTCAGATTGTTCAGATTTTAGTTATTTGCATAATAATTTCAGACGGATTTTATCTATGTATTGATGCTATGTGTGCGTAACATTGTGGTTAGAACGTTTGCTTTCTCACTATAGTCGATTTGTCAGGTAAGTGATATCTTGATATTATTGGTCTGTGGGAGGCGAACTCCATCTTTGGAAAGTGCCTGAGAAACACACCACGGGTTGACCCAGCCTTGTGAGTGAAATTGGGTAGATGGCTCCCTTTGGGGAGCCGTCGATAGTTGGGCTAGCACGAAGTCACAAGAATCGTGGGTTTTTAACGTCCTGGCTTTGTCCAAATTGCTGTTCAAGTTAGATAACGCTCACTCTCTCTCTCTCGCACTATCTCTCTCTCACACTCTCTCTCTCTCTCTCTCAGAAACTGTAACTAAGGTCCGCTCAGATGCAATATAAACCACAGATGGGCTCTGTTGGACAAACAAAAGTGTGCCTGAGCAAGCGTCTGCAATGGGGATTAGTTAACCTACCCTGTAGACAGGTATCCTCGAATATGATTGGCCATCTATAACAAAAAAGTTACCAAGTCTATCTATCTATCTATCTATCTATCTATCTATCTATCTATCTATCTATCTATCTACCTCACATTCTTATCTATCTATCTATCTATCTATCTATCTATCTATCTATCTATCTATCACAGCCGGTTCATATCTATCTATCTATCTATCTATCTATCTATCTATCTATCACAGCCGGTTCATATCTATCTATCTATCTATCTATCTATCACAGCCTATTCATATCTATCTATCTATCTATCTATCTATCTATCTATCTATCTATCTATCTATCTATCTATCTATCACAGCCGGTTCATATCTATCTATCTATCTATCTATCTATCTATCTATCTATCTATCTATCTATCTTATTCTGTTAATTTCTATCTATCCATCTATCTATCTATTCAATGCGTTTCTTTTTATCTATATATGTGTTTTTGTTTATATAACTCTGGATTTCGACCCCCGTTTTCTTTCATCTTTCGGATATGAAAGTGGCGACAATGAATCCAAACCCATCCGTCTTCCGTGGCATTTTGCAGACATTATAATCCATTCCATCGCGTGTAAGGCGCGCGCGCGCACACGCGTACACACGTACACACACACACACACACACACACACACACGCACACAGTAAAAGACCTAAATCACATCGAATGCTTCCGTCATCCAGTGACTGGGCGCCGTGAAGCCAATCCACTCGTGTTGAATCGCTTGGTTTATTAGTAGAAAGTTCAAGAGTTGTGCAACAGTTTTGTTCAATTTGAGAGCGGAGAAGACGACGGGAAACTTCGATCGACGCCATATTGGCGATGCAAAATGACCATTACCTTTTTTGATCTTATTCGTTCGCTAATTTGTTGTCCGCGATTCTGTTTTCCTCCGTTTATTCGTCGTTTGGTGGAGATCATCGTCAATATTGAATATTAACGGAAAGAAACAAAAGAAAAGAAGAGGAACAAAGGAAGAAAAAGAAAAAGAACCAGACAGAAGTAGTTATAGGGGTAACGATGGAAAAAAAGTACGGAAGTTAATAATAATAATAATAATAATAATAATACGAAAAATGGAGGAAAGATACTGTCACTTGATATTCAGTTAAATTTACTTGTGCGAAAATACAGTGCGTAGAATGTTAATAAACTAATATAAAAAAAAAAGAACCAACATTTATGGTAAGCACAACCCTGGCAGTCCTAAATGTGTGAATCGCCAAAAATCGTACACATGGTTACTTTTCACATCTTGCCCAGATTTCTCTTCATGCCGAGATCACAACTATGACCTATTATTGGACTGCTCTTTTGTTAACATCTGATACAAAAATCTTGCTGCCTCTTGAAGCCTCTTATTGAGATTTAAGGGTAACTCGTACTACACAAAACAAAAGCAAAGTACACCAACAACAAGAAGAACAATAATAATGTAGAAATTGAAGACAAGAGTTGTGCCAGTAATAGTAGGTGCACTTGGAATGAAAAAAAAATGGAACAAAACAACACATTGAAAGAATCCCTGAAAACCCCAGCTTAAAAGATATACAAAAAATTGTCTTGTTAAGTACAGCCCACACACTAAGGAGAACTTTGGATATGTAAAGCTAGGGATGATAGGAGAGATAGAAAAAACGTGAAATAGAGCCATAACAACACGCCACGACCTGCCTTCGGTCTTCCCGCAGAATTGGTTGGTAGTGCGAAATATGATGAAAAATGACATAATAATATCTGGAAAACATGCAACTTTTAAGGGAAGGAATCTGCAAGAAACTGGAATGAACATCACCCAGACCCGATTACAAAGAGAGGACCTGTAATTATGTGGGACTTTACAATACACACAGACAGAACAATCAAAGATAATCACGAAAACATCGTGATCAAAGACCACAAGAACAAAATTTTTCTTATTGACATGTCAGACCCGGCAGATTTTTATGTATCTCCGAAAATCTTCGAACATTTATAAAAATACAAAAATCTAAAATGAAAATCTAAATAAAACGTGGCACATGGGCACATCAATAATTCAATAATCAATAATAATCAATAATCAATAATCAATAATTCCAGTTGTAGTTAGAGGCCTTCGATTGATTGGAAAAGGTCCGCTACACTTATTGAAGGTATTTCTAGTCGAACAAATAATGGTACTTACAAATACAGCTCACGCATTACGAAGAACTTTATGTAAAACTAGCAGTATAGCCCGACGTTGCTCGGGTGTAATGAAAGCTTTAAAACTAATCCATGGTCCTTGAGGTCAGACTAAAGAATATTTGAAATAATAAAATAATTGCGACAATTTACCAATCGCACCTAATACATATATATATATATATATATATATATATATATATATATATATATATATATATACTAGCAGTATAGCCCGGCGTTGCTCGGGTGTAATGAAAGCTTTAAAACTAATCCATGGTCTTGGAGCTCAGACTCTTTGGACGTTGGCACGAAAGACTAAAAAGCAATAGTTGTTTCCAGTTAAAGCGAAACCGTAGACTAAAAGAAAAATGAATGGATGTAAGTCAAATTTTGATTTCATGGTATCGATATCAAATTTTCTTCACTATTGTAAGAACTGCAATCTTGAAACTTCTGAATATCGTTTCTTATGTCTTTACCTATGAGTGTATCAAATTTGATTAAAATCGGACCACTCCTTCTATAACCCGATTTTTTCGATTATCGATTTTCGATATTTATCGGGGGTACCTCGACACAAAACTTAGCTAAGAACACTCGTAGATGCTTAGAGTACAACTGTGTAAATTTTCAAGAAAATCAGTTCAGCTGTTTCGGAGTCTATAGGTAACGGACACACACACACAGACACACATACACACAGACAAAGTTCCATTTATAAATAAGTTTAGATATGTGTGATCAGGGGAAAATATCATGAGGCCATTTCTGACCTTAAATCTCCGGTCGGGACCCAGAAGGAAATCTGTATACAACAGAAGTCAAGGGAATTATTATTATTATTATTATTATTATTATTAATAATAATAATAATAATAATAATAATAATAATATAGTTTCAACATCTTAAACTGGACTCTAAACGACATCAGGCGAATGGATTCTAGAACAAGAAAGTTTCTTTCTAAACATAAGATGCATAATCCAAAGGCTGATGTAGACTGTCTATACATACCCCGTAAAGAAGGTGGAAGAGGTCTTATTCAGCTGGAATTGTCATACAAGACAACAACTATTGGCTTACTAACATATATAGAAACAACAAAGGACTGGATGATTAGTAAGGCAACATGAAGAAAGAAAGAAAAAATATTCAATAATAAAAGAAGGCAGTAAATACAAACAAGATTTACAGTTAGTAGAGTCTGTAGAAAAGCAAAACAGAAGTCAAGAACCAACTATTGGGGCAAAAAATATGAAAATGAAAGCCAAAGATAAAGCTCTTGAACAGATGAAACAACGCTGGCAAGACAAACCTTTGCATGGCTAATATCCAGAGCGTGCCAACAAATCCAATGTTGATAAAGTTAATACTCATCGAAGGTTACGTGCATCTGGATTAAAGTCTGAGACTGAAGGCTTTATTATTGCAGCGCAAGACCAAAGTCTTTTCACTAGAAACTTTCAGGCAAATATTATACATAATAATATGGATCCAAAATGCAGGTTTTGTGATAAACACCAAGAAACAAAAGACCATCTAATCTCAGGCTGTTCTGTACTTGCTCCAAATGAATATAAATCGTCACAATAAAGTGTGGCAATATTTACATTGGACAATGTGCAAACATTATGGAAAAGCTGTAAACAAACACTGGTATGAACATCATCCAGCACCGGTTACAGAAATAGAAGATGTAACCATTCTATGGGATTACACCATCTACACAGACAGAAAAATTGAAGCAAACAGGCCAGACATTATTGTTAAAAACCAGAAGGAGAAAACTTGTCTATTAATTGATATGGCTTGTCCAGCGGATTGTAACATAGCAACCAAGGAATTTGAAAAACTGTCAAAATATAAAGACCTGGAAATTAAAATAGAAAAAATGTGAAAATTGAAAACAAGAGTTGTGCCAGTGATAGTAGGTTCACTTGGAATGATAAAAAATGGAACAAAACAACACATTGAAAGAATCCCTGGAAACCCCAGCTTAAGAGATATACAAAAAAGTCTTATTAAGTACAGCCCACACACTAAGGAAAATTTTGTCTATGTAACGTTAAGGATGATAGGGAAGATAGAAAAAAAACATGAAATGGAGCCATAACAACACGCCACGACCTGCCTTAGGTCTTCCCGTAGACTTGGTTGGTAGTGCGACCATAGCAGAAATCGAAATATGATGAAAAATGACATAATAATAATAATAATAATAATAATAATAATAATAATAATAATAAGATATTCATTGATAGTCTTTCGATGAGACTGGGAAATAAAGTTTTGGGATAAATCTATGAAAAAGAATTGATTCATCCTAATAATAATAATACTAATAATAATAATTGATGTGATAATGTCTGCTGACTACAATATAACTGCTAAACAAATAGAAAAGATAAGCTACAATTCTGATCTAAAGTGAGAGAGTGTCACATTGTGGAAAATTTAGGAAAATATGTTAAAGTCATTCCAGTAGTGATTAGAGCACTTGGCTCCATCCTATTGAAACTTACAGAAAATATCGACCAATTTAGTGCAACACTTATCTAATGCTACAAAAATCTGATTTATTGGGTGTAGCAAGCATACTTCGAAAAATACTCTGTGGCTCATGAAGACATCAATAATCCCAGATGTAGTTGGAGAGCTCGGATTGACTGGAAATGGTCCCGAGGGTCTCATTGAATGGATTCCTGGTAGCTCATGTCTTAAAGAAATATAAACAATTAGACTCGCAACTACAGTTCACACATTACGAAGAGATTTATCTTTGTAAAATGTATTTGTTTTTTTTTTTTTTGCAAAGAAATGATCGGTCGAAAATGTCATAAAGACATTTCTGACTTCAGGCCTCTTGTTGGGACGTAAAAGAAAATGTGTATCCAACAGAAATCAAAGGAAATAAAATAATAAAAATTGATGTCACAAGTACACCTCACACATTACGAAGAGTTTTATCTATGTAAAATAGAGATTTTTCTTTCATTTCTGTAAGAAAAATGATCGAAGACATTTCTGACCTTAGGTCTCTGGTTGGGACCCGGAAGGAAATGTGTATATAACAGAAATCAAAGGAAATAAAATAATAATAATTGACGTCACAAGTACACCTCACACATTACGAAGATCTTTGTCTATGCAAAATAGAGATTTTTCTTTCATTTCTGTAAGAAAAATGATCGAAGACATTTCTGACCTTAGGTCTCTGGTTGGGACCCGGAAGGAAATGTGTATATAACAGAAATCAAAGGAAAGAAAATAATAATAACTGACGTCACAAGTATAACTCACATATTACGAAGAACTTTATCTCTGTAAAATTTGTCTGATGTTAGGGTTTTTGATCAGTGGAAAAATACCATGAAGCCATTTTTGGCATAAGATTTCCGGTTGGACCCGGAAGAAAATGTGTATACAAAAGAAATCAAAGCAAATAATAATAACAAACAAAATGGTTGACATAATTTTTACAATATTTTGTAACACTTGGAGAAAAGTGTGATTTCAGAAAAAGAAAAGAAAGACATTGTATTTAACAATGGTTACACAGTATGTCTGTCGTTATGTTTAAAATTACATACGAGTATGAAAACAATTGAAGTCTTTGTACAAATGTCAATTGTCCTGAGAGAAATTGTTGTACTGGTAATCAACGCAACGAAACGAATGCAACGCAGCCAGCGAGAATGGAATGCAACTGAAACGTGAGTAACATGAGGTGTCTATCTTGAAATTTTCCATCAGTTGATTAGTTAGTGAGAGCAAATGATCAAATAGTTTAGGATCAATCTTATGGAACTCTCTTGCTATTTTATTCGTTGACTCCGGGAGTGGGACATTGCTAATTCGCATATGCAGTTATCTTCATGTGTTTTAAAAGTTGAAAGAGCAGTGGATTCTGGATTTTTTTTTCAAAATGTGTACCTAGGAGCATTCGCTGAAATGACAGTCGATCATGATCAATTTCCCACAAGCTCTACTGATATAATTTTTTTATAAATTTTTATACCTGTATAAAAATTTAAAAAACAGTCTAAATATTTTTATATATAGTCATTGTTCTTTTTATATATAGTCACTTTTTATATATAGTCACTTTTCTTTTTTTAAATCGTGCTCTTATTGTAATAATAATAATAATAATAATAATAATAATAATGATAAAAAATGGAACAAAAGAACACATTGAAAGAATCCCTGGAAACCCCAGCTTAAGAGATATACAAAAAATTGTCTTATTAAGTACAGCCCACACACTAAGGAAAACTTTATCTATGTAATGCTAGGGATGATAGGGAAGATAGAAAAACATGAAATGGAGCCATAACAACACGCCACGACCTGCCTTAGGTCTCCCCGCAGACTTGGTTGGTAGTGAGACCAAAGCAGAAATCGGAAATATGATGAAAAATGACATAATAATAATAATAACTGTCAAAATATAAAGACCTGGAAATTAAAATAGAAAAAATGTGAAAATTGAAAACAAGAGTTGTGCCAGTGATAGTAGGTGCACTTGGAATGATAAAAAATGGAACAAAACAACACATTGAAAGAATCCCTGGAAACCCCAGCTTAAGAGATATACAAAAAAGTGTCTTATTAAGTACAGCCCACACACTAAGGAAAACTTTATCTATGTAATGCTAGGGATGATAGGGAAGATAGAAAAACATGAAATGGAGCCATAACAACACGCCACAACCTGCCTTAGGTCTCCCCGCAGAATTGGTTGGTAGTGCGACCATAGCAGAAATCGGAATATGATGAAAAATGACATAATAATAATAACTAGAAAAAAGCAAAGATCGCAAACCACCGCCCAGGCAATACGGACATCATCTCAGCGATTAGCAAGAGTTGATTATTAAAATGAGAAGGAATAACTTCAATGAAAATGAATACTTTCAAAAGGGAAAATACAAAAAATGAACTTGACCACTTTGAAAATTAAATGCCCACTTAAAATGAAACAGGGGAGGTAATTCAGTTTTTGGCATTTTAAAGGCAAAAATTAAATATTATTAAGAAAACAAAAAAAAAAATAATAATAATAATAATAATAATAATAATAATAATAATAACCCAGAAACTTTATCCTGTTTCAGATCGATCAAAAAATCTAACCAGTTCGTACCAGTCATGAAACCAATCATCCCTGAATGTTTCATTGGAACCCATTTGGCGGATTTTAAGAATATCTTGACCAGGGACAAATGAACAAACTGACAAACGCAACCGAATACAATACCTTAAAGTGGAGGTAATAATGAAGCGTTACAGTATAATAATAGTAATGAAAAGCGTTACAGTATAATAATAGTAATGAAAAGCGTTACAGTATAATAATAGTAATGAAAAGCGTTACAGTATAATAGTAGTAATGAAAAGCGTTACAGTATAATAGTAGTAATGAAAAGCGTTACAGTATAATAGTAGTAATAATGAAGCGACCGATATAATATTTATAGAATAATAAATAATTTCCGCGTTAGGGAATCAACTGTAATGACAAATTGTTGTGGATTCTTATTGAGAAACCACCCAAAATAATAAATAACTAAAAGCTAATATGGAGATACAAAATGTAAGTTATATTGAACAAAAATATACAAACTGGAACACGGGTTAGTCAGTTCAGGAATACCAGGAATACTGTTAGTAGGAATCAATATATACAATCTTGTAGTTAAGAAGTATGTCCGGGTAATGAGTCTATATTCTTACTGACCAACTAGCGGCTGTACAACTACCCAACTCTTTACAACTGAAAATCTATATTTAGCTGTCCCTCCCAGTAAGGGCAACATGTGACACATGGTCAGTTTATGACTGGGATTTCCGGGCTATATGTCCCGGCCAAAAAATACCTGTCTGTTTTTGCCCAGTCGTGCTTCTACCCTTCGGCGGAACCACGACTGGGTTATTGCTCTCTGCTCGGAAGCAGAGAGCGCCCTCTGCCCAAAGGCAGAGAGCTGACAGTGAGAAATGCCGCCGCAGCGAGCAAAAACTTTACAACTGACAATCACTGTATTTACTAGCCTTCCCACGCAAGGCCGGATGTGACACATGGTCATTTTAAAGTGGGTATTCCCAGCCATATAGCCGGGCCAAAAAAAATGTCTGTCTATTTTTACCGAGTCGTGGTTCTACCCTTCGGCGGAACCACGACTGGGTTAGTGCTCTCTGCTCGGAGGCAGAGAGCTGACAGTGAGAAATGCCGTCGCAGCGAGTAAATAACACACTCTGACAATCACACTCGTTCTCTGTATATTAGCAGGACTATATGTACCCATCAGGCGAGTCCATTCTTATGTGTAAAAAGGGGTGATCCCCAACACAAATTCATCATCATAATTATTAATCAGTTGTTGTAGTTAATAATAAATTTAAAGTATACTAACGCATCTGATAGTTTGAAAGACACTAGCACCGTTACACATGAAGATAATAGAAAGAAAAATACAATGTCGAATATAGTAAAAATAACAGGACAAATTTGGGAATTTGGGTATACTGTCCTGCCTCAGCCACTATATTTCTATGATCCTGCGTCAATCATTATTTACCATTTTTGATGGCTGCGAAACGCTTTCAGGAGAAAACCTTCACTAATGAAAACTAAATTCAAAAGTTCGTCGAAACCGTTTTTCACACCAAAACCTGCAGACTTCAACTCCGAAGGCCTCAAAAGCTGCTGCCTGATAAGCGACAACAGGTCATTGCATTTAATGTTAAATGAAATGTAACTTCTACTTTATATTTTCAGCAATAAAATTGATAAACAAAAACAAATTATTTCCGACTCAACCCAACAACAGTCGTAGTGGTAATGATATTGAAGAGAAGAATCAATAAAGAGAATAATTATTCATATTATTTTGCTGTTTTTCGTATACAGACGTTAAGCTGTTCAAACTAGGATCAAAGCGTAGCATCTGTTGGATCTCCGATCTTTCTGAGCTGGAATCATTTGTACTTCAGTCAGTTAAGTACCATACGTGATACACGCTTGGGCGATCATGTCTCGAAAGAGACATGATGACTGACTGGGCAGAAAATTATCCCGCAGTAGGTTGCCATTACTTTCTGCGGTAGACTGGTTGCCGACCAAGGCTATAGAACCCAATCTGTCCTGCTATTTGACTCATAGCTAAAGGGAAAAGAAATCTATTATATTATTATGTAGTAATTAGTGGGGGTCGGTTTCCTATTGTTATGAAGTAATAAACTGATCCCCCACTTTATGACCAATATAATATATTCCAACTATTATATTCAGTCAGTCAGTTAAGTGCCATACGTGAAACACGCTTGGGCGATCATGTCTCTTTTGAGACATGACTGACTAGACAGAAGATTATCCCGCAGTAGGTTGCCATTGCTTTCTGCGGTAGATTGGTTGCCGACCAAGGCTATAGAAACCAATCTGTCCTATTATTTAACCCATAACTGGAAGGAATAGACGGATTAATACCTTTCCTAAGGGTGTTTGCGCGTAAGTGAAGGCAATGATTTCAGCTGGAATTCGAACTCGGCTCCCCGATTTCTCGTGCCGAGCCGATACCCAATGCACCACAACGCACATCCATTTGTACTTACTGGTCGAGAATCCATACATTATTCTATTAGTTGTATGTCCAACATTTTTAAAATCATTTCACCCCAAGCAAGGCAGAACTGCCATTAGTGAGCAGGATTTTACATAAGAGGTGAGTGATGAGAAAGAGGAAGAAGTTACGGGAGTGTCAGAGAATAGGTAAAAGAAAGAGGAGAATACAGGTGTGAAGAGGGGTGCATGAGAATGGAGTGGAAAGGAAGAACAACATGATCCAAGAGTTGTCAGGGAAAGGACGCGAGTCAAGGAGATAAGGGATGCTAATTGACATTACATTTAAATTCTTGGAGATTGCAGCTGTCAGAGAAGCAAGTATACATAAGGCAATTCCACAGTCAGGATGTGCAAGCAAAGAAGCTGTTAGAGTAGAAGTTGCTGGAGAAGAATTCGATCGGTTTCACTGTAAAAGGGTGAGACCTAACCGCTAGTCTAGTAGCTCGAGTAAATTCATGTAGAGGGGGCACCATGGAGCTAAGCTCATCGGAGCAGAATCCGTGGAAGTATTTGTAGAAGAGACAGAAGCAAGCCACATTACGTCCGTGAGAAAGTGAGCTACAAGGTCGGGATCAATTACATTGCAGATTTTCTGTTGGATTTTGTCCAGAAGCCCGAGATTAATAGTAGGGGCACGCGACCAAATGTGCATTCAGTATTCAGTGCACGGGCGATAGTAGATTTATATATGTGCAAGATGGATTCAGACAAGTAAAACTTCCTGACTGTACGAAGGGAACTGACCTTCCTAGCAGTAGATTTAGTTATAAATTCAATGTAGTCATTCCACTTGAAGCGGGCTGATAGAGTTAGGCCAAAGATGCACAGTGTTTTGCAGTAAAAATATTTCTAGAAGAGACACAGGGAAGCCACATTGCGTCGGTGAGAAAGTGACTATATCCGAGCTGCCAAGTCGGGATCGATCACATTACAGATTCTCTGTTGGATTTTGTCAAGGACACCTAGGTGGATAGCAGGAGCACCGGACCAGATATGGCAGCAGAATTCAATGCACGGGTGGGATGGTAGATTAGTATGATATTTTGTCATCAGCAGAGAAATCAGTTTCCTGAAGATTGATATCAGATATGCTGATGGAAGGTAGAAATCGATCTCTTAGAACCGGGATCAGGAACTTGTGGCATATCAAGCAATTTCCAATGGCCCGCAGATTGTATAAACTCAAAATAACAACATATATTGCCAATATCTGGAGAGAAGAGACGGATTAATATATAGTGAGTTGCTTATCTATTCTTTTCTGTTAGTAGTGGAGAGTCCATTCTAGTGAAGGGTAGTTGTATACTGTTGCATGTTAACGGAATTTGGCCTTGTTGTAGATAGCCGACTCAATGAAGTCATTCCACTTGAAGCGGGGTGATAGAGTTAGGCCAAAGAGGCACAGTGTTTTGCTGTAAAAATATTTGTAGAAGAGACATAGGGAAGCCACATTGCATCGGTGAGAAAGTGACTATATCCGAGCTGCCAAGTCGGGATCTTTCACATTACAGATTCTCCGTTGGATTTTGTCAAGGACACCTAGATGGATAGCAGGAGCACCCGACCAGATACGGCAGCAGAATTCAATGAAGTTCTGATTTAGTGGGGTTATTCTTGTTATTCTTTGGTGGTCACCCATATTTCGTAATAAATTATAATCGTTACATGTTTTTTCAGGGGTGAAAGCAGAAATACGAATTTTCCACGAGGAAATAATGGGAAATTCGTCCTGCTTATAATTTTTGTGCATATGGTTGCTGTATGTCGATGTTTTGTTGCGTTATATTTTTATTACTGCCGTAGTGTATTTCATGTAAGAATAATTTATTTGTCTGTCAATGATGGGAAATTATTGTTGACTAGTGTTTGCTTTATGTGTTTCAGTTCGTTTAGAAATATTCTTTAGGAAGAAAAATTTTGGTGGGTTCTATTTAAGAGGTTTGTTATCACTGCTAGTTTATGTCTTTCTGAGCATTGCCTATCGTAGTTTAGAAAACAAGAGTTCATATTGGTGGGTTTTCTGTACGGGTAAGGGGTAAATAAATTGTATTGCAATTCTATCTCGATGTCGAGGAATGGGATTTATAGATATTGATATATATATATATATATATACATATATATATATATAGAGAGAGAGAGAGGGATTGATATGTATATATATTATATATATATATATATATATAGATAGATAGATAGATATTGATATATATATATATACATAGAGACAGAGAGATTGATATATATATATATATATATATATATATATATATATAGATAGATAGATAGATAGATAGATCAATCAATATATATGTAAACAGTAGCTACCCCGGCATATACGCATCGCTCATTCGATAATGAATTGGAGCACCCTAGCTATTGGGCGTGTTTATACGCGCTAAAAAGCCTGCCTTCTTCTGCCGGACGCTCGTGGCCTAGGGGGAGAATCGCCGACTGACTGGTTTCAATCCTGATTTAAGAAGCGAACGGCGTCTAAGCCATACTAATGATCTGTAATACAGCGAAACAGATCTGTCTGCGGATGACTAAAGTATATATATATATATACCCGAGTGAATACAGGACGAAGAATTCTTACAAAGTCCAAAACATTAATTTAAAACAGTGCTCGATATAGAGCTGTGAATATTTATTATGTTTTAGAACATGTAAAAGATAATTTATAATATATATATATATATATATATATATATATATATATATATATATAAGAGACAATGGATGTCTATTATGTTTAATCATGAGCCGTTCTAAACATCGTATTTTGACTTTAATTACAGGTGAAAATAAAGACAGAAATTTTCCAACACTTGGATATTTTTTTATTAAGTTGGTTCTAAACTTTCGGTTAACATGAGCTATCGTCAGAGAGGTTCAAGGGACGTTAATATAAAAACATCCACCATCAAAGACGATTTTATCTTGTGTTGACATAAAACTTTGCTAAGCAACGATAACAAACAAATAGCAAACGCATTTCGTAAATTTGTAATGCAGTTCTATGACGTCACATCGCGTGAGACCTCGAAATGTTAATGAAACCATATATTTAAATGCAATGTGATATGTTATGACCAGATTTAAACGTGATTTTATTTAGTGTGGGTTGTTTAAATTTAATGTAGATAGCCTCTAATATCTGAAGGTTCTTTTTACTGTGTGTATGAGTAAGGATTATTGTATTGTTGACTAATATATATATGTAATACACTCTTGGGCGATCATGTCCCGAAAGAGACATGACTGACCGGGCAGAAGATTTTTCTCAGTAAGTTGCAATTACTTTCTCCGGTAGGCTGGTTGCTAACCAAGGCTGTATAACCCAATATATTCTATTATTTAACCCATAGCTGGAGGGAAAAACACGGATTATTACCTCTCTCAAGGGTATTTGTGGGCCAGTGAATGCAACGAATTCAACTGGAATTAGAAGTTGGTTCTCCAAATTCTCGTTCCAAATCGATATTTACTACACACCCGTATACCACGACAAACACACACACACACACACACACACACACACACATATATATATATATATATATATATATATATATATATATATATATAAGAAGAAAGAGATGGTGCCAGCCAGCTGATTGTTTGTTTGTGTGTTTGGAAAGCCGTTTGAGTCCGTGATTTATTTTCCTTCTTGATTGCTTCTTGTATCCGTGTGCCCACAGTGGAAGCGCTCCAAAGAGACTGGATTCCTGGCCCGTGCCACAATTAATAGCAACATTATGGTAATTTATTCGGCAGAGGTTTCTTTGGACTTCTTCAAAGTTAGCGTCGACGAAAATCCGAGACTGTCTTTGCACACGAACGCCTATATGTGTACATTAAACTCAACTAATCTTCGACTCCGCTCTTTTCGTCCCCTTTACCTTCCCATCGTACCTCCTCTGCGGCTTCATGCATAAAATATTTATATTAATAAAGTTGGATAACGTAAGACAGTTTCTGTGATATCTATCTATCTATCTATCTATCTAAGTTAGCAATATATATATATATATATATATATATATAAGGGGAACTCGGTGTAGTGTCATGGTTAGCAAGCTCGCTAGAATCATTATAACTGAGTAGTGAGTTCGATCCTCACTGGGTACCCTTTCGGCCGTGTATTACGTCAAAGCTACGCTTAGAAAATCACCTTCCTCCAGGTTTGGTGGTTAGGCGCAGGGCTAACAACCCTGCCCCATAAGAAACATTTGTTACGAAAACAGCAAAAACGCTGCCCTACACACCATTAGGTGTAAGGAAAAGTTTATTTTATATATATATATATATATATATATATAGTGTTCAGTGTTGACAATATTTAGCGCCAAGTATTTTGTTTCTTTTTTTTTTCAGTGGTTTTACTGATAAAATCTATTTTGTCAAACACGTCTTTTTATCATAAAGTACTCGATATCGGGATGTGCGTTGTGGATATCGGCTCGGAACGAGAAATCGGGGAGCCGAGTTCGAATTCCAGCTGAATTCATTGCATTCACTTACTCGCAAATACCCTTGGGAAAGGTATTAATCCGCCTATTCCTTCCAGTTATGGGTTAAATAACAGGACAGATTGGGTTCTATAGCCTTGGTCGGCAACCAGTCTACCGCAGAAAGCAATGGCAACCTACTGCGGGATAATCTTCTGCCCAGTCAATCATGTCTCTTTCGAGACATGATCGCCCAAGCGTGTATCACGTATGGCACTTAACTGACTGACTGACTCGATATCCGGCTTGTGAGAACGTCATAACGGTGAACTCACCAAACTTCGAAGTTGGCATGAACCTGCTCAGTTAAAGTGACAAACCTATCTCCTCATTGAAAGACAATAACTTAACCCCTATGATTAAATGGAATACCATTAAAAAATCTAACACACCCATCAACTTCAAAGATTGCTGTCGCTTATGCCTGGATGAAAAAAATCACTATTATAAAACACAAAAGCCAGTTGGACCTGCTGAATCTGAGGAGGGAACTAATTTGTAAATGTCGACACAGGAGCCGGTTTAAACTATGTTAAACTTTTAGCCCCTCATTCATTCCTCTGAAAACTTTACACACATCACACTATCTTTCGGAATATATATTGTTTATTTGTCCCCAATTGTTATATGTGTCGAGGGTTTTTTGTTTTTTTTATACGGGTTTTTATATGGCTATGGTATTGCTTACATATTTGTTTTTGCTGCTGTTTGAATGTATATATATATATTTGTTCGTATATGTGTCTATGTATATATGTATCTGTATGCGTGTACATATATGTGTATACATATATATGCGTATGTGAGTATGTGTGTACGCATTTACGTGTGTGTGTGAGTTATATATATATATATATATATATATATATATATATATATATATGATTTTTTTACATTACTAAAGTTATACTGTATTATAACTGTACCGTTGACCGAAAAATTTACCTACATTATTGTATTATTAAGTTCTATTGTATTATTATTATTATTATTATTATGTCATTTTTCATCATATTTCGATTTCTGCTTTGGTCTCACTACCAACCAAGTCTGCGGGGAGACCTAAGGCAGGTAGTGGCGTGTTGTTATGGCTCCATTTCATGTTTTTCTATCTTCCCTATCATCCTCAGCATTACATAGATAAAGTTTTCCTTAGTGTGTTGTCTGTACTTAATAAGACAATTTTTTGTATGTCTCTTAAGCTGGGGTTTCCAGGGATTCTTTCAATGTGTTGTTTTGTTCCATTTTTTATCATTCCAAGTGCACCTACTATCACTGGCACAACTCTTGTTTTCAATTTCCACATTTTTTCTATTTCAATTTCCAGGTCTTTATATTTTGACAGTTTTTCAAATTCCTTGATTGCTATGTTACAATCCGCTGGACAAGCCATATCAATTAATAGACAAGTTTTCTCCTTCTGGTTTTTAACAATAATGTCTGGCCTGTTTGCTTCAATTTTTCTGTCTGTGTAGATGGTGTAATCCCATAGAATGGTTACATCTTCTATTTCTGTAACCGGTGCTGGATGATGTTCATACCAGTGTTTGTTTACAGCTTTTCCATAATGTTTGCACATTGTCCAATGTAAATATTGCCCAACTCTATCGTGGCGATTTTTATATTCGTTTGGGGCAAGCACAGAACAGCCTGAGATTAGGTGGTCTATTGTTTCTTGGTGTTTATCACAAAACCTGCATTTTGGATCCATATTATTATGCATAATATTTGCCTGAAAGTTTCTCGTGAAAAGACTTTGGTCTTGTGCTGCAAGTATAAATCCTTCAGTTTCAGACTTTAATCCAGATGCACGTAACCATCGGTGAGTATTAACTTTGTCAACATTGGATTTATTGGCACGTACTGGATATTGGCCATGCAGAGGTTTGTCTTGCCAGCGTGGTTTCATCTTTTCAAGAGCTTTATATTTGGCTTTCATTTTCATATTTTTTGCCGCAATAGTTGGTTCTTGGCTTCTGTTTTGCTTTTCTACAGAATCTACTAACTGTAAATCTTGTTTGTATTTACTGCCTTCATTTATTATTGAATATTTTTTCTTTCTTTCTTCATGTTGCCTTACTAATTGTATCATCCAATCCTTTGTTGTTTCTATGTATGTTAGTAAGCCAATAGTTGTTGTCTTGTATGACAATTCCAGCTGAATAAGACCCCTTCCACCTTCTTTACGGGGTATGTATAGACGGTCTACATCAGCCTTTGGATGATGCATCTTATGCTTAGAAAGAAGCTTTCTTGTTTTAGCATCCATTCGCCTGATGTCGTTTAGAGTCCAGTTTAAGATGTTAAAGCTATATTGGACAACTGGGATTGCAAGGCTATTAATGGCCATAACTCTGTTCTGTGAATTTAATTCAGTTTTTAATATCATTCGTAGCCTTCTATAGTACTCTTTACGCACTATTTCTTTCATTTTTTTATGGTGAATGTTTTCGCTCTCATTTACACCTAGGTATTTATAAGCTTCTTCTGGTTTCAATTCTTTTATTGTTACAGCAGGGTCTAGGCTAATTGAGGATGTTTCTTGTATTGATCCACGTAAAACTGTAGCTTTAGCACATTTATTCAAATTAAATTTCATTCCAATGTCTTCGCTGAAGCATTTTACAGTTTGCAGAAGACCTTCCAGCTCATTATCATTCTTAGCATATAACTTTAAGTCATCCATGTAAAATAGATGGCTTATTTTCTTTTGGCCTATTTTATAACCACATTATTATTATTATTATTATTATTATTATTATTATTATTATATCGTTAACCGAATAATTCGTATAAGTTTGATTATATAGTGGTGTGATGGTGAATGTGATCAAATCGGATTGATTAACTAATATATCTTAATTGTTTAATTTCCTTAGGTTTTTTAAAATTCCAATTTCTTATCGTTTCACTAGTAATATGTAAATTTATTTTTAAACTAAATAATTAAGTTTAAACAACTAGATTTAAATAGAATAATTAGGATGACTTTTAAATGATTTTTAAAAAAATTAAAAATTTAATATTGTATGATATTTGTTTTGTTCATTGTATAATTAGTATAATTTTGATTATATATTGGTGTGATGATTCTGTGATTACAACGGATTGATTAACTATTATCACTTATATATATATATATATATATATATATATATATATATATATATTTTAATCGTATCACCTCGAACAAGGCGGTAACGCCACTGATGTGCAGGGGGATACGTAATAGTGAAAAGATTGGAAAAGAGAAAGCCGGAAACCACAGCCTAACAGGGAACAAGGGATTAAATTAAAAATTTAATATTGTATGATATTTGTTTTGTTCATTGTATAATTAGTATAATTTTGATTATATATTGGTGTGATGATTCTGTGATTACAACGGATTGATTAACTATTATCACTTATATATATATATATATATATATATATATATATATATATATATATATATATATATTTTAATCGTATCACCTCGAACAAGGCGGTAACGCCACTGATGTGCAGAGGGCTACGTAATAGTGAAAAGATTGAAAAAGAGAAAGCCGGAAACCACAGCCTAAACAGGGAACAAGGGATGAGCCTCTTAACCTGTTCATTAGACGTGGATGGAGTGTGAACCGGGCGATAGATAGATCTATCTACTCCAATTGAAAAAAAAAAGTGAGAAGATTTGAAAAGAGATAGCCGGAAACCACATCCTAAACAGGGAACAACGGATGAGCCTCTTAACCTGTTCAATAGACTTGGGTGGACTGTGAACCGGGCGATAGATAGATATGTCTACTCCAATTGAAAAAACAAAAAAACAAAGTGAGAAGATTTGAAAAGAGAAAGCCGGAAACCACATCCTAAACAGGGAACAAGGGATGAGCCTCTTCACCTGTTCAATAGACCTGGGTGGAGTGTGAACCGGGCGATAGATAGATCTATCTGCTCCAATTGAAATAAAAAAAAACAAAGTGAGAAGATTTGTAAAGAGAAAGCTGGAAACCACATCCTAAACAGGGAACAAGGGATGAGCCTCTTCACCTGTTCAATAGACTTGGGTGGAGTGTGAACCAGGGCGATAGATAGATCTATCTGCTCCAATTGAAATAAAAAAAGCAAAGTGAGAAGATTTGTAAAGAGAAAGCTGGAAACCACATCCTAAACAGGGAACAAGGGAGGAGCCTCTTAACCTGTTCAATAGACGTGGGTGGAGTGTGAACCGGGCGATAGATAGTTTGACTTTGGCATCAGCAACGTGTAGTTGGCATTTTCGGCTCCTCTACTTACTGATTACCATGCATTGAGTTTTTTGTAATTTAATTTTTTTACACTCCAATTTCTTATCCTTTCACCATTAATTTATAATATTTATTTTTATTTTTCATTTTCATTTTCATTTTATCCTATCATCTTTTCTTTCTATTTCAAATTAATTCCTCTCTTCTTTCTTCTTCTTCCATTTTCGTTTACGCTTTAAGATACTTACCCTTTCTTTTTAACGCTATCTCTCTCTCTCTCTTTCACTCTCTCTCTCTCACCTAACCCCAGTCCTTTACGTTTCAAAACGACTGGTATCTTTATGTATCTTTAGATTTTATGTATCTTTAGATTTTAATTGATATCCGCTCATACGCGTGCTCTTTGATTATATATTGCGTATATATATGCTTATGTATGGATATGTGTGTGTATTCGCAGAACTGATGTAATGGTGTATTTTTTCTGAAATTTTCTCTTTTAAGGGAGCGACGTTTATTTTTATTTGTTTTTTTTTTAGGTCTTTGTGAATTTCATTCGTGTAAAATCTTTTGTACAATAAAGACGGAAGCTGATGATGGTTCGCCTGAAATAGGCCTTAGACTTCAGATTTACCATGAAATAACGTGTCTGCCTTAATTTTTCTTATATTTGCTCTATATGTATTTATATACATATATAGTTCGAACTCTCTTAGAGAGTTATCCTACCACTGTATGTACAGGATACTCCTTTATATTCTTCTATATCTACACCGCATGCTGATATATATATATATATATATATATATATATATATATATATATATATTATACTTTAGAACATGTACAAACTTCTAAAATTTTGTTTCGACATTGAAAGAACAACGTCTCATCAGGTAGTTAATAATGATGGCTGCCATCAGTAGCTTATAGTTTGTACATATTTTAATGTGTAATTTATAATAAGTATTCATTGCTCTATTCTTATATTGAGCACTGTTTTCAATGTTTTGAACGTTGAAATTATTTTCTTTGTTCCTTATTCATTTGTGTGTGTGTGTGTGTGTGTATATATATATATATATATATATATATATATATATATATATATATATAGTCATCAGCAGACAGATCTGTTTTGCTTTATCACAGCTCATCTGTACGGTTTGACTCCGATTGCTTTTAATCCAGGATTGAAACCTGACCGAATTGGCGTCAGTCGGCGATTCTACCTCTGAGCTATGGGCGCTCAGTAGAAGAAGGGAGACTTTTTAGCGTGTATATTATCATTATACATGCCTAATATGTGTGTGTGTACGTGTGTGTAATTTTTATTTAGAAAATTTATAACATAAATATGTCATATATCGTCCGGTTCACACTCCACCCACGTCTATTGAACAGGTGAAGAGGCTCATCCCTTGTTCCCTGTTTAGGATGTGGTTTCCCGGTTTCTCTTTTCCAATCTTTTTACTCTTACGTAGCCCCCTGCGCATCAGTGGCGTTATCTCCTTGCTCGGGGTGATATGATTAAAATATATATATATATTAATTCAGATACTTTAATCCAAGCGAAAAAGCAGGAAGGTAAATTCATCCCTTGTTTCCTGTTTAGGATGCGGTTTCCGGTTTTCTCTTTTCTAATCTTCTCACTTTTTTTTTCAATTGGAGTAGATAGACTAAACTATCGCCCGGTTCACACTCCACCCACGTCTATTGAACAGGTGAAGAGGCTCATCCCTTGTTCCCTGTTTAGGATGCGGTTTCCGGTTTTTTTTCTCTTTTCCAATCTTCCCACTCTTTTTTTTACCAGCAAAAAGTAAAAAAAAATTAGTTGGCAATAAATGACCCGCCGAGGTTGATATGCCATAAAAACAAAACAACCAACACGTATAAAAGTAGTTGATCACATATCAAAAAAAGTGATGTTTTAGATTTTTTTAATATATATTTTATTCGGCCATACTTGCTTTTTCATTTTCTTAATGAATTCGTTCTTTTTTCTGCTTCTCTCTTGATATCTTCCAGAATCACTGTCAATTCACCGATAGTAACGCCGATATTTCTTTTTCTTTTCTTATGGCAGCTATTACCGTGTCCCTTTAAAATCTCTGCAAAATTCGGGATTAGTCTAGACAAACCATCGGCATGTCCAAGCTTTTTTGAGGCTAGAAATTCCATTTTAAAATTCATAATTTAATAAAATTATTCCACAATGCTGTAGCCTGTTGGCTGTGTGGGTAGCGATACCCTTGTTGAATCCAAAAATTGTTAGTAACGGTCGATGATCCGTTTGTAGAGTAGAGTAAATTTCCGTCCGTGAATATACCTGTGAAATTATTCTACTGTGTATGTTATGGCCAGACTGTCTTTTTCAATCTAGTTAACCCGGATATAAGAGACCCTGATATAAGGGGAACCCCGGATATGAGAGATTTTCTCTGGTCCCAAATTAGAGCCTGTGGTAATGTACAGTTTAACCCCGATATAAGAGAGTTGCCTGGACCATATAAAATTATCTTATATCCGGGTTTCTCTTATATTCGGGTTTGGTCTATTTTATATACATTACCACAGGCTTTAATTTTGGATCAGAGAAAAGCTCTCTTAATCCGGGTTTCTCTTATACCAGGGTTATACTGTATAACAAAAAAAAACTGATAATCAACCAATTTACAGGTGGTGGTAATGTCGTACCGGCTTGTGATTTCCAAAATGGAGGCTCGATTTACTATAACCTTGTATGAAAAACTGAGCCCCCTCCCCACTAAAATTGTTTGGATATGGAAACTTTTCCAAATTATTTTTGTCAATCGGAAAGTTTAGGCTGTAATCGAACAGATTGCACTGAAAAAAGTAAAAAAAAAAAATGAAAAGCCACAAATTTAAAGGTGGTGGTAGTCTCCTTCAGGTCCGCCGGTTGTTCAAAGAAGCTCTAAGGTTATATATTGTGAGGATGCAGATGCTGTAACGGTTGGCCAAGATTAAAAAAGTCTGAAGATTAGTAACTTTTTCTGGCATGTTCTTAATGGCTTCAGCTTTTTCAGGGTCAGGCCTTCTGTCAGTTTTGCCTATTATTTGACCCAAATACTTAATTTGTTTCATAAAAAATTTACATTTCTCCTAGCCGAGTTTGAAACCATACTCGTCTCTTTTCTGACAAAATATCTTTATATACTCTTTCAGTTGCTCGTATTTCTCGCTCTTTAGTAGGATGCCGTCGAGGTATGCAACGGCAAACTTTAATCGAACCAACATGGTATTCATTATTTGTTGGAATAAAATTAGAGTGACATTCAATTCAAATGAAAATCAATTTAGTTTATAGAGGATTTTATGGGTATTTGTTGTCAGTAAATTCGATCACTTTTTTATCCATTTTTACCTGGAAGTAAGCGCCTGAAAAATCTAATTTTGAAAAATTGTTTTTATCATTTAGTCTTCAAAAAATGTCTTCAAAAATGTCCTCCGTGAAGGTAAAGGGCGCGCGTGATCTTTCAGGCAATCGTTCAATCCAGTCGAAAAAAAGTCTAATTTTCTTCTTCATTTTTAACATACACAGTCTTTGACGGCCAATCCGGGTCTTCCACATTTGAAATCACACCCATAGTTCTTTTTTTAGTTCTTGGTTCACTGACTCTAAAATCAAGGACGGTACATTTCTTTTTGACTTAAATTTTTTTTTAATCATTTCACCCCAAGCAAAACAGTTTTACTGCCACTGTTGCGCAGGGGGTTAAATAGGAAGAAAGTGATCAGTAGGTTATAGGGGGTGTCAGGAAGAGGGTAATAGAAGGATGAGAATGCTGGTGTGATGTGGTGGAGTGGATGGAGAAGAGCTTGAGAGAAAGGATGCGAGTTACTGAGACAGGAGATGACTATTTACCTTACATTTAAATTCTTGAACATTGTAGCTGTCGGGGAAGCAAATATACGGAAGGGAATTCTACAGGTGGGAAGTGCGAGAAAAGAAGCTGTTAGAGTAGAAAATGCGGTTACATTTTATTGGTTTCACTGTAAAAGTGTGGGAGCTAGTTGCTAGTCTAGTAGCTCGAGTAAATTCATACATAGGGAGCACCGGTGAGCTACCAAATTTACGTTGTCTTTTAATTCAAACCTTACTTCGGTTTTCGTGCATTCTTAGAATCCTTTTAAATCAGAAATACATTTTTCTGTTTCTGTTGTGGCCTGTTAGGGCCAGGAAGAAAGACACGGAAACAAGAAGGTAGGTTTATCCAGTGTTTTAGAATAACAGAACATAGATAAAAATACGAGGGGTAGTAGTCAGAAGATAGAAGTGTACGTTGAAACTATCCAGTTAAACTGCATCTCGACTTCCTCACGACTTCCTCTTAACTGCCTCCCCGGAGGTCACGCAGGTTAGTATTTATTGAAGGAGGAAAAGTTAATTCCCTGTAGATAGGGCACCATAACAGCTTTATTTTTTTCATTAACCGACACTTCTACTTCATTGCAAAACAAATTCACAGGTAGTTCCCATAGGATCTAGTCTGCACCGAACGAGTATGTCGTACCGAGTAGCATATAAACTTTTGATTTGAGTGTCTTTTAAAAAGCGATACATTGCAGTTAAATTCACCTTTGAACTTTGGCCTCCTTCCCGATACACCTCGCGCTACTTTTACAGTATTTTTCAATGGAGGGCTACCTTTTTTTTTTCACGTTTTTTCGTTTGTAATAGAAATATTACTACCAATGTCGGAAAGTAGTTTCATCGTTTAACCGTTTATCTTCGTATTCACATACCTTCGTTGCTCGCCATATTTTATTACATTTTTAGACAGGACAACATTAACTTCATTTTTTGATATGTCCCGGACAGGTAGCTAAGTGGTTTTGGCAAATTTAACCGGGTAGAACAATCCATCAATTAGCATAATGGACTGGCACTCGTCCTAGTCGCATACAGTATGCTTTGGCGTAGGCTTATGCAATTGGCGTAGGCTTATGCAATTGGCGTAGGCTTATGCAATAGGCGTAGTCAATAGGCGAACGTAGTCCTAGGCGTCCCCGCCTTAGTCTGTATTTATGTTTTACACTAGCCAATCATATTACTGTGAGGGGGATCCAAGGTGTATGCATATTCATGATATCAGTTTTAAATTTCGTCTTTTTGTCTTTTAGTTTATTTCTGCAGTGAGTGCTTTTGTTTCCGATATAGCTACTCACAAAAGAAGCCTTGTCTTTGAAAAAACAGTCTTTTAATTGTGACCCTTAACAACCATCATACGGAGACGGTTTGTACCGTACTTTCTGCAAATTTCTGCAGCGTTATTTGTGGACCATTCTGCGGCGTTATTTGTGGACCATTCTGCTGCGTTATTTGTGGACCATTCTGCAGCGTTAATTGTGGACCATTCTGCTGCGTTATTTGCGGACCATTCTGCAGCGTTAATTGTGGACCATTCTGCAGCGTTATTTGTGGACCATTCTGCAGCGTTAATTGTGGACTATTCTGCAGCGTTATTTGTGGACTATTCTGCAGCGTTAATTGTGGACCATTCTGCAGCATTATTTGTGGACCTTATTTGGTAAATATTCTGGATTGAATATCTTTATCTTTTGCTGTTGTTAGTCTCTGCATGAAAATTAAGCACTTGAACATGTCAATTGACAAATTACCTAATTTAAATAGCTCACACTGTGAATTTATGATTTCAAAGTATGTGACAAAATCTTTTTCTTGTTTCACGATGTTCAAGCATTTATATATTGTATGAAACAAACTGTCCCATTCATCAAAGATTCCTGATAAAATCTTTATCGTTCCTTCAAAAAAGAATTCTTTTCTGTTTGTTTTTTCTTTTTTGTAGTATAAGATTTGCGTATTTTCTTCTGTACCTAGTTTTTGTAATAATTTGACAAGTTGATTTTCTCTTAATCAGATCATTGGTTACATCTTTTCGAAAATTTCCTTTCGTATCTACGAAAATAGTCTGGAAAAGTGACATAATTACCTGGGTCTTATTTAAATTCTGATAAAGAATTAGATAAAGAATTCGATAAAGAATTCGATAAATCTTCGGCTTAAAAAATCTTAAACCTCGTTCCTCCCTATTACATTTAGATCTCACAACTTCGCATAACACTTTCGCGTCTTTAGTTTGTTGTTTGCGAAATTGCGTCAAATATTCCTGAAAAATGTTTTCTGATTTTTCGGGCTGTTGTAGTTGCTGCTGGATGTGCGTTGTGGTGCAGTAGATATCGACTCGGAATGACAAATCGGAGAACCGAGTTCGAATTCCAGTTGAATTTCTTGCATTCACTTACGCGCAAATACCCTTGGGAAAGGTATTAATACGTTTCTTCGCTCCAGTTATGGGTTAAATAACAGGACAGATTGGGTTCTATAGCCTTGGCTGGCAACTAGTCTACCGTAAAAGTAATGGCAACCTACTACGGGATAATCTTATGCACAGTCAGTCATGTCTCTTTCGAGACATGATTGCCCAAAGCGTTTATCACGTATGGCACTAACTGACTGAATAGTTGGAAGCATAATTAAAGCTTCTACTTGTCATAAAGTGGGGGATCGGTTTTCTATTGGCATGAAGTAGTGAACTGATCCCTCACTAATTAGTACTTAATAATATAATCCACCTCTTCTTCCTACATCTATGGGTTGAATAGCAGGACAGATTGGGTTCTATAGCCTTGGCTTGCAACCAATTTAACGCAGAAAGCAATGGCAACCTACTACGGGATAATCTTCTGTCTAGTCAGTCATGTCTCTTTCGAGACATGATTGCCCAAAGCGTGTATCACGTATGGCACTTAACTGACTGACTGTAGTTGCTGCTGCCGAATGCTAGCATATAAAGCCTTAGCCATTTCCGGAAATTGTTATCTTTTGTAATAAATTGTAAGCAAGTCCAATTCTTTGTGTTCCCAACACTATTCCTTCATATCTTTTTAAAAATATATCCTTAGAAAATACCAGATTTGTTATTGTTACGTTTTGAAAATGTATTGTCGAATTCTTTTGTGTAAGTTCTTATTCAAAATCCGTCGTTGTCACTTGTTGCATGTATTTTCGACGTTAATCCTTCGAGTACTCGTTTACCAAAAGATATTCAATGTTATTTCTTTTTTTAAATAGCTCCTTAGAAAATCCCAGATTTGTTATTGTTATGTTCCCAAAAAGTATCGTCAAAGTCTTTTGCTTATTCGGAATCCGTCGTTGCAATATACAAGGAAAGAACAACTAACACGATAGATAAAAAAAAAAAGAAGAGTTATTGCAATTGAGAGTACAAGTGGATAGACGTAGATTAGCAAGACATTGTTAATCTCCGAAGCATATATTTATTACTGTTTGTTACAGTAAATGTAGCACAAGGTCTAAGGGGGGGGGGTTGAGGTTGGTAGTTTCTTACTATATCTAGCTAGTCAGATTCACGACCCAATCACTCATTACAATTTCTTCATTCACCATAAGAACCCATCCATCTCCTTCCAATCCTCCATACACCACAATGCCACGTATTCACAGAGGCACCTAAAAGGGGGAAACAAAACCAATGACATAAAAATGTGATTCTATATACAATAATACAAAAATATATTTGGAAATTTAATGGTATAAAAATGAATAGGAGGAGGGGATGAAATGACTAAAACAAACTAAAATATAACAATATTCCAATAAAATAAACAAATGTTAGTAAGACACGTCTACCCGACAAAAATTCAAGTGGCTGCTGTATTCAGCTAAACGGCGAAATCAAGTATCGCAATCGCTGTGAGACCAATACCTACCTACATCATGGACTCTTCCAGTACTATATTACTATATGAATGATAGTATTATGAGGTAGTATTACCAGTAGTGCGCAGCCGCGTACGACTACCAATACTGGGCACCTCTGGATAGTAAGTTCCGCTTACTCTTACACTATTCTTCTAAACCAAGGTCACACCGATGACAGTCGGGCAAATCCGCCCACCATATCTGAAGGCCATGGCATTGAGAAATAGCTCCTTACAAATCAATTGTCAGGTTAGCGAAAACTCAGGCTTACTGAGGTAATTCGCCGCCCAAGATCAAAACGAGCATGACTCGGCCGCTGACAAGTCAAGCTGACCAGCTAGAGGGTCTTTCGTTGCGACCATCTCCACTAATAGACGATACAAGTGCCTCCGCGGCCGAGAAAGGTAGGTGGACCGAGGAATGGCCCACAAGGCCTCTCGACACTCGAGTAAGAACTTCGATTTCGGAAACTACGTCGGCGCACAGCTCGCAAAACGAAAGGAGTGATAGTAAGGCTGGGGAAGGCATCCCTAATACTCCAATCCAAAATGGAATTCTCTTTCTCTGACAACACGCGGTATAGGAAAGCCAACCTTTATGACTCACCACGTGTGCCATTCCCATCCCTTCTTGATCCGTACGTTTGAAACCAGAACCAATTATTGAACACCAACGTTAAAATCGGTACAAAGATGTGCGATAGCCTCAAGTACAATTCATAGCGTAGACCTTCAAGTCCCGGAGTCATGCTACTGTCGACCCTTTTCAATGCCAAGCGAACTTCCCACTCCGTGATCTCACACTCGTATGTAGTTATTTCAGTCGGCGAAAGGCGAGAAAAGTCAGCCAAATATCTACAATAGCAAATATATATTATTTATTGTATTAATATATCAAAACTGGCAACAGGCTAACATCGAGCGGCGACAGTCTGTTTCATACATGAACGCAATTTTCAATTATTTTCTGTGGTGTTACCTAATTTAAAGGGATAAATATGTGAATGCATGAAAAGGAAGAACAGGAAAAATGTGAAGAAGAATAGAAAGAATACGAAGAAGTATATGAAGGAGAATACGAAGAATACGAAGAAGTATGAGAAAAATGTAAAGAAGAATAGGAAAATATGAAGGTGAATAGAAAGAATATGAAGAAGAATAGCAAGAATGTGAAACAGATTAGGAAAAATGTGAATAATATGAGAAATGTAAAAATAAGAAGAATAGGAAGAATATGAAAAAGAATGTGAATAAAAATATGAAGAATGTGAAGAAGAATAGGAAGAATGTGAAGAAAAATACAAAGAATGTAAAGAACAATGTGAAACAGATTAGGAAAAATGTGAAGAAGTAAAGAAAGAATATGAAGAAGAATAGTAAGAATGTGAAGAAAATTATAAAGAATGTAAAAAATAGGAAGAAGAATGGGAAGAATATGAAGAAGAATGTGAAGACAAATAGGAAAAATATGAAGAAGAATAAGAAGAATGTGAAGAAAAATAAGAAGAATGTGAAAAAATAGAAAGAATGTAAAGAAGTATAGGAAGAGTTTAAAGAAGAATAGGAAGATTGTGAATAAGTATAGGAAGAATATGAAGAAGTAAAGGAAGAATATGAAGAAAAATAAGAAGAATGTGAAGAAGAATAAAAAGAATATAAAGGAAAATAGGAAGAATATGAAGAAGAAGAAAAAACCGCGAAAAAGAATAGGAAGAATGTTAAGAAGAATAAAAAAAATGTGAATAAACATAGGAAGAATGTGTAAAAGAATAGGGAGAATGTGAAGAATAATCTGAAGAATATGAAAAAGAATAAGAAGAATGTGAAGGAGAATAGGAAAAATGCGAAAAAGAAATAAATTAAGAAACAATTGAAAATGTGAAAAAAACAAAAGAGAAAGAAGATGAAAAAAAAAGAAAAAGGAAAAGAAAAAGAAGAATTGAGGTTTTTGAAGATATCAAAGAGGAAGTTGAAAGAGACTAATACAAAACGCTCAAAAATTTCTAGTCTTGGATCTCTTGCAAAACTTTCCTGGCCTGAACTATATTTATCTATTTGTCCCATGGCCAGTGTATTTTCGTAGATTTAGTCTTAGATCTCTCCCAAAACTGACCTGAACTATATTTTTTCATGTTTTCTCATGACTAAGCTATTTTGGTAGTTTGCTTGTTGAATCCATTAAAACTTGACCAAATCTTATTTTTCCATGTATGACCAGGATGTGTTGGTAGATCTTTCTTGAAACTTATTGTTTCCTGTGTTTCCCATGACCAAGTTATGTTACTGGTTTTAGTTACTAGATCACCCAAAGAACTTGCCTGAACTTTATCACACAATGCGTTTCCCATGACCGAAATCGCTGCGTCGTTCCTTGCTCTATCAGCGCTTAAAACGAGAAAAAGAGAAAACGAAAAGAAAGGTCCATTCTTTAAAACAATCTGTACACTGGATACTTTCCTATTCTTCTTCATATTTTCTTATTCTTCTTCACATTCTTCTTATTCTTCTTCATATTCTTCTATTCTTCTTCATATTCTTCTATTCTTCTTCATATTCTTCCTATTCTTCTACTGTTCTCCATATTCTTCCTATTCATTATATTCTTCTTTTCTTCTTCACATTCTTTCTATTCTTCTTGATATTCTTCTATTGTTCTTCACATTCTTTCTGTTCTTCTTCACATTCTTCCTATTCTTCACATTCTTCTTATTCTTCCTCATATTCTTTCTATACTTCTTTACATTATTCCTATTTTTCTTCATATTCTTCCTATATTTCTTCCCATTCTTCAGATTCTTCTTCCTATTCTTCGTATTTTTCCTATTCTTCTTCATATTTTTCCTATACTTCTTCACATTCTTCCTATTCTCCTTGATATTTTTCTTATTCTTTTCGCATTCTTTTTATTCTTCTTCACATTCTTTTTTCTTTTTTATATTCTTCTGATACTTCTTTACATTCTTCCTATTCTTCTTCACATTCTTCCTATTCTTCTTCACATTCTTCCTATTCTTCTTTATATTCTTTTTATTCTTCTTCATACTCTGTTGTTCTTCACATTCTTTTTATTCTTCTTTACATTCTTCCTATTCTTTTCATTCTTCACATTCTTCCTATTCTTCTCCCTATTTTTCCTATTTTGCTTTTATTCCTGGCAGGTTGTGTTCTCGCTTAATGACGAAATGCTAGCAAATATCGGATAATCTTTGATTACGTCATCTATGTCATCTTTTGTATACCCTGTAGCTTCAGCGATCACAACTCTTCATAAATTCCTATCCTGTGTATAATATCTTTTGCTCTCAGTGTTCTGCCATCCATTTTCACTAGTTCGCTAGTTTTTTCGATGTTTTCATCTAATTTTTTGCCTTTAATATATTCTGTGAGTGTCGAATTCTCCAGTCCCTCTTTTATTATTATGTGCCCTAGAAGTTTTCAACTCTTTCCGATTATACAAGTTGACCACGATCACTTACGACTGCCAGAACGCAAATCGATCTGGTCGTAAGTCGTTCTCTATTTAATTTTTCAATTTTTGTTTATCTTTCTTCAGGTATTATTTTATTTTTATAGTTTGTACGATTTCTTTACGTTTGATACGATTTATATAATCTTATTTTTGCGTTCTTCAGGTTTAAGTCAGTCACTACTACAGTAGAGTTGGTTTAATATTTAATGAACTGCCTAAATGTAACCGTAAGTTCTATGCCAACAGTTTCTTCTCTCGCACTTTACGGCAAGGTTACATCATTTTACAGTTGAAATGGCTAGATGCAACCGTAAGTTCTATGCTAACAGTTTCTTCTCTCGCACTTTACGGCGGAGTTTCATCATTTTACATGTGAAATGGTTAGATGCAACCGTATGTTCTATGCTAACAGTTTCTTCTCTCGCACTTTACGGCAAGGTTACATCATTTTACATTTGAAATGGCTAAATGCAACCGTAAGTTCTATGCTAACAGTATCTTTTTTCTTGCACGTTTCTTTGATGTGCATTATCCTGCAGTGGATTTCGTCTCGGAACAAAAAAATTGGAAAGCCTAGTTCGAATTCCAATCGAGTTTGTTGCATTCACTTACACACAAATATCCTTGGAAAAGATATTAATCCGTCACTTCTCCCTCTAGATATGGATTAAATAACAGTGCAGATTGGGGTCCATGGCCTTCACTGGCAACCAGTCTACCGCAGAAAGCAATACTGTAGGAAAAACTTCTGCCCAGTCAGTCATGTCTCGAAAGAGACATTATCACCCGAGCGTGTAACACGTACGGCACTTAACTGAACTTTGAGGAATTTTCTTTCGGATCCATGTTTTCCAGCCAACATTGATTTCCAAAAATTTAAGCGCAATGTCAATCGTCATTTACTGTCTTTTGTCATTCTTCTATTGTTCTCGCATTGTTTTCTAATTCTTCTACACCCAATAAACCCTTGAATTTAGTTGCTTCACTGCCTTGCGTGGGGTCAATTTCAACCAAAGGAAAAACCCAAACCAAAAACTTGCTATTGAAGCCGCCGAAGTATCAGTTTATTTGCGGCCCTCCCTATATTTCAAATGGGGATTTGTAGAAATAAAACAGCCGTGGAAACCAACCGTAGTACCATTTAACCATTTATCCGTGTCTGTTTTGTTTTTTGTTTTTTACATTTGGGGTTCCCTGCAACATTAATCAAAATTTAATTGATAACTATTGCACCGGTCGACATTTTTTCTCAACCCAAACGTTTTTGGGCAATAGGCACATGTTCTTTACGCTGAATCCGAAAATCAAATCAGTTCCCCGTCATTTTCTGTGGATTAATTACCTGACACCAAGAAACCCTTTGAGTAAACAAAAATGAAAAACTTATATTCTTATCTATCTATCGCCCGGTTCACACTCCACCCACCTCTATTGAACAGGTTAAGAGGCTCATCCCTTGTTCCCTGTTTAGGATGTGGTTTCCGGCTTTCTCTTTTCCAATCTTTTCACTATTACGTAGCCCCCTGCACATCAGTGGCGTTACCGCCTTGCTCGGAGTGATACGATTAAAAAAAAAGCTTATTCAGTAGAACTACTAGGCAGTTGATATTAGTCGGCAGTTAGACGAATACTAAGGAGTCAACTTCCAGTGGAAGATTACCAAGTTCCTAACATTTTGGGTACGTTAAGTCGATTAGCAACCGAGATAGCACGATTATAACTTTCAGTGCGAAAACTACCCCACAACAATTAGGTTTTAGCATTTGGGTCAATATCACTTTTAGCGTACCTTTACCTTGAAAATTGTATTTCTGTATAAGAAAAACAGCTTATAATGCCTTGAATACATCTTAGTAACAGATAGTGATCACAAACACACAAACACACAAACACACACGCTCGTGCGGGTAAAAGGAAGAAAAGCAACATGCAAAAAACAACAAATAAACAAACAAAATAAATAAATTGTATCCACGCTGGCGGTCGGTGTCATGTCGAATAAGAAACAACCTTAGAGACCAAGACACAACAGAACCGAAACTTGACTTAGTGGGGTTTTGGGCATTTAGAACTAACGTTTCTGGCACGATAAAAAAAAAAAAAAAAAGAAAAAGGAAAGCAAAAAAAAGGTCGGTTTGGTTGTCTTGGGAAAACAATGCTGGTCGGGGTGTGGGTCTGCAAAGTAAACAGGCGCCTTTAACTCTTCGTTCACTTCAACTGACATTAGGCAAACAATAAAAGCCAGTGTCGCTCAATAACTTACCCTGCTTGTTCCCGCGTTTTGTCTGCATCCGCTTACTTCCGCCATATTCTTTAACTATTTTAGACCAGGACAAGATTTTCTTTCTTTTCATATTCTTTTCAATTTTGTCTGCTTTCTTCTTACCCACAGATTTTTTTTTCCTTTATTCATATTGTTTTTTACACTTTCATTTATTCTATTTTTTCCTTTTCAATTTTTAAATTTTTAACATATTTACTTGTTCTTCTTTTTCCCCACTAAACGCTTCGTTGTTCTTTTTTCTCCTTTCTTACATTTTCTTCTTTTAAATGTCTTTCATTTATTATACAACATTGCAAGCATTTCTTTTCTTTTTACTGATTTTTCTTTCTTTCTTTTACTTTCTTTCACTCTTTTTTCTTTCACTATTTCTTTCTTTTCTTTCTTTCTTTCTTTCTTTCTTTTTTCTTTCACTTTTCTTTCTTTTCTTTCTTTCATTCTTTCTTCCTTTTCTTTCTTTCACTCTTTCACTCTTTCTTTCTTTCACTTTCTTTTCTTTTCTTTTACTCTTTCTCTCTTTTCTTTCTTTCACCCCTTTCTTTCTTTCTTTCTTTCTTTCTTTACTTTTTCTTTCTTTTCTTTCACTCTGTCTTCTTTTCTTTAACTCTTTCTTTCTTTCTTTTTTCTTTCTTTCTTTTTTCACTTTTTATTTCTTTCACTCTTTCTTTCTGTATTTTTATGATGGCGTTTTTATTTCTCACATTATTTATTGCTTTGGTCTTTTATTTCCTCTTCATCGAGTTTTTTTCTTTCCAGTTCATTTCTTGTTTGTTTGTTTGTTGAATCAGATCTTCCGAATGGTTTCTTTCTTTCTTTCTTTCTTACTTTCTTTCTTTCTTTCTTTCTTTCTTTCTTTCTTTCTTACTTTCTTTCTTTCTTTCTTACTTTCTTTCTTTCTTTCTTTCTTATATTTCGCATTTTAATTTCCTTAATTTTGATTTAAAAACAATATTTTGTTACATTTTCTTTCTTTTTCAGTTTGATCGTTTTTGTAATTACTTTTTCTTGTTCCTTATCTTTTCTTGTGTTTTTTATTTTTCTTTCTTTCCTTCTGTTCTCTTTCTTTTTTGGCATAATTTCCCCCACGATTTAAATATTGTTCTTTCTTTTTACGCTTTCAAGTTTTCTTTCTCCTTCCATCATTTCAGTATCTTTTTTATCATTCATTTTTTTTTATTCTTTTTCTTCCTTTACAATTTTTTTTTTCACTTTTCGCCTATTTGTTCTTTTCTTTTGTTTAGATTTATCAAAAACATAACTTTTTTTTATTTCTTCTCTTCTCAATTTAATTTAACGTTTATATTCTTTTTTTTTAAACTTCCTCTTTGCTATCTTCAAAAACCTAATTTCTTCTTTTTTCTCTTCTTCACAGTTTTATTTTCTTCTTTTTTCTCTTCTTCACATTTTCATTCTATTCTTCATTTTTTATCTTTTTCATTATCACATTGTTTTTTCTTTTTCTTCTTCTTCTTCACATTCTTCCTTTCCTTTTTTTTTTCATGCATTCACATATTTATCCCTTCAAATTAGGTAACACCACAGATAATGTTTGAAGATTGCATTCATGCGTGAAACAGACCATCGCCGCTCGGTGTTAACCTTTGTCCAGTTTATATTAATATAATAAATGATTTATAATTGCTATTGCAGTCAGTTCAAAATTTGCTGAAAATTAGACTATTTAAAATCTTTCTTGAAACTTTTATTTTAGTTTTTATTTTAAGCTAATACTAAAATTTAATATTTCCAATAAACAAAATAATTTACGCTATTCCAAAAATAATTTCAATTGACTGGAATGAATTTTCTTTTTCTAAAGTAGCTGATTAGCGTACATATTTTTTAGTCGTCTTTCATCGCAATGTAATTATCTTTATCTAAACTTACTTATAAATGGAACTTTGTCTGTGTGTGTGTGTGTGTGTGTGTGTGTATGTGTGTGTGTGTGTGTGTGTGTGTGTGTGTGTGTGTGTGGTGTCTCCGTTACCTATAGACTCCAAAGCGGCTGAATCGATTTTCTTGAAAATTTACACAATTGTACTATAAGCGTCTGCGAGTGTTCTTAGCTAGGTTTTGTGTCGAGGTACCCCCGATAAATATCGAAAATCGAAAAAATCGGGTTATAGAAGGAGTGGTCCGATTTTAATCAAATTTGATACACTCATAGACAAAGGCATAAGAAATGATATTCAGAAGTTTCAATGTTGCAGTTCTTACAATAGTGCAGAAAATCGATAATATATATATGTATAAAAGGCAAGATGTTTCTGTGTGTGTCTGTTTATCTGCTTGTTAAATATATTTAAAAAATAAAATATACTTTTATGAAAATTTATTTGAGGAATATTAGCTGTATTAAGGTATAATTAATCTTATTTTAAACAACTATTATTTATTTTAAGTTTAAAATATGGTAGCAATGTATTTTTAACACAGTGGTAGCTGTTTATTTCAGCTATTGACGTATTTTGACAGCTTAATACACAGATGGTTGTTTATCTACTGTTGTTCTTGGGGGCTTTAGCCATAACAAATAATTGAAAATAACTTAAGCGCCTTTTAAATTCTTGGTGATCTTTAGAATGTAAGTAAATATTTTCTGTAATCGAATGTTTTATTTAATTTGAGAAATGTTGGCTTTAAATTTTCTATAGTTATCATTCTTATTTTCTGGTAATGTCGTGTATGAACGTCCGAATGTACAAAAATCTGTACGTTTATACATATAAAAGTATTCAAAATTCTTTTAAAAATATTGGTGCTTGGTGATTTGTACTAAGATTTTCTATTTATGATTAGTAAATATAGTTTTTACTTAATAATAATATAATCTGAAATGGTAAAATTAATACAGAATTTTAAAATAATTAAAAAATAAAATATTTAAATTTAAAAAAATCAAAAACAATTTTTGTAAAATACATTATTCATCAAAAATTTATTTTCTTAAGACAATAGCATCCTTAATATACTTTATTTATGAAATTAATTTTAAGGCTTTTTTAATTATATAATGGCATTTTTTTTTTTTTGTTGCGATTTAGAGAAGTATTGGGGATCCGTAATAGGTTGGTGGTGTACGATCTAACCTTTGAGAAGAAGGGAAAAGTACTTAATTTTGTTGATGAATCTACATCGGCAAAGCGAAAAATATCGATTCATTTGACGAGCGATCCATGTTTGAGTTTACACAAAACAGAATCCCCTTCTAAACTGCTCTCTTTGTTATATTTCGTAATTTTAAATTTCTATCTATCTATCTTATTCCTTTCAATATCTATCTATCTATCTATCTATCTATCTATCTATCTATCTATCTATCTATCTATCTATCTATCTATCTATCTATCTTATTCTTTCAATATTTATCTATCTATCTATCTATCTATCTATCTATCTATCTATCTATCTATCTTATTCCTTTCAATTCCTTTCAATATCTATCTATCTATCTATCTATCTATCTATCTATCTATCTATCTATCTTATTCCTTTCAATATCTATCTATCTATCTATCTATCTATCTATCTATCTTATTCCTTTCAATATCTATCTATCTATCTATCTATCTATCTATCTATCTATCTATCTATCTATCTATCTTATTCCTTTCAATATCTATCTATCTATCTATCTATCTATCTATCTATCTATCTATCTATCTATCTTATTCCTTTCAATATCATATCTATCTATCTATCTATCTATCTATCTATCTATCTATCTATCTATCTTATTCCTTTCAATATCTATCTATCTATCTATCTATCTATCTATCTATCTATCTATCTATCTATCTATCTATCTTATCTTATTCCTTTCAATCTATCTATCTATCTATCTATCTATCTATCTATCTATCTATCTATCTATCTTATTCCTTTCAATATCTATCTATCTATCTATCTATCTATCTATCTATCTATCTATCTATCTTATTCCTTTCAATATCTATCTATCTATCTATCTATCTATCTATCTATCTATCTATCTTATTCCTTTCAATATCTATCTATCTATCTATCTATCTATCTATCTATCTATCTATCTATCTATCTTTCTATCTCAATCTATCTATCTATCTATCTATCTATCTATCTATCTATCTATCTATCTATCTATCTATCTATCTATCTATCTTATTCCTTTCATTCCTTTCATTCATGTGGTTTCTGTTTTGTTTACAAAAGTATTTTTCTTTTCCCCTTTTCATTTTAACCGTGCTCATGTTATTACGTCAGCTTTCATCTTCTGTTGACACACAATTAGTTCGTTTACATCTTTTCCTGTCTTTTCTGGTTGGATTCCGTCTCCTCATTCTAGTTCTTGGAATTTTTTGAACCGCATGTGTTTACTGAAGTTTTCTTTAATCCCTAGCTTTTTTTTGTTTCTTTGTTCGTTAAGATGGACTCTCCAATGGTTAAAAAAAAAAAAAAAAAAAAAAAACTACACAAAAACGAACACAGAATTTATAGCAAAAATCAAACATGTTCTTGTGTAAGTGGTTACTTTGAAAATCTAGCGATATTTTTAAGCTAATACTACAATTTCATTTAAAATTTAATATTTCCAATAAACAATTTTTTTTGCGCTATTCCAAAAATAATTTCAATTGATGGAAGGAATTTTCTTTTTCTAAAGTAGCTGATTTGCGTACATTTTTTTTAGTCGTCTTTCATCGCAATGTAATTAACTTTATCTAAACTTATTTATAAATGGAACTTTGTCTTTGTGTGTGTATGTATCTGTGTGTGTGAATGGTGTGTCCGTTACCTATAGACTCCAAAGCGGCTGAATCGATTTTCTTGAAAATTTACACAATTGTACTATAAGCGTCTGCGAGTGTTCTTAGCTAGGTTTTGTGTCGAGGTACCCTCGATAAATATCGAAAATCGAAAATCGAAAAAATCGGGTTATAGAAGGAGTGGTCCGATTTTAATCAAATTTGATACACTCATAGACAAAGACATAAGAAACGATATTCAGAACTTTCAAGATTGCAGTTCTTACAATAGTGCGGAAAATTTTCTAAAGTAGCTGATTAGCGTTACCTTTTTAATTAGTTCAAATATAAAAGATAACAATAAGAAAAGAAATTATGTTATTTCATACTGAAGGGATGAAGAATAGATTTGTAAGAAAGAAAGAAGCAGAGAGAGTGTAGTAAAGAAAAAAAAGAATGATAATGAGGGTAGGGGGTTAAAAGTGCATTGCGACGCTCGTTCGCCGGCAGGACAGTTGTTCTTTCTTTCTTTCTTTCTTTCTTTCTTTCTTTGATCGCCTCAAGGAAATGGATTTCAGGTTTCCCTTTCTCGGCCCGTTATACTGGGCAGCCGTGAAACAGACACCAACTAAGAAGCCGCTTTGTTACTTCCTCTTTGTCAGTCTGACTATTAATGCGCAGCTTCGACACACGCAATCTACAGAGAAAATGCCGTTCTGCCAGCAGCGCTGGCACCCGCTTTTTATACCATTCCAAGACGGCCAACATTTTGCATGCGTGCAAATATCGTCTCGTTTTGGACGAGAAAGTCACGAATAAATTGTCTCTTCAACAGTGACCATCTTTCTTTTTTGTTATTATCTTACAGGCAAGACACGTTCGCGCTCGTTTTGAATTCAGAGGTAATTCATGTTTTCGTTGCAGACAGAAACAGACTGAGACAGACAGACAGATAGATAGATATAAACAGGCTGTCATAGATAGATAGATAGATAGATAGATAGATAGATAGATAGATATGAACAGGCTGTCATAGATAGATAGATAGATAGATAGATAGATAGATAGATATGAACAGGCTGTCATAGATAGATAGATAGATAGATAGATAGATAGATATGAACAGGCTGATATATATATATATATATATATATATATATATAGATTGATAGATAGATAGATAAAAATATATATATATAGATAGATTGATAGATAGATAGATATGAACAGGCTGACATATATATATAGATAGATAGATAGTTAGATATGAACAGGCTGACATATATAGATAGATAGATAGATATGAACAGGCTGACATATATATATATATATATATATATATATATATAGATAGATAGATAGATAGATATGAACAGGCTGACATAGATAGATACATAGATAGATAGATATGAACAGAGTGAGATAGATAGATAGATAGATAGATAGATAGATAGATAGATAGATAGATATGAACAGGCTGACATATATAAATAGACAGATAGATAGATAGATAAATAGATAGATAGATATGAACTGGCTGACATATATATATATATATATATATATATATATATATATATATATAGATATGAACAGGCTGACATATATATGAACAAGCTTACGTAGATAGAGAGATAGATAGACATGAACAGAGTGACATAGATTGATAGGTAGATAGATATAGAATAAGAAAGATAATGATATAGATATATGAGAGTATAATGAAATAGATATGTAAGTAGGTATGGATAGAATCAGTTTGAGAAATATGACTAGAATGATCTAGGTTTGATTAGAAAGAGATAGATTGATATGAGTAGAATGAGTTAGATACATATGATTTGAACGAGATGGAAAAATTGATATGATTAGAATTATATATATATATATATATATATATATATATAATGATAATAATGACTACTTAGACTCTGTAAGAATGCACTCCGTAAATTTATGCCAATATAAACTCTCGAAAGAACTATTAACAAACAGAACCTAAATCCGTTACAATCCGGCGTACTAAGTCGTCGGACGGGGAGAAAAAAAAGAAAACAGCGGAACAAGAACAAAACATTCAAGATTCCGCAGTAAAGAAAAAAAAAACCCAAACGGAACCAAACACAAGAAAAAGTGCTTGATACGAAAGTACTAAAATACCATAGTAGAATAAAAACACACGAAAAATCTAAAGTGAGCCAAAACCTACTGACGATCCGTAGAGCCTTTTCCCTGACAAGCCGTAGTGTGAAACCGCGGTAGGTTTTGGCTCACTTTAGATTTTTCGTGTATATATATATATATATATATATTTGGGCAGCAATCTTTCTTTTATGCAGGTTTCATTTAAAATGACAAATAAGTTACTATGGTTTATTAAGTTTTTTATGCAATTTTTCAGTGGATCTTAGGAATCTTTATTTTTGTTTTTTGTTTTTTTGAGGACATAAAGTATATAAAAATTGTCCGAATGTTTTGGTTATCCAAGCAGTTTCGGCTATACTTTTTGCCGTTAACGAGGACGAATTTTATGTTACGTGTAACAGAATGCATGTAGTGTTATGTATGTTTGTATAGTGGCGTGTTTATTTTATGTTCCGAACACGGCAAGCACTTAGTTGATATTTTTGAATGTTGGGTTTTTCTTTCTTATCAATAAACTGTCCGTTATTTTTAGCCTTTTTTTTTTGCATGTGGATGATGCTATGATATTTGTGTTGTCAAGAAGTATGTTACGGATAGGGTTTTGTAGGTCTCAGTGTGTGTTTAAATGAGATCAAATTGAGCTCTGTTCTGATAGATGCTGTGTAAGTCTTCTTGTCAGTTTCGTAGTTGTGTGGCCGGTATAATTATTTACAAAATTGGGTGGATCAAGAACGAAGTTCTTCAGAGAACACGTTGATTCGAAAATAATATTTTTACTGGTGTTTTTTTTTTATATAGTAAAGTAGTGGAAGTATTATTGTAATATAACAATCTGGCCCCACCCGAGGAAGGCTGATGCAAGCGAGGGTGTTTCCGGTCGTTGAAAGGAACGGATGTCGTTTGACCTTATTTCCGGAAAATAGCGGAAATAACTACAGAGGCAAACAGAACAGGTGTCTCTGAGAATTACGTGGGCGTGCGTGGGCGAGGCAAAACCGGAAGAAAAAGTCCCGGTTCTGGAAGATTATAAAAAGACCTCGGCACACGGATTCGCCAGTAGAGGAGCAACAGAGATCGGCCGGTGAAGAGAGACACAACAGATAAGACTACACTCCCGTCAACCCATTAGAAGCGCGCTCTCTCAATTCTCTGTTCCCTATGCTACACGGTTCATCGTCATTAATAAAAATATAACTTTATATTTTTATATATATGCGTGTTTGTTGTTTGTCGATATATAACATTATTACAGGGCTCCACAACAATCCTTAATTTCACCTGTGGTATTGTCTGTTACGATGCAGTCAACAACACCGAAACAGGAAAATAGCTCCTGCAAAAATGTTATTGTCACCTCCGCGGTCGGCTTCTTACATTTCAGTATCTATGACCACTTGAAATAACAGGGTAGTTAAAACCATCAAGTGGACCAGCAAAATCAATGTTATCCCCAACCACGGACTGCCTGTTTTATGCCAGGAACTGAATTTTATAAGGGGTGCTTTAAAAAGCAAAACACGCCCTTTGCACGATGTTACAGTGTTTTCAATATCTTTGTCCATGTTGGTTTAGTAGACGTAACTCCCATCAGACTCTTCATTCTTGAGATTCCCAGATGGCCAACATGAAATTCATTTAATGTTCTTTTCTGTAGTGTAGATGGGATTACTACTCTGTTTTTGTACATTAGAATGTCGTGACAGAATGAGTAAACTTCTGAGATTCTGGTCTTTACTATTTAGTTTGTCCTTTACTTCCTTTATGAACTCATCATCAGACACTTTGTCTATTATCTCGTCAATTGTTATAAGAAGTTCCCTAACAGTATTGCACAAGGTACCTTTTATTTCAATATTTGTTCTTATGGCAGCAATGACTGTGTTTTCCAGGGATTCAGCATACTTAGGTATTAATATAAACAACCCGTCAGCATGACAGATCTTAGAGGATGGAAGAAACTCCATTTTGTAGTGTTAATTGAGAAGAATGGTTCCCTACCTTTGCAGTCTTTTAGCAGTATGCTCTCGGTTTTCATTAGGATGTCATCGAGATAAACCACCGCAAACCAAAACCATTTAACATCGTGTCTATGACCTGTTGAAAAATGGAAGGGGCGATCTTAATCCTTGTGTGTGTGTTTGCAAAGAAGCTTCGAGCTTTCCTCGTCCACGGGTATTTGCAGGTATGCATCGCTTAAGTTAATTTTAGAAAAATATTTTCCTCCACTGAGCTTAGCAAATATCTCCTCTGAACTTGTAAGGGGATAATGGTGACCATTTAGGGTATTTTTCAGCCCCGTAGAGAAGTCAGCACATACACGAATTTCTTTGCTCTGTTTTTTAACTATAAACTGTGAGAGATGCCCATTTACTATATTCAGCCTTTTCCAGAGCTCCTATTTCTTCAAGTCGATTCAGCTCCTCGTCAGTTTGATTTAACGGGGCAAATGGAACGTTATGTTTTTCTTAAAAACTGGGTTTACGTCTGGTTTGAACTCAAACTTAGCAGATGTTTTTGTGCATTTTCCTAGTCCTCCACTGAAAACATCAGGAATTTTTAAGTTCACCATTCAACTTTTCTGATTTGTCAGTCAAATTTTCGACATAATGACATGATGAGTTAATGGGCATATCCTAAATTTGAAACTGTTCTAACTCATCAGTCCCGAACGAATTACCTGTATTCTTCATAATATACGATTTTGATTTTAAAGTTTTACCTTTGAATGACACTTTCGTTATAAGTTCGCCCATTAACTTATTAGGGTAACACTTTTAGCTATTCGGTTCGCTCTTAAAAACTTCAGCATACCCAGTTTTTTCATGTTTGGCAATTAATTATGGATAAGTCTGAACCCGAATCAAGCTGTAGCCTTATGTTTTTGTTAAATATTTGTAGTTTGATATATTTCCTGATGTTACGGCTTTCTAGTTCAACAGATTTGATAATTTTTGCAAAAGATTTTTTGTCTTGTTCTAAATCCTGCAGTAGGAACTTTTGTGACCTAATTTATCGCAATGAAAACATTTTTTATCTTTAAACGGACAATTTATATACCAATGTAATTGACCACACCCGAAACATGGAAAAGTAACATTATTATTTTTTGGTGGACCCTTTTTAATGTTTCTATGGCGTATTTTTTATGTGAGCCACGCCTCTCTGTTCGATGTTTCTTCGAATCCTCTCTGACGCTCACGAAACGTTGACAATCTTCGGCAACTTGCTTTAAAGTAACGTCAGGCTTGTTTCAAGTTTGTTGAGTGCCCTACGACGTTTTTTGGTGTCTTTTGCTGAAATTAAATCCCGAACAAAAATCAGGCGTTTAAAATTATTGGCGCTTAACTCTACCAATTTGAAGTCGTCGCAGTGTTTATTGACTACACTCGCGAAAGTATTTTCTGTTAATGATTGAACTGCTTCTTTAAATTTCAAGTCACTGGTTTTCTTAAGCAAAATATAGGTAACAAATGTTGTATACTGCTGTGACTAATTTCCTGGGAAGTAGGCGAGCCTTCTTATGGTCAGCCCAATTTGCACAATCCGTAAGTCCTCAAAACGTTTAAAGTACGAAGCGAATGAAATTTCAAACGTGAAGTTTTCAGTAGCACTCGATATAGTATTTTGAGAGAACGTGTTTTCGCTGTCCTCATGTTGGCTTTTGATGGATATATTATAAAAGTACCTTTGTTTATTCGATGTTGAAGGAGCATCTCTTTAAATTTTTGTTGCCTAACCTGAATTCCAAGGTGCAATTCGTCAAAATTCTTCTGGTATTCTGCTTGTTCTTGTTGGAATTTCTCTTGTCTTTCCAAATATTTCTGTTCCGGCAGTAGTTGTTGTTCCTGATGGTGTTTTATCAACTCTTGCACTTTTAAATTTTACTGCGGTGATAGGTAAAATAAGAATTAGAGGGGGGGTCTCCTTACCCTCTTAATCAACAATAAGTCTGTTTGATTTGGACGATCCTGTTATTGAAAAATTTTAAAGCGGGAAAGGGGATAAATTTTTACGTTACTGTTGTGGATTCTGGGTGAGGAACCGCACAAAATAATGAACATCAAAAACAGATATTGAGAGAGAAAAGTAGGTTATATTGAAGGTAATATACAACTTGAACGCAGGTTAGTAAATCCAGGAATACTATTAGTAAGATATAAATATATACAAGTCTTGAAGTGAAGTCGTTCGAAATCGTGTACCCGTGTATATTATTTTAGCCGAGTGAAGCTCAGAGCTATTTTACTTCGGTAGTCTCTGGGTAGCTACAGTATCTCTCGGTAACTTACATATCAGTTCCAGTACTCACCGATAACTCTAACGGATCTCTATGATTCCTCTCACTCTCAACTGCTGCTCTCTCTATGGCAGGAGTATATGTATACTCAGACAAGTCCATTATCATATTCAAAAGGGGAGATCCCACAACATTTCCCCTATCAGCGAAAACAATAAGTCTGTTTGACTTATACAGTTCTTTTAGCGAATTATTGGAATGGAAATAAAATGACGAAGTTCACCACCCTCTTCCTAACCACTGAATTGAACTTGTAGAAATCCTATTATTTTGAAGGGTTCATTTTTTTTGCTGTCAGTGTTATAATTACACTGGATACCATTTTGTCGGAAAGTCTGATTAGAATTCCTTTTTTCACCACTTTTGTAGACACTGGCCAGAGAAAAAATATAACATTTCGTGAAATTCGTTTCCTGGAATCTTTCGTCGCCAAAATCTCGTGACCAAGTGAATGGGTTATGAAATAACAAACCGTGTTATAGAAATATTGCATAATTAACAGTAAATACAACAGAAGAGTATGACACGACTAGTGCGTGTGTCGGTTGTCCAGCGTTCAATCAATTCAGCTGTTCCCTCAAGGACACTTCTACTAACATTATTGTTGTATACAGTGGTTTTAAGATTTCCCATCTGTTGTGACCAAGTGAATGGTTCAAGAAATAACAAACCGTTTTATAGAAATATTGTATATTTAACAGTAAATACAACAGAAGAGTATTACACTACTAGTGCGTGTGTCGGTTGTCCAGCGTTCAAACAATTCGACTCTTGGTATTTACTTCTGCACCCACCACGCAACAGATGCGTTACAAGGTCACTTTTTAAGTGATTTTATCGACAGCGCCGTAGAAAAATTACCCAAAGCCCCCTAGGAACTTTCCCTTTTGGGGACGCGTCGGTCGCCGAGCAATAAACTCACCCACTCCCGAAGGAGAGGTAAAGCCTGAAGGGATGGCCCCCAGGAATTTGACACTTTTCAGTTAAGTTTCCTTCAGCCGCATGTCCGTCCTCGGGTAGACATATTACCAAGCCGCACTCTGCCCGAAAACAGAGACGCAACTGAAATCAATTCGACTGTTGATATTTATCTTTGTATATATATATATTTTTTTTTTAATCATATCACCCCAAGCAAGGCGGTAACGCCACTGATGCGCAGGGGGCTACGTAAGGGTAAAAAGAATGGAAAAGAGAAAGCCGGAAACCACATCCTAAACAGGAAACAAGGGATGAGCCTCTTCACCTGTTCAATAGATGTGGGTGGAGTGTGAACCGGGCGATAGTTTAGTCTATCTACTCCAATTGAAAAAAAAAAAATAAAGGAAAAGAGTGAAAAGATTGGAAAAGAGAAAACCGGAAACCGCATCCTAAACAGGAAACAAGGGATGAGCCTCTTCACCCGTTCAATAGATGTGGGTGGAGTGTGAACCGGGCGATAGTTTAGTCTATCTACTCCAATTTTTACAAAACATTTGAAACAAGGTCAAGAATTGGGATGAGAGAAGTATGCTCTTCATTTGTCTTACATTAACTTAGCTAGTCTCATTCGTTGATCCAATCAGACTATACAAAATCCCTTACACCAAAGCTTCACATTCTTACTTACCATTCTTACTACAAACACAATAATTCCTCAAAGACTCTATGAAGATCTAACTAATCCCATATGTATAATTTTCTGTGGAGAGTGGACAATAAGGAATTTTAAAACCCCGGTGCATATTTATACAACAGATGCAAAAGCTAAATAAAATTGTTGTTTGTAATTGTAATGGTGAAACACATTCCTCAGATCATGGACTCTCCCTCCTATATTAATAAGAGTTAACAGGAAGTTAACTCGATAAGTTCTTGGGAAGATCATAGGAGTTCTTAGAAGTTCTAGCGAGTTCTTTAGAGTCCTATTAGATTTCAGTAGAACTACTAGTTAGTTCCAGTTTGACTAAAGCAGATTGATATTAGTCGGCAGTTAACCGAATACAAAGGAGTCAGCTTTCAGTGAAAAATTACCAAGTTCTTGACATTTTGGGTACGTTAAGTCGTTTGGCAGCCGACATAGCACGATTATAACCTTCAGTGCGAAAACTACTCCACAACAGAAAAATAAATAAATAAATAAGAGAATGAGGTTATTTAGGAAGGAAGAAAACATTTTTTTAAAAATTCGTGTAGCACTGGCTGTTATTATTTATTTCTGAATTTACAAAAAAGTGCCACAAGTCCAAAAGGGGGGATGTGAAAAGGATGCTTTTCATCTGTCTTACATTAACTTAGCTAGTCTCATTCGTTGACCCAAGCAGACTATACAAAATTCTTTACAACAAAGCATCACATTCTTAATTAACATTCTTACTATAAACACCAAAATGTCTCAAGGACTCTGTGAAAATCTAACTTATCCCATATATACAATTTGTCTGTGGGCAGTGGGGAATAACAAATTTAAAATTGAAAACCCCGATGAGTATTTATGCAATGAATATTATTATTTAGAAAAAATAAACAAAATTGTTGTTTGTAATAAAAACCCACCACATTCCATAATCGTGACAGAAACATTAGTTAGCTGGGCGAAATTTTAGCGGGGCGTGTAAAAAAATCAAACAGTCATTCATTTAATCATACACACAATCATGCACTCATCCAAACACAACAACATATATGAAACTGACACACTCGAAAACAAAAATTGCCCCACATCTACCAAGGAATTAACATATCTAGTCATCTAACGGGGAAAAGGCTGGAAAATTAAACTTTTTAGAGAAAAAAAAATAAAAGTAGAGCCAATGACTATACTGTTATGGGGAAACACCTATTTCTCAGATAATGCACTCTCCCTCCTATATTAATGAGTTAACAGGAAGTTAACGGGAGAAGTTCTTGGAAAGTTCATAGGAATTCTTAGAAGATCTAGAGAGTTGTTTACAGTTCTATTGGAGTTCAGTAGAACTTCTAGGCAGTTGATATTAGTCGGCAGTTAGCCGAATACTAAGGAGTTAGCTTATAGTGGAATATTACCAAGTTCCTAACATTTTGGGTACGTTAAGTCGTTTAGTAACCGACATAGCACGATTATAACTTTCAGTACGAAAACTACTTCACAATATATACATACCCGAGATAATTTTGAACATGGCGAACCAAAAATAAGAACAAACCTAAACTATCCTACATTCGGTTGGGGTTGACTATGTTTACCACAGAATCCCCAATATTCTAATGTTTAATCGGTATCAAAATGCCACTCCAAGTCAGCACCTGTCATTCAACAGATTCGCAAAGGATATACCCACATTTTGCCAAATTCTGATGATAGGGAATCGTCGCCTTTCCGTTCTGATGCTTAAAGAACAAGATCAGTTGGGAAGAGGAAAACTTATCGTCTCCATAAAATTCCTTCTTTCGCGTCATCCGTATCACGACTCTCATGAAACCTAGTACGAAGAAATAATGCTCAGCCCTAGTAAACAAAGAATACCACCAACAGAGGTGACCTCAAGGACAAAGAACCTTCCGCTCAAGACGCGAACCATGAAGTCCTGAAGCCACTTGCACAACGATACTACGACCTTGCAGTAGAAGGCGTGAGACAAAATCTCGACCCCCGACTCGCTCCAGTTGGGTGAACTGCCCAAACTGTTGGATTTTTTGGGATACACATATATACTGGTGAGACACCCATGAACCAACCCATTTTTATAGTTCACCAATAGAAGGTTTAACCAATCAGGAAGCTCCAAATATTCAATGCGACGTGTATAAAAGGCGGCCATATTTTTCCGATTATTCGAGATCAAATCTGATTCGGGAGTCTTAATCTTTGACGGTGTTTTATTGAGCATATTACGTGCTGCGAAGATACTCTACATCTATGAATTATGGCGGGCATTATCAACACAAACCCGCTAAAGAAAGCTTCTTGCCGACCCAGAGTGTGTTTCGCATAACTAGCCAGGTGAGTGATGCCTCGTTATTAGTGAGGCATTTCATCCTGGGCGCCCAACGCCATACAGAGCAAGCTACCCGCTTCGTCAGACCGATCTCGTCGGTCAGATCATTATGGACGGAACCCCTCACTAGCACTCGATATAATGCCCGAAGAGAAACGCCTGGACGTTAGGGAGGCCATCCGTTGCTCGTAAGAGTTACTTAAGAGCTACTCGACATTAATGATAGAAAGAGCATTCGCCTCAGGGTAAACGGCTGGCCCCCTCCTCGCACGCATGCACACTTTTTAGGGACGGAAAGTTCTTGTCTTCCTTTCAGAATTCACTAACCAGACTGGCAACTGGGTCTCATCCATTCACCGTTAGATCAACCAAATGCAGACGAAAATTCTACTCCTGCAGCTTCTTTTCTCGCACTTCTCGCCTGTGGAACTAGCTTCCATATTCTTGCTTTCCTGACGGCTACAACCTCCAGGAATTTAAATGCAATGTCAATACTCATCTCTTAACCACTTGACTCTAGTTCTTTCTACTTCACCCTGTATATCCTTTCCTTTCTCTCCACCTTTGCAACTGTCATCACACCTGATTTCCATCCTTCTCTTGCTCCTTTCTAACTGGTTCGTCTTTCTCTTCACTCTCTCCTATCTAATCTTTTTACTCTTATGTAGCCCCCTAATATGTTTTCTCTTATGTAGCCCCTGTGCATCAGTAGCGTTACCGCCTTGCTCGGGGTGACACGATAAAAAAAATTCCCATCCGCTTGTGAACACATTAGGTCTAGGAAGGTAATGCGAAGCGTATACTGACGAATCTCAACGCTAAGCATTCTTACCTCGCCCCACGAAGGGTGAAGGTAACAGATCTCGCGACACATCTTGGTAGCCTTGCCTTCTCTCCACATGAAGGAGAACAAGACCCTGGCTAATGTCATTAATATGGCATAAGGGAGTGAAAGCACAGAGAGTCGGTAAAGGAGTATCGGGTAGATGTGTGAAACATGAAATTCCGCCCTCTCCTTTAAGGAAAGATTCCTCCGAGGCCACATACGAACTGCGACCTCGGTCTTCTCTTGCATCTCCGACCAATTCATTTCCAACTGGTAATCAGGACCGAACCAGACACCGAAAAACTTGACCGGCTTGTCTGTCCAGAGTAAAGACACGGGAAGAGAAATTCCCTTCCACTCACCGTCTCGTACCCTCTGATTTCTTTGCTGACTTCGTCAATCTCGGCTCTGATCGACACAAGAGCCGAACGTAGTCAGCAATAGCAGAATATCTGGCCGAGGTGGTAGCACCAGGTAAAGAGATCCCGCGTAGGCCCGGATTCCCAAACAACTTGCTGAGGAACGGTTCCAATGCAAGAACGTAAAGCAAAGGTGAAAACGGACAACCTTGGCGACTAGAGCGAATCAATAGGAAAGGCTCTGATCGTACTCCATTCACTTCCACCAGCGCATCAGGCGACGAGCAGAGAAATCGGATCCAAATTCGAAAGTACAGCCCAAAATCAGCTGCAGAAAGAACAGACTCCAGAAAGAAATGGCTAACCTTATCGAATGTCTTGGACTGATCTAAATTGATCTTCGCGGCTTCAATGCCGAATTTCTCGATGATCAAGCGATCAAAATGAAGGTTATCAATAGTCCTACCCTTCACAGCACACGTCTGCTTGTAGCCAATCAGACTAAGGAGGACAGCCTGCAAACGCCTGGCTAGGATCTAGGCTTAAATCTTCAACTTATTATTTAACATCGTCAAAGGCCTGAAGTTATCTACCCCATCCTCACCGTCCTTGTTTTGCGCAGCAAATTGATCACGTCCCTGGTGAAGCGTTGGGGTATAGATTCGTGCTTCATCCAAATGTTGAAAATCAGTGGCAGCAAAGGAACAAGAACGGGTGACTTATATTCAATTATAATTCGTAAGGATGATCGTCTAATCCCGGATTTTTGTCCCGGCCAACCAGATCTCAGACTATGTCACGGAACCCTCGCACCAAGACGCTTCAGACACCTCGAGATGAGGGAGTCGGCCCAATAGGCGTCGAACTAAGTAGTGCTCAGACCGGGCTCCCTGGTGAACAGTTTCTGGAAGTAGTCACGAAAAACCTAGACTTTTCCCGCGTTTGTAGTCATGGTTCGCTTATCTGGCAATGTGACTTACGCGATATGCCTTTTGGCAGCATTTCTCAGTTCATCTGCACGCAATTCAGCGGCCATATTCGTTGCCTCAGGAGGTATTCTCTTTAACCTAGCCCTATCTATGATAAGCAAGGAGGCCTGCTTCACTCTAGCTATGGCTACGTCTCCACTAACACGGGATTTGATTGCTCTATCAACTTTTGCTTTTACTACCGTTTGTGCCGCTAACTTAGATAGATTGAGTCGACGGCTATATTCAGCAGTAAACGATCTAATCTTAGATTTTAAAGAATCCCACCATTTATTCCCAACCACAGCCCGTCAATTCCAATTTCATCATTAGTTTCAATTGGTCCTTGAAATCATCAAACAATGAACAATTCAATTTCCAGCAGCCAGTCAATTTAACCTTAGGCTTATTTAAGTTTACACGAACCCAGACGAGCCTATGATTTAAGTAAACTATAGAATGAAAACTTGGACAACCTAAGAGCCCTACATCGACTCTCTTAACTAAAACTCGGTCGATGTAGCTAGCACGCACTACCGAAGCCGAGCTGTCCTTATTATTTCGAGTCCATCCTATATCCCGGGGTGCTCATTTCGGTACTTATAGAACTTGTCGATAAAGTCCCTTAATGACTTCACATCCGGGTTGTTAGTACCCAATCTTTCCCTAATGCGATCTATATCGGGGTCAAAGACGGAATTCCAATCGCCCGCTAAAACTACCCGGCGAGATGTCGTCCAACACGGCTCGATCTGCCGAAACAAAGCCAACTGTTCTGAATAGTCATTGGGCGCATAAACCCCAATGAAACGAAAAGACTTATCCTTCATGGTAACACCCAGCGCAAACGACCTAATCTTAGATTTTAAAGAATCCCACCATTTATTCCCAACCACAGCCCGTCAGTTCTCGTTTCATCATTAGTTTCAACTGGTCCTTGAAATCATCAAGCAATGAAGAGTTTGAAATTATCAAACAATGACGGAATTCCAATCGCCCACTAAAACTACCCGACGAGATGTCGTGCAACACGGCTCGATCTGCCGAAACAAAGCCAACTGCTCTGCATAATCATTGGGCGCATAAACCCCAATGTGACAAAGAGACTTATCCTTAATGGTAACATCTAGCACGCAAAATCTGCCCACCGGATCCACAAGAGCACATACTGCACCCAAAGATTAGCTCACTAGCCCTGAAACACCTTTCGAGCTCCTATAAAAACATGCTGAATAGGGGCGAATCTACTAGAATGTATATATTCACGACCGCGAGTTGAAAAACGAGTTTTCTGCAAACAACATACATCCACACCGAGGCGCTGAAGACTGCAGTTGTGTCACGCTCTGCGAGACTCCGATCTCAGGCACCGGCCATTTACACTAGCCAACCAGAGAGTCATTATCAGTCCGATTAGGGTTGTGAGACTGCACCAAACATCTCAGAGGATAGGACACCGACCTCATGACTCCAACAAGAAACAGACCACTAATGTTCCAATTTGACTGCTTTATTCACGGAGGATATGCGTTGTGGTGCAATGGATATCAGCTCGGAACGAGAAATCCGGGAGCCGAGTTCGAATTCTAGTTGTATTCCTTGCATTCACTTACGCGCAAATAGCCTTGGGAAATGTATTAATCCGTCTCTTCCCTTTAGTTATGGGTTAAATAACAGGGCATATTGAGTTCTCCTTTCTCCGTCCACTCCGCTCTCGTCAGTATTCTCAACCTTCTCTTACCCACTTCCTGACAATTATTGCTCGCCAGGTTTCCTATAAATCCATGTCTGTATTACATGACAGAGGGATCGAAATTCAAACAAAGCATTTTTTTAGTAAGTGTAGCTTTGAGTTACGCGCAACTACCCTTGGGAAAGGTATTAATCCGTCTCTTCCCCCCAGTTATGGATTAAATAGCAGGACAGACTGGGTTCTATAGCCTTGGTCGGCAACCAGTCTACCGCAAAAATCAATGGCAACCTACTGCGGGATAATCTTCTGCCCAGACAGTCATGTCTCTTTCGAGACATGATCGCCCAAGCTTGTATCACGTATGGCACTTAACTGACTGATACAGGGAGGTGCAAACTAAAAGTGGAAGACAATTTCTTTAAAAAAATCCGCCCTGATGAATAATAATGACTAATCTGATGGAAATCTGTCATTTACATCTGCAAGCATCTCCCAAAACTTCTGTGACACTTGACCCGATCTTACGACTGTAACGATTCTCTTTGCGTCAGAAAAGTTCCTTAGCTCTTCAACACTTTTTAATGTTTAAAAGGGCTTTGAAATTTTAAAACTTTTTTTTGATAAAACCAAAACCCTTTATGCTTGCTCTAAAGAGACTTTGCAGGAATCCTCCCCTCTGTTAAATAAGGCTTTCGACCTTTTAGTAACTTTTTTGAGATCTAAAGATGGGTTTCTTTGTCTCTTTTCCATATTTTTAGGTGAATACATAGGAGTATGATCGGGAGTATATTTATATGGGGACTTATTTTTATTCTTTTTATCGAGGGTCGTCATCTCGGAAGGGGTTGGGGTCAAAGATTTAGCCATTAGGGGAAGGAGCTGTAGCTTGGATGGGGCAGATAATGAGAAACCCGGAATCTCATTATTTCGATTTTTCCTGGTTTCTTTCATTCTTTTAGGTGTTCTTTTCATTTCTTAAGCTAGATAATTTTTCCAGGCTGTGTTCATTTTACTTTGTACTTCTGACGCCATCTTTTCATAAGAAACCGAGTTGGCGAATTTAGAACTAGAAGAGGGAATGGGGATGTAGGTGTTTTTATCCCTAGGAGCTTCATGGGACTGATGCTCCGCTGTTTGTCTCTTCCCTCTGCCTGTGCCGATGACACGCCACTCTCCCTCTTCCTTCTTCTGCTTCGCTTTTGCGGGAGGTTTTGGGTAAGTATGGGGCAAGCCCCAACCGAGGGTTTGGCCCATACCGATCCGAGTCGTTGGCAGGCCCATTACAGGTGCCGCGGAACTATCAGTATCAGCCAGAGTGGTAACTTGGTCGGCTGTGGTCGGATATTCCAGAGGCCTTTTTATCTCTACAGGAAGCGGCAAGGTGACCAGTCTCATCACATTTCCAAGAGGTAGGTTTTCTGCCGGTCACGATGACCGGTATTTTCTGGCCACGAAATTCCAAACAATTGAGACGGAGACAAAGGCCAAACGATTGGACATTATATCGAAGCTTCATTCCATGTTCATGTTGTCAGATGTAGCACTCACTATTTGTCCAAACTTACAACAAAAAGCAGCTTGATGCTCTTCAACAACTTGAGGAGGGACCTCATAGACTGCTACAGGTCTTTCATCGGTCCTCATATTCTGCATGCGGAACAAGGTCATTTGTTACTAGATCTCTTTTAACCATTTTCGGCTTTTGGTAACAGTATGTCCCACAGGAAGAACCCTGTTCCTTTAATTACTCTTTGGAGTTTGATCCCCAGGGACGTCAGTAATCGAATTACTGTGTTTTTCGTGGAGTGACAAATTTTGCGTGACCGCTTTCCACCACGAACTCTGGCACCATTCTTTTTGCGTACCTCTGTAATTCTTGGTTTTTTTCTAAAAGACCATTTTCTTTTAAAACATGTTCATAGTCTTTAGCCCCATCCAAGAACTCTGCCAGGTTAATTATGCAACTTTTTCTGGGTCTGTAGCAACTCTACTTTTTTGTCAGCTATTTGGTCGATTTTCCGGTTTTTAGGGAATGAAGATTCTACGTCTTTTTTGTTTTTATATGGCGGATAATTCTTCAAGGAGGAACCAAATTAGTCTCTTCTCACACGCCGGCTATCTTTAAATAGGTGAAACTAGTCATAATTTATGTATTTTTTGTGAAAAAATACGGGGAAAAAAAAGAAAAGGAAAATTATATCCCGAAGATGGGGTGGGGGAAATATTCAATAACCTAAACAATAACAGGGTTTGGAAAAATATAAAGGAGGAACAAAAAATATTTTAAGATTTACATCAATTAAAAAATTACATATCAAATACAATAATATCACCTATAAAAAAAATAGGGGTTAAAAATACAGGATATACAAAAATTACAATTTATAAAGGTTAACAGCTAGAACACCCCAAAAAAAAAACAAAAAAAAAACAGAGGGGGTTTTTACAAATGCAGGCAATACAAAATTTCACCAGAAAACTAAACTTAAGAGTTTACATAAGAAAGCAATTTAAATAAATCAAATTAGCCAAAAAACGGCAAGGAAACAAATAACCTTGCTTAAAAGCAAGGGTTTTGAAGAAAACTCGTAAAAGGTAAAAATAAACTTTAAATGAACGTTATAATAAAAGAAAAGAGGAATGAAATAAAAAGAAAAAGAATTAGCCTAGAAACAGCAAAATATAAATTTATGAAAGGTTAATGAAAAAATAAACTTTCAAAAGAAAATAAAAAGAAGCACAGGTGACAACTAAACTTTGAATAACAATTACAATGAAAACAAAAGAAAAGAATTAGCCTAAAACGGCAGAAATAAGGTTAAACTCGTTAAAATAAAACATAGAAAAGAAAAATGAGAAACAAAGCTTTGCAAAATAATGAATGAATTAGACATTAGTAGAATGCACTAGATAAATAGATATGAGCAGAATCAGATACATATATATACATAGTGTTATGTAGGAAGAAAGTGTCTGTACCGACACGTGTGGCCGAACACTGATTTTCAGGCAACAGACGTAATGGTTAAATGGATTGTACTACTGGAATCACGTGACCATAATTATTAATATATAAAACACTCAGACAGAAGTTAGAGTGTTTTCCGGTGTTCCAGTGTATTCTGGGTATTCTGTTCATTCTGTGTGTTCCGGTGTCCTACAGCATTACTGTGTATTATTTGAAGGATTCGTTAGTACTTTATGTGAAGATACCGAATACTGTAACTCGCAAATTTTCTCTACAGATTAAAGCTACAAACCAACGTTATAGAATTGGGTTACGAAAACAGCTAACGTTATAACACACATAGATATGAGTAGAATTGGAAAGATAGATAGGAACATAATTAGATTGATTGATATATAGATATGAGTAGAGTAGAATAAAATAGGTAGAATGAAATAGGTAGATAGACACACATGTGTAAAACGAGATACATGTATAGGTGATTCTCTAAACGCCGCTTAGGTGTGGCACAAGGCTGAACGTATGGGACATCCAGTGAGGATCAAACTCATTACTCAGTTGTAACTGGTTCTAGCGAGACAAGCTTGCTAACTATTACACTACGCTGAGATTGATATGTAGATAGATATGAATATATATGAGTATAATGAGATAGATTGATACGAGTAGAGAATAAAATAAATCGATTGACATCAATATAGTGAATTAGATAAATAGGTAGAAAGATAAATATTAGTACAATGAGATAGATAGATAGATAGATAGATAGATAGATAGATAGATAGATAATGAACAGAATGAGATAGATAGATAGATAGATAGATAGATAGATAGATAGATAGATAATGAACAGAATGAGATAGATAGATAGATAGATAGATAATGAACAGAATGAGATAGATAGATAGATAGATAGATAGATAGATAGATAGATAGATAGATAATGAACAGAATGAGATAGATAGATAGATAGATAGATAGATAATGAACAGAATGAGATAGATAGATAGATAGATAGATAGATAGATAGATAATGAACAGAATGAGATAGATAGATAGATAGATAGATAATGAACAGAATGAGATAGATAGATAGATAGATAGATAGATAGATAGATAATGAACAGAATGAGATAGATAGATAGATAGATAGATAGATAGATAGATAGATAGATAATGAACAGAATGAGATAGATAGATAATGAACAGAATGAGATAGATAGATAGATAGATAGATAGATAGATAGATAGACAGATAATGAACAGAATGAGATAGATAGATAGATAGATAGATAGATAATGAACAGAATGAGATAGATAGATAGATAGATAATGAACAGAATGATATATATATATATATATATATATATATATATATATATATATAGTAGATAGATAGATAGATAGATAGATAGATAGATAATGAACAGAATGATATATATATATATATATATATATATATATATATAGATAGATAGATAGATAGATAGATAGATAGATAGATAGATATGAGTATAATAAGTATTTGATATAAGTTAAGGATAGATATAGATATATAATTAGGCCACCCCAGTGTTTTAAAAAATTATGCATTTCATACTATTTTTAGTATTTATTGCCAACCGAATAATTCTAAATGAAAATAGAATGGTTCTTTTGTTATTATTACTTTGCAAAATTTTACAAGGTAAGGAATCAAAGATGAACTCGTCCGAATCCCCCTAAATTTTCTTCATTCTTTCATTGATGTAACTGCAATATAGATAATTATTAAATATTTATAAATTCATTTGATGTACATATTATTGTGCAGTATTAACAAAAGAACCGTTATATTTCCATTTACAATTTTTCACTTAGCAATAAATATTAAAAATAGTATGAAATATATCATTTTTCAAAACACTGAGGTGGCCTAATAATTATAGCCGGTAGTGTAGGTATGAGTACAATGAGAGATTTATAGATAGACTAGCAGTATAGCCCGGCGTTGCTAGGGTATAATGAAAGCTTTAGAACTAATTCATGGTCCTGGAGCTCAGACTCAGCCTAAAGAATATTTGTGTGAAGTTTGGTGAGAATCGGATAAAAATTGTGGATTTGTATAAAGGACATAGAGACAGATAAACAGACATGCACACACAACCATCTTGCCTTATATATATATATATATTATCGATTTTCTCCACTATTGTAAGAACTGCAACTTTGAAACTTCTGAATATCGTCTTTGTCTATGAGTGTATCAAATTTGATTAAAATCGGACCACTCCTTCTATAATCCGATTTTTTCGATTATCGATTTTCGATATTTATCGGGGGTACCCCGACACAAAACCTAGCTAAGAACCCTCACAGACGCTTATAGTACAACTGTGTAAATTTCCAAGAAAATCGGTTAAGCCGTTTCGGAGTCTATAGGTAACGGACACACACACACACACACACACACACACACACACACACACACACACACACACACACAGAGTTCCATTTCTAAATAAGTTTAGATATGAGAACTATACAAAAAAAATGAGTAGAAGGAAATAGATAGATATTAGTTGAATACATTTATATACATAGATGTGAGTAGAATATCATAAATGGTTTGATAAATTTTAGTTGAATTATTTAGATATATAGGTATGAGTGGAATGATATCGAAGGATAAGGAGATAGAAGTAGATTTATATAGATATCAACAGGATGAGATAAATACATAGGTATGTGTAGAATGAGATAGATAGATAGATAGATAGATAGATAGATAGATAGATAGATAGATAGATAGATTGTCAGATCTGAATTCAACAAGTTAAATAAATATAAGAAAAATATATGAAAATAATGAGATAGATAGATATATGCATACGAAGGGAGTGATTGGTGTCATGTAACAGAACAGTTAGGGGTAAACAAAAGCCCGCAATTCACATGCGGCCCTGTTGGTTTTCTGAGTTGCATGCACGCCTAATTTGATGAGAAGAATGAATATTAAATTTTTGTCTATTTTTGTCATAATCACTTGTTCACGTAAAGGACAAATTCTATTGTGACTAAGTGGAAGCATGAGATATTTATTGCAATTTAAATTCATTCCTGTGACGGCACATACTAATGATTTTTCTACGTTTATTCAAAAGTACATTCTGATATTGAAATTTGAAAATCTTAATGTTTTTCTGTTAATCATAGATTACATCTATCCCTTATCCATATTTGATCACAACATATATATATATATATATATATATATATATATATATATATATATATATATATATATAAAGAGAGAGAGAGAGAGAGAGATCAAGCATGGATACCTCTAAAAATTCGCTAAAGAAAGGATGCATGATCGAAAATGCCGAATTCATAATAACAAATAAGATATTATCGTTAAAATCTTCGTGTTATTATGAAGCAAAGGATTTATATTCTTTATAGGATCCTGAAAATGTCGGTTGAAAACGTTGTTTTATTGGCATCTTGAATTTGTACGGGAAACTGACCATTTTTACTGATAAAAATATTTGTTTTTAAATTCTTTTAAATTTCAGATTATTGAGGGATTTTAATGAAATTTTTAACCGTTATTCAGAAACAAATTATTTTTTAATGTTTATTTTTAAGAATATCTTGGTAAAAATATGTTTTTAAATCGGTTAACTTCAATCTTTTTAATTTTCTTCAAGCTTAAGAAATTTAAATTGTATCGAACTCTGCTTATATTTGTTATAAGAACCAGTCCGAGGAGAATTTTAATCATCAGATTTTTTGTCAAACGGAATCGTCAATTGTAGAAAAATTGTCCTGATTCGTAAAATAAAAAGCGCAAAATAATTAAAACATATTTTAAATTAGAAAAGATTTAAAATGCTTTTACGAATAAAATATATTATGTACACTTTTGTTGAAAGAAAAAATCGATAAACTATTAATTTTAACAATAATTGTTTTCATTTGTGTATTCTAAACTCTCCTCACAACTTTTATTCTCAGTGAATTCTGTGCACCTTGTCTCCGCTTTATTGTTAATAAATTCATTCTAATAAATTATTCTTTATTTCATTTAAATTTTTATTAACGTGTGATTTTTGTATTAACTTTCATTTTAAGTGTTTTTTATTCATATCCTAGCTTTACTGAGACTCTCAATAAAGATGTATGGAAATGATGTAAAGATATAAAAGATGTTAAAAAAGATGTAAAAGATGTTTATAAAAAATGGAAAGTTGTAAAAGATGAGTAAAAGATGTAAAAGATACTTAAAACATGTAAAGACGCAACATATGTTTAAAAAGATGTAAAGATGCTTAAAAGATGTAAAAGATTCTTAAAAGGTTGCAAAGATATAAATAATGCTTCAGAAAGTAACATACTTTTAAAACGATGTAAAGATGCTAAAAGATGCTTAAAAAGTGTATAGATGTAAAAGATGCTTAAAAAGATGTAACATGTTTAAAAAGATGTAAAGATGCTAAAACATGCTTAAAACGATGTAAAGATGTAAAAGATTTTTAAAAAGATGTAAATGATGCTTAAATAAAAATAAGTAAAAAGATTTAAGCTGAAAGTAAATACTTATTTGTGAAAAATATTTTCGATACAAACTTTTTTCCAAATAATCTAATAATTATTTTTCTCTACATTCTAAAGCCACAACTGAATTTGTTCAAGTGACTACCCCGCCGCCGAAATTCTATTTTCCTGCCTTACGATGCTTTAAAACACGACGAATGATTAACAGACGCTTGATGACTGAGGGACCATTTTCCAAACAGGATTGACCCTTGTACTAACAGAGGTGGCGGGGCAGAAGTAGAACTTGATTCTTGCAGCATTGGCCAACAGAACCGGACAGTATCTGAATGATTCAACCTTGGGTCGTGTATGCCTTGACGGGGAGGGTGTAGGGCATTTCACATTAAAAATGATTTTATATCAGTTTCAGCCATTGTTGCAATATGGTGAGTAAATATCAATCCACCGTCTGTCGTTTTCTGTTTGTCGTTTTTCCTTTTGCTTTTTTTTTTTTTTGATCGTTCAAACTTTCTTAATCTCCTTCTTTTCTCGTTCATTTTTTCTTTCGTTCTTCGGTTTTTCATTCTGCTTTTACACGGTTTAGTTTGTCTTACTTTCTTTCGCTGTCTGCTGGAACATTTTTTTTTCCTTTTCGCAATGTCCTCCTGCTCAATGTTAAGATGATACTCAGTCAAATCAATTAAAAGAAAAATTAAGAAAGGAAAAGAAGATGAAGCAAGAGCTGAGATAGAACAAACAGGAGAGAGAGAGAGAGAGAGAGAGAGAGAGAGAGAGAGAGAGAGAGAAGGATGTAGTGAAATAGAAAGATATATATAGAAAAAAACGAATAAATTTTCGATGAGGAATGATGAGAAAAATGGAAAAAAAGAGGAAATATTTGAAAGAAAGAGAGAATAAAAGAAGAAGAGCAACGTTGAGAAATTGAAGGCGAATTAATGAAAAAGAAGATATTGAGAGAGAATGCGAACGAAAGTAAACAAAATAGAAGGAAGGATGAAGAAAAGGAAGAAAGAAAGAAGAAAGGAAGGAAGAAATAAAGAAAGGAAGGAAGAGAGAAAGAATTAAGAAAAAGAAAAGAGAATATAGAATTCAAAAGAAAGAAAAGAAAAAGAAAGAAAGAAAGAAGAAAGGAAGGAAAAAATAAAGAAAGGAAGGAAGAAAGAAAAAGGAAGGAAGGAAGAAAGGAAGAAAGGAACGAAGAAAGGAAGAAAAGAAGGAAGAGAGAAAGAATTAAGAAAAAGAAAAGAGAATATAAATAGAATTCAAAAGAAGGAAAGAAAAAAGAAAGAATAAAAACGAATTTAAGAAAGAGAGAAAGAAAAACATGAAAGAATTTGAATATATGAGGAAAAGGAATGAAATAAAACGTGAAAGAGGAGACTGGAGAAAGGAAGAATAAAAGAGATTTAAGAAATAAATAAATAAATAAAGAACAAAAGAAAGAAAGCGAGATAAAAAGAAAGAATTAGGAAAAGAAGAGAGAATAAAAAAAGGTGAACATAAGAAAGCGTGAAAGAGAAACGTGAATGAAACAAATAATGATAGAAGAGGAAAAGTTAGAATCGATGAGGAAAAGGAAAGAAATAAAAATGGAGGATGGGGAAGTGGAGAAAGAAAGAAAGAAAGAAAGAAAGAAAGAATAAACCCAGCGAATGTTATGAAAATAAGAATCAAGTAGGGAGAAGAAAGACAGAAAAAGCGAGGAGTTAGAAGACAATAGTCAAATAGAATTCAAAAGAAGGAAAGAAAAAAGAAAGAATAAAAACGAATGTAAGGAATAGAGAAAAAAGAATAAAAACGAATGTAAGGAATAGAGAAAGAATAAAAACGAATGTAAGGAATAGAGAAAGAATAAAAACGAATGTAAGGAATAGAGAAAGAATAAAAACGAATGTAAGGAATAGAGAAAGAATAAAAACGAATGTAAGGAATAGAGAAAGAATAAAAACGAATGTAAGGAATAGAGAAAGAATAAAAACGAATGTAAGGAATAGAGAAAGAATAAAAACGAATGTAAGGAATAGAGAAAGAATAAAAACGAATGCAAGGAATAGAGAAAGAATAAAAACGAATGCAAGGAATAGAGAAAGAATAAAAACGAATGCAAGGAATAGAGAAAGAATAAAAACGAATGTAAGGAATAGAGAAAGAATGAAAACGAATGTAAGGAATAGAGAAAGAATGAAAACGAATGTAAGGAATAGAGAAAGAATGAAAACGAATGTAAGGAATAGAGAAAGAATGAAAACGAATGTAAGGAATAGAGAAAGAATGAAAACGAATGTAAGGAATAGAGAAAGAATGAAAACGAATGTAAGGAATAGAGAAAGAATAAAAACGAATGTAAGGAATAGAGAAAGAATGAAAACGAATGTAAGGAATAGAGAAAGAATGAAAACGAATGTAAGGAATAGAGAAAGAATGAAAACGAATGTAAGGAATAGAGAAAGAATGAAAACGAATGTAAGGAATAGAGAAAGAATAAAAACGAATGTAAGGAATAGAGAAAGAATAAAAACGAATGTAAGGAATAGAGAAAGAATAAAAACGAATGTAAGGAATAGAGAAAGAATAAAAACGAATGTAAGGAATAGAGAAAGAATAAAAACGAATGTAAGGAATAGAGAAAGAATAAAAACGAATGTAAGGAATAGAGAAAGAATAAAAACGAATGTAAGGAATAGAGAAAGAATAAAAACGAATGTAAGGAATAGAGAAAGAATAAAAACGAATGTAAGGAATAGAGAAAGAATAAAAACTAATGTAAGGAATAGAGAAAGAATAAAAACTAATGTAAGGAATAGAGAAAGAATAAAAACGAATGTAAGGAATAGAGAAAGAATAAAAACGAATGTAAGGAATAGAGAAAGAATAAAAACGAAAGTAAAATAAAAAATAAAGTAAGAACAAGTGGAGATAGGAAAATATAAATCATCGCAAACGAATAAGAAAAGACAAAATCAAAGCGGGAAATGAAACAAAGAAAGAAAGAATAAATTTAAAAAAGAGAGAAAAAAAGAAAGAAAAAGAGAAGGAAAATATATCGAAAGATCGTAAGCATTCTTTGAATAAGAATAATTGCGTTTCTATTTGGAATATGAAGTGGCGCCATCGTTACGCGTTCCCATAAGAATCTAAGCGGTTGTTGTCGTTGAAAATCGACATCTCACACGCTTATTTGAAATTATGCGATTGGTTTTCTATTTGTTCACACGAGCAGGGATTGGTGCTCGTGTGGCGTGTAGAGACCAGCTCTGAACGGATCACACGCATTGGACTGTTTGGGTTAGCAACCACAGTGGGAATGCGTGTGATTTGACCAGCCTTCGTTTGCCGCGCATGGTTCTGTCGGTAATGTTTGTGGCAGGGAAGTGACAATTTTACAAATATAACAGCTACAGCGATCGATGCGAATGGCGTTTATAAATAGAAGGCATAGGTCTGTGGATGACCCGATGTTTGTATTACATCCGCTTAACACACTTTAAGTATTCCAGGAACATTTCTAAGTTCTTGCCCAATATAAGTAGCGATGCGAAGTAAATCTTTCGTAATTTTTTTCTACTACGTATGCTGAATATAACATCTATCAGCTCGGTGACAAATTGCATTTGTATTGAAACTTATATATATATATATATATATATATATATATATATATATATAGTCAGCCGCAAACAGATCTGTTTTGCTGTATCACAGCTCATCAGTACGGTTAGACTCTGATTGCTTTTAACCCAGGATTGAAACCCGACCGAATTGGCGTCAGTCGGCGATATATATATATATATATATTGTAACAAAGTTGTAGAACACGTTGTTGTTTTTTTTTTTTTTTTTTGCCTGCTCTTCATGCATTTACTTTTATAAAGTGTGCTCGATACAACGTAGAGCTTATACTGTAATGGTTGTTACAATGGTCTATAAATTCATATTATCACTACACAAAAGTTTTCGCGTTTCGAAGCTGCTACGTGCGCTTCTCGTCGGATGATAAGTTGAAAATATATATATATATATATATATATATATATATATATATATATATATATTAGTCATCCATATACAAGCCCGTTTCGCTGTATCACAGATCATCAGTGTGACTAGACATATCCACTTGCTTCTGGCCGGGATCGAAACTATATATATACAAGTGAATAAGAAACAAAGAAAAAATTGACAACGTTCAAAACATTAATTTAAAACAGTGCTCGATATACAATATAAAGCTGTGAATATTTATTATAAATTATAGTTTAGAACATGTACAAATTATTCCATTACAAAGTGTACATTTTGTTTCGACATTGAAATGACAATGTCTCATTAGATAGTGTGAAAAGGAATGGAAAGTCTTTTTCTTATATTTGGCGAATTGGGTGTGAGATATAGGTGGGATAGCTAAATAGCTGGTTAGGGTCAGGGTTTAATAAAAGGGGAAAATATGAAAATGCATATGGGGTGGGGAAGAGTGCGATGAAGTGGGAATAGAAAGTATTATTTTGTGAACATATCTTTATTAGTGAATTGTACGACTACAAAATATTTTTTGTATTTAAACTTAGTTTTTATAATTAATCTACCCCATAGACATTTCCTTATTTTCCCCTTTTATTAAACCCGAAGAAAACCAATTTTAAATTAAGGTTAAATATACAAAAATAGATTATATGTGGCCCAATGGATAAAAGCATCAGCTAGATTCAGTGACTTGACCCTAAAAGTTGTAATTTCAATACCTGGCTACAACAGAAAAATTGAAAGAGTTGAGTTTAAGTGAGATAACATGACATCCGGAAGTGGTATGGCTCATGGAATTAGAACAATATATCCCACTGATCGAAATAAACGGTTCGGTTATAAATTCCAATCACCTGAAGAATTCTAACTGTCGTGAATATGGCAATAAAGAGGACAACAGTTCGAATAATGTAAATAGTATATGTACTACCTGATCTAAGAAATAGAGACAAATGATGAAAAGGCAATAGAAATACAATACATGGTACCTGTTATGACGAATAAAACATATTCCAAGGGAATTAACCCTTTCCTGTTCCCAAACAGAGTACCTCCCTTTTACCCCTGAAAGTGGGTACACACGAGTCACGTGATCAACTGGACATTCAGACGTGGGACGCAGGAGGGAACAGACTTGGAATATGGCCGTCAATGGTTAAAGAACGCATGTATGTTCTTCTGCCCTAATGGTTGTGACACACAACCCGATAACTTGGGACTGATACCGCATGTACATATTTTGTAATGTTTCTCCATGTAAAATAAATGTATCTTCCAGTTAACCGTGAGTAGACATCTACTTTTCCTTCGTTCCATGCATTTTCTCCACGTGCTGCACACACACACACACACACACACACACACACACACACACACACACACACACACACACACACACACACATTCGTCCACGGACCATGAATCATACTATAAGTTAAGGCATTTTAGTTATGAGACAAAAAACCCGTTCATAACTGTACCTAGAATGAAAGCTCACTAAAACAGATCCAGATCCAAGGCGTATTTATCCTTGGATTAACATCTTCAGGTAGGTAACTATACTCACCACTGTTAGGGCGCCGATCCTATTTGACTACAAATGGACTGTTCCCATTGCTATATATAGCAATAGTGGATTCTCTACAACGGGGTCGTAGAGATTCACTTGAGAGTCTCTAATGAGTTACTGAAGAGTCAGTGCGAGTCAGTGAAGAGTTAGTCACACTTCCGGTGGTGTACCGGAAGTAATCACGTTACACACGTCTTACGACGGATTGGACTCTTGTATCTTTCTATTGTAAATATTACTAATCACTTCTGTACATACTAACCGTCTTTCCGCGGAATACAACTTATATTCTGATTCTGTTGTTGAGTTATTCATTTATACTTGGCGACATAACAACCACGCTTGGCCAATTGGCCATAGATGTATGTTTTGAATTCACAGATGTCATTCTCTTAGACCGGTTCTCACCCAAGGCTGTAGGACCGACTCTATTTACTCATAGTTGTGGTGATGGATTCATACATATCTTAAGTGTATTTGTATGCACGTGAATGTTAAGAACTTAATTAGGATTCGAACTCAGCTCTCCGATTCTCCAATCCCAGCCGCTATCCATTATTCTACCGTACCTTCTATATCTTAAGTATAAAAAATAGCCTCCTCTAATTTTTCCCTTATATTACTGTTGGGACACCCGCGCCTATTCGGCTATAATGGACTATTCCATTACTATGTAAAGTAATGGTGGCATCTACGTAGGAGAGTGTGCCGAGCAGCCGATCGACAAGTTAGTCGTAGACTTCCGGTGACGACCCGGAAGTACCCATTGCTCATACTACGTCTTACGACGTTTGGGACGATTAACCTTTATTCTTGTATTGGATACTAATAACCTTTGTAAATACTATTTTCACGGAATACAAAAATTAAACTATTCCTGTTGTTGAGTTATTTATTCTTACTCACGACACAACAATTACAAAAATAAAAAATCTTTTAACTTGGTTGTTACTAACAACAATTCTCTGCAAAAAATACTTGGCAAAAGGCCAATGTTGTATACTAGTTCCTTGTCCTTTGCGACACTGTGTCTCTGCAGACATTAAAAATAATCAATATATATTGGTTATATTAAAACTCTCAAGTAAACTGACTGCCCACCTCTTCGTGTAAAGTGCCAAATATAAACATTTGCTACACATTCATAACGCCTCATAGAATTACCGTCAAATTATGCTCGACAATACAAGACTTACCACAGCTGCATGCGATGGCGTACACACAGTTCTTAATAATGTTCTCCTCTATAGGAGGTCTTATTCGGAAGTGGTGTCTGCGAAGTGTTCAATCACTTTTGATGTTATATGGACTACAGGTCTTTTGTATTTTTTCGATTATTCCTTCACATACGGTAGGCAAACCGAGGATGTTTTTCCAATGTTGTTATTTTCTTGCATCATTCTATCCCACTTGGTTTGAACTGCTGTCGTGTACCCCGGGTAGTTGTTACGGTGTAGGGTACTGCTTTTACTGACCACTTCTTGTTCATATACAGTACTGTGTAAAAGTATTAAGACAAGAACTATTTTATCTTATTTGAGGCATCAAATTAAAGTTTAAAATCACCCCTGACCTAACACTTTTGCACACTACCGGTAATGTGCAAAAGTATTAGGACAGTGGCGATTTTCATGAAAACCTCACTGAAATTCAAATACAGGGTGAAAAGACAAACCTTTGTAAGAATTATTTAACTAAAAAGGAAGCTGAAGGAAGGCTTTGAAATTTGAATTGGCCCCATCTATAGGATATTTTGGATAAAAAAAATGATAAATCTAATGTTACTTCGCAAGACACACTTTGGGAACAAATACAAGCTGCTTGGCAGGAGATACCATTAGATACATTGAAGAAGCTTGTGATGTGAATGCCTGACAGGATGAAGGCTGTGATCAAAGCAAAAGGCTATTATACTAAATATTAAATTTATTTTGTAACAAGTATTTTTCTTGTTAAAGCATTTATTGAATAAATCAAATAAAATTAATTTGATTAAATTATTTTCTGTCAATATGCCTCATAAAAGATAAAATAGTTTTGTCCTAATACTTTTGCACAGTACTGTATATATATATATATATATATATATATATATATATATATATATATATACACTAGGTGCGATTGGTAAATTGTCGCAATTATTTTATTATTTCAAAGCAAAAGGCTATTATACTAAATACTAAATTAATTTTGTAACCAGTATTTTTTCTTGTTAAACCATTTGTTGAGTAAATCAAATACAATTGCTTTAATTAAATTGTTTATTTTCTGTCAATATGCCTCATAAAAGATAAAATAGTTCTTGTCCTAATACTTTTGCACAGTGCTCTATCTCTAAGGCACCACTTAATAAATTTTGGTCGATGTTGTAAGCAGCAAACGATCCCTTTCTTAATACTCTATGGGTTTTGGGAGATGAAGTTGTCGTATTGTTCGATGAATGTTCTATTGCTGTGTGCGGATATTTGGAACCCATACTATGTTTCAGATATTAGTCCTGATAATATTACGAGTGAAAATATAGCCTGTGAAAGCAAGGTGAAAACAATAGAGGACAATCAGTTAAAAATAGTTGACGATGTTTCATGAAATGATAATAATAATCATAATATTTTTACGGTCTCTAATCTGACGGTTGCATGTAATTAAAATTATTATATAAGAAAAAATAATGGCTGATAATGCTTCATCTAATAAAAATATTATTCCATGTACTGTTAATACTTGTATTACTATTAAAGCCTATGAAATTAAGATGCAAGAAATTACCGTCAAATTATGCTCGACAATACAAGACGATTTTATTACAGCTGCATGGGATGATGTACACGCAGTTCTTAATCATGTTCTTTTCTATAGGAGGACTTGCTCGGAAGTGGTGTCTGCGAAGTATTGAACAACTTTTGAAGGTCGTCCTGACGTTTTACGAACCACAGATCTTTTGCATTTTTCCGATAATCCCTTCACGTAGGGTAGGCAGATCGTGGATGTTTTTTTCTTTTTGCATCCTGCTATCCAACTTGGTTGGAGCAGCTGTCGTGTACTCCGGATAGTATATAGCAGGAGCATATGTGGCAGTAATATTCAAAGCAAGAACGAATGGTAGATTTATAAATATATAAGATACATTCTGGCGAGAAAAAATTGTCTAGATCGACACAGTAAATCAACTGTCGAAGCAGTCGTAATTAATTCAATATAATCTTTCCACTTCATTTCCACAGAAAACGTTAGACCAAACAGGCGAAATGAGCCATTCTCCTAGAGGCTAGCATCATACATTTTGATGGAAAGCAAAATGGTATCTCTTAGACGATTAAAAGACAGTAATATTGTTTTAAGGTGTTAAAATTAACGTGCTATTCAATGTCCCAGTTAACTTCATGTTGTAGGTCATTCTTGAGATCAACAGCTAAGTTGACCGATCAGACTTACTGTTAAGACAATAGCAAATAGTTGTGCCTTCAACATAGACAGCAAGTTGCGAACTGGTGACATCAGGAAGGTTGTTGTTGAAAATCAGGAACAACCTATGTCCAAGGATAGAAACCTTGGGGTTACCTGTATTAATGCAAAAAGATCTAGAAGAGTGTCCATTCAAGACAACATTCATTTCGTGATGTGATAAGAAAGACTGGATCATTTCAAAAATACGTCCTGAAACATGATAGCCTGTGAAAAAGACCGGTATGCCAAAGGCTATCAAAATATCTACGGGATATCCAAAGTAACAACCCCAGCTATCCATTTTAACTAAAGCTTGATTGATTCCTTCAACAATAATTATTAGTACATCTGCAGCTGGCCAAGAAAAACAGAAGCCATATTAAAACTGCGAGGCGAGATGCTTAACCAAATAAGAGTTAATCAGAGACTCTTGTACTTTGTCAGAAAGTGGCAGAAGGCAAATAGGCCGAAAGTTATAAGGATCAGGCGGCTCGTCTGCGTTCTTAAAGAATGGAACTACAGAAGAAGATTTTCAACAAGCAGGAAAGCAAGAAGCAGCAAAGTGTTTATTGTAGAGTTTTTTTACAGAGAACAGGAGCCAATTTAGAAGCACTTTTTTGAGGACTATTGCAGAGATACCATCAAGTCCACTTGATTCTAATAAAAAATACAGATCATTTTTTTGTAATGACAAGCAATTAAAATTAGGATGGAAATGAATAATAATCAAAAATTAATTCAAACTCATATGAATATTTTTTTTTCTAATTTTCTGACAACAAATACTAAATTCTAATAAAATTATTTTAAGACATCGAAGATAATTTTTTTATGAGGTTCGTTAAAAAATGAAACAAAAAAAACTGGATTCAGTTGAATGTTAAAAAGCAGCAAAAAAACAAAAAACAAAAAAACAAAAAAAAACAAAACATAAAACGGTCAAATTATACACTGATCTCTATAGGATGTCTTCTGTCATTCTTATCGTCATATTCCCCGGCCTTCTTCAGTCGACTGATGGCTTTATTTAACTATTTTCCGAGCGAAAAGTCTTATGTAGTCCATTGTGGGATCAGTTATTATTTTAAAAATCGATATCAACCCAGTCAAGGCAGAAAAGAAGACACTAAGTCACAAGGTGTTACAGGGTGGGGTCGAATTAGAAACAGGCCTATTAATAATGAGCTGGAAGAGAAAAGAGTAATCAGGAGGACAGTCGATAACGATTGACATTGCATTTAAATATTTGCAGATTAAAGCTGGCTGGAAAACATGGAGTTCTACAAGCGAGAAGTGCGAGAAAAGTAACTGTTAGCAGGAAACTACATCTAACCAGCTTAACTGTAAAATGATCAAATTTCGATGCTAGTTCAGTGTTGTGGATTCGAGGTGAGAAACCGCACAAAATAATGAACAACAAAACAGATATTTGAGATAGAAAAATAGGTTATATTAAACGTAAAGATACAACTGGAACGCAGGTTAGTAATCCAGGAATACAATTAGTAAGGAATATATATATATATATATATATATATATATATATATATAAGTCTTTGAAGTGAAACCGTGCTGGAAATAGTATATCCGTGTAATATTATTCTGACTGGTTGGAGCTCAGAGCTACTATGACTACTGACGCGGTATTCTCTGTGTAACTTCAGTATCTCTCGGTAACTTACGGACCTTTACGGTACTTGAACTATACCTCACGGATCTCATTATGGCACAGTATATATATACTCAAGTCGAGTCCATTATCATAGAAAAAGGGGAGATCCCACAACATTTAGTATAGCGCTCAATAAGGTACTATATTTTTATAACGTTGTTTTCGTAACGTTATTCTGAAATGAACTTTTGGTAACTCGCTATTAGAAAGTTATAATATTTCGGTATCTTCGCCTAAAGTCAACATACTGATCGAATACTTCAAATAATGCACAATAATGATTTCGGAATAATTCTCTTGAGGAATCCACTCAGAAAACAATCTCTTCGATGACGCGCAACACCGGAATGTTGCACAACACGGCACACACTCAGGATGCTGTTTGAGTGCTTTATATGCTAAATATTTATTGTCACGTGATCCCAGTAGCAACATTCATTCAACAGTTACGTTTGTTGCATGGAGATCCGTGTTCATCCATACGTGTCGGTATCGGCACTTTCCTCCTACATAACACATGGCGAAGATCTCATCCGAACAATTACCATTACTTATACAAAAAGCACAGGTAATACGATTACCATTACTTATACAAAAAAGCACAGGCAGTACAATTACCATTACTTATACAAAAAGTACAGGCAATACAATTACCATTACTTATACAAAAAAGCACAGGCAATACAATTACCATTACTTATACAAAAAAGCACAGGCAATACAATTACCATTACTTATACAAAAAGTACAGGCAATACAATTACCATTACTTATACAAAAAAGCACAGGCAATGCAATTACCATTACTTATACAAAAAAGCACAGGCAATACAATTACCATTACTTATACAAAAAAGCACAGGCAATACAATTACCATTACTTATACAAAAAAGCACAGGCAATACAATTACCATTACTTATACAAAAAGTACAGGCAATACAATTACCATTACTTATACAAAAAAGCACAGGCAATACAATTACCATTACTTATGCAAAAAGCACAGGCAATACAATTACCATTACTTATACAAAAAAGCACAGGCAATACAATTACCATTACTTATACAAAAAGTACAGGTAATACAATTACCATTACTTATACAAAAAGTACAGGCAATACAATTACCATTACTTATACAAAAAGCACAGGCAATCTTATGGTGGTAGGTAAGTGACTCAAGCCGAGCCGCCAGATCAGGACTAGTAATATTGCTGATTCTTCTTTAAATTTTATCAAGGATTTCAAAGTAAATACCATGTATTCCGGACCATGCGTGGCAGCAATATTCTAAGTATAGACGATTGGCCGACTTATAAACACGTACATTGATATCCAAAGGCGAAATGACATGGCCAAGGATGCATTCCAGAAGCTGATTAGAGTATCGTGAGACAGAAATTTTCACTGAAATCAACCAGGTACAGAAATTTAAATACCTGGGATATGTTTTAACCGAGGACAGAAAGTGCCACACTGAGATCTGTAGGCGTATTGGCATGGCCAAGGGTGCATCCCAACGGCTGAGTAGAGTATCGAGAAACAGGAAAATTTTGTTAGAAACAAAAATGAGTACTGGATTGGTATTTGATTTATGTTCTTCTGTATGGCAGCGAATACTGGACAATCTCCTCAAAGATGAAGCAACCGGAATAAGGTTCAAAAGAAGTATGCAGAGTATATCATGGACCGAGCGTGTGAGCAACAATGAGGTTTTGTAGGGGATAGAAACGAAATGGAAACGAATAATTAACATCAGTAAAAAAAAAAAAGGCTGAAGTTGCTGGGACATGTAATGAGGAAGAAGGGCTTGGAGAATCTGATACTCACAGGTTAGATAGAGGATGGAAACGAAATGGAAACTAATA
>JBBBDQ010029680.1:0-40000 GCA_037127315.1 Ascarosepion bandense | reverse complement strand
GTCGAGGTATCACCAATAAATATCGAAAATCGATAATTGAAAAAGTCGGGTTATAGAAGGAGTGGTCCGATTTTAATCAAATTTGATGCACTCATAGACAAAGACATAAGAAACGATATTCAGAAGTTTCAAGGATGCAGTTCTTACAATAGTGCAGAAAATCGATAATATATAAATATAAAAGGCAAGATGTTTGTGTGTGTGTCTGTTTATCTGCCTGTATGTCTGTATTTTTTCAGCCCTTTTATTTTAGTTTTTGCTTCGGGTTTGGCTCTAAGTAGGTATAATTGTAGTTCTTAGTCTCAGCCATGATACCATTTACTCAGAGGACTTATTTAGCCTTCAAAATTCAATTTACGACGAAAAAAACTTATTTGATATCGATACCAGGAAATCAAAATTTGACTTACATCCATTCATTTTTCTTTCAGTCTACGGTTTCGCTTTAACTGGAAACAACTACATAAGCCATGTACGACACAAAAAAAATGAACCTGTCTAATTTTCTCTGTATAACTCCACTCTGTTAATAATAATTTAAATGTTCTATGTTCACTGAACATTAAATGTTCATCCTTTGATAATGGCTTATGTAAGCCGAAAGCTCAGACCTGATAAAAAAATCAACAATTATTGCGATTTCTTGTCGTCTTTCCATGACAACACTATCAAGCTAATCAGATCATACGAACGGATCTTACACAAAATAGACAGAACTTGTCTATATTATTCAATGAAACCTGTATTAATGATAAAATGCTGCCAAAATAAACACAATATATAGATATATATATGTATGTGTGTGTGCGTGAGTGTGTGTGTGTGTGTGTGTGTGAAAAGTGTATGTATATAATTATAAATATCAATATATATATATGCAATTTGTTATATATATTATATTATTTATATATTATATATGCGTGGTACTTATTTGAAAGCGCTCAATATCAGTGATAGAGGTAACATACTCATATAGATAGGTGTGAGTTTGTAAATATGGGTTTCACGCTCTTACGATCGTCAGACAAACATGATTAATTTTTTAAAAAATTGGCTACATGTAGGACTGCGTATATTGGTGTATTTTTGTGTAAGTGGGAGGAAAATATTTCGTCATGACAGACGCAGACATATATACACATTTGTACACCCACCAACCTGCGCAAACGCAAACGCGCGCGTCCTCCAATCGGGGCTCACACAAACATATATGCGAATCGTAGGGGGCTCGGAATATATATGTATACCTCTGCCGTTGCGTACATACATACGCGTTGGGTGTTGTATTCGAATAGCGCAGCGACGTCAACGCGCAACAGCACACACAGAAATTAAAGGTGGCTACTAGATTGACATGTAGGTCCCACCCTTTTACCGTTGAAGCAGTTAAATATAACCAACACATCTACAAGATTAGTTTTTTTTCTCGAACTTCCTGCGTGTGGAACTCACTTCCGTTTACATAATTTAAATGCAACATAAATTGCCATCTTCTATCTTTTATTTTAATCCCGTTCATCTTTTATTTTTTCTTAAATACCCTATATACTCAGTCTTTTCACTCACTGGTAGTCCCGCCTCGCTTGGGATGAAATGATTTAAGAAACAATAAACTCGTTTAATATCATAGAAGTGGAACCGAACCGAGTTTTGCGAAATGAACACTGAACAGGAGAAGATAGGTTAGCCTATTGCCCGGTTCACGCACTTCCCCTATTTCTTTCTAAACACTTTTTTTCTTTTTGTCATGGCAGCGTCACCCGCAACGGAATGAACTCTTCCAATCATTACATATACCTCCCCTCACAAGAGGTGAGTGTAGGTAGCCAGTAGATGGCCAGGAAGTAGACTGAGGAGAGCGTCCTGAACTCTGCCACGAGTCGTCTACGAACACTGCTATCGTTAGCGACCACTACGATTCCCGGTTCGAGGGTCGAACCATAGTATTACACACTAACCCGTATTATCGTTCTACTATCAATGTTCCAAGTATTGTATTTTTCAGTATTTAATACATATTCGTTATTTTCTATTTTGGTTGTTTTGTGCATTTCTTGCAGGACCTTTAACCGGGTCCACGACACTTCTCTTTTACTCTTAATAGCCCGTTGTATCTTAGCAGCATTATCGCCTTGTTTGGGCTGAATTGATTAAACAACAACAACAATAACAACAAAAAAAAAGACTTTTACGGAACGAAGTAAAAGTGAAAGAGAGAGACAGAAAGGGAGAGACAGACCCACAGCGAACTAGGAAGAGAGAGAGGCTTCCATCAAGGGATGAACCAGGCATCGATGATTATTTCGAAACTGAAATCTCGTTATCCATAGCAAAACAGTATTTATTTTATTAGAGTAGCAGTAGGTTTGCTTCCTATTTTGCAAATTATTTGTCTGACATTCTCTTTCGTCTTCTGATTTTTTAAAATTATCTCATTCTAGTCAATTTCAGGGATTTTCCTTCGTTTCTATCCTCGTGCATCTTGAATTTTCTTTCCTTTTTCAATCTTTTCCTTTTTCTTCTTTCACCTTCTCAGACGCCATTTTACCTTTCGTGATACGATCACCCTGTCTCTAGTACATTCTAAACTTCATCCATTTCGAATTGACCACTTTTTTTTAGCTTTTCACTTTCTTTCGATTACATGTCTCCCTCTTGCATTTTTAAAAAAAAATCATATCACCCCGAGCAAGGCAGTAACGCCACTGATGTGCAGGAGGATACGTAGGAGTGAAAAGATTGGAAAAGAGAAAGCCGGAAACCACATCCTAAACAGGGAACAAGGGACGAGCCTCTTCACCTGTTCAATTGACGTGTGAACCGGGCGATAGTTTAGTCTATCTATTCCAACTGAAAAAAAAAAGAAGGAAAAGGAGAGAAAAGATTGGAAAAGAGAAAGCCGGAAACCACATCCTAAACAGGGAACAAGAGATGAGCCTCTTCACCTGTTCAATTGACGTGGGTGGTGTGTGAACCGGGCGATAGTTTAGCCTATCTACTCCAATAAATAACAGGCTGGTATCTTGTTGTATTAGCCAAGTGCAACGAGATCGTTCGGTAAACAACGCGATATCTTGTTCAGAACGGACATGATGCCCCCTAAAAAGAGTCACTGTCCACAGAGAGAGAACTCGTACAACATTATATTAGGTAGAGCAGAGAAGAGAGAGATTTTTTTCTAGATAAACACATTTAAGGAGAGAGAGAGAGAGAGAGAGAGGGGGGAGGGAGGGAGGGAGAATTAAATTTTAGAGTAGTGTGTAAATGTGAATAAAGTTATGTGCGTTGTGATGCAGTGGATATCGGCCTGGAACCAGAAATCGGGGAGTCGAGTTCGAATTCCAGTTGAATTCTCTGCATTCACTTACGCACAAATACCCTTGGGAAAGGTATTAATCCGTCTCTTCTCTCCAGTTATGGGTTAAATAACAGGACAGTTTGAGTTCCATAGCCTTGGCTGACAACCAGTCTATCGCAGAAAGTAATGGCAATCTACTGTGGGATCATCTTCTGCCAGTCAGTCATGTCTCTTTCGAGACATGATCGCCCAAGCGTGTATCACGTATGGCACTTAACCGACTGAATATTGTAGAGAAACGTTTGACATTTATTGTCCAAGCAGCCGATTCAATTTGATTAAAGCTTTTCTTTTGTCTCTAGTAATCGGGTAGGGATAATGGTGTTGTATCTTTTCTCCTCTCCTCTAACGGTTATGGCAATATTAACCGTCTCGTTGTACCTGGAGATCTTATTAAATATATGTTGTGGAGTAGTTTTAGCACTGAAGGTTATAATCGTGCTGTGTCGGCTGCTAATCGACTTAACGCACCCAAAATGTTAGAAACTTGGTAATCTTCCACTGTAAGCTGACTCCTTAGTATTCGGCTAACTGCCGACTAATATCAACTGCCTTAGTCCAACTATGTCCACACTGGAATTAACTAATAGTTCTACTGAACTCCAATAGAACTCTAAAGAACTCTCTAGAACTTCTAAGAACTCCTAAGGATTTCCCTAGAACCTCTCGAGTTAACTTCTTGTTAACTCTTATTAATATAGGGGGGAGAGTCCATTATCTGAGGAATAGGTGTGTTTCACCATAACAATATACAAAATGCGATTAATATAAAAACATACTTTATTGAAAGAAATGAACAAACAAAAAAAATATCAAATGTGCGGTAATTGTCAATACGAAAATAGTAGCTAGGAAAAAAAGAGGGGAAAAATAAGAGAAAAAAAAAAGAAATGAGCTAATCGGTTATGGCTCCCCATTTGCCTGAACTCGACCAGGGAAAATTAAATTATTGTTCAAACCGGGAAATACAAGGAAACATTCAGTATTCGTTGATTGGGCTGGTAATATTTACCGTCGGTTAAAATTGTTCTGTTAAAATTATTTTCAGACGAAAATATTTCTTAAGTCTAGTAAATGTTATTACCACTTTGCAGTGTGGATGGGGGTTTCCTTCCTAACTTTTTGTTTGAGGCATTGTGGGAGGTAAACATCTTGATTATGCCATTGTTTCTGTTAGAGTTACATGCTCTGTTCATTTATTGGCAGTTGTCCTTATTTACATTATTTGTATACCAGCTACTGTCCTTATCTTTCTTACTGTTATGACAACATTTCGGCCGCTGAATCTTCCGCCTTCATCAAGTGTATGTCAATCTCAGAAACCTACAAGGAATTCTGAACTGAACCCTTCATTTAATCTATGGGCGTTGACGGTTTAACGTGTCACTGCCCGTCTAGTTCTTAATTTGAATACTATTCAATTATTGCTTGCCTGTTTCCAATGAGTTCAAGTTCTCACAATTACTTCTTCTTCTTTATGTGCCTTGTCCCTTTAGGACGTAGGCGATCATGGATTTCCACGTCTCCCTATCCCTGGTGGCTCTTAGCACGCCTTCTCCTGTTACACCATGCAACGCTCGCTCTGTCATCCACTAGCTCAAGCCCATAAAACTAGAAGATAAATGTATAGAAACCAGTATGGCCACAAAATGAGGGATCAGTTTATATATTGATTATAACATAAAATTGTTCCCCTATTTTATACCCACATTATAATTTCTTATAAACAGTTGGCACATATATTCTTTTTCTATGTGCCCTGTCCCTTCAGAACGTAGGCGATCATGGCTTTCCATGTCTCACTATGCCTGGTGGCTCTTAGCACGCCTTCTCCTGTTACACCATGCAACCCTCGTTCTGTCATCCACTAGCTCAAGCCCATAAATCTAGAATATAAATATATAGAAACTAACATGGCCACAAAATGAGGGATCAGCTTATATATTGAATATAAGAAATTGATCCCCCATTTTATACCCACATTATAATTTCCTATAAACAGTTGGCATATATATTCTTCTTCTATGCGCCCTGTCCTTTCAGGTGGTTCTTAGCACGCCTTCTCCTGATGCAACCCTCGTTCCATCATCCACCTGCTCAGATCCTTCAAATATGTTATCCGCTTCTTTCCCCTGTCTCTTTTTCCCTCTTTCTATCTTGTTAGTATCAGGTTCCCCAAGCCCTCCTTCCTCATTGCATGCCCCAGGAACCTCAGTTGTTTCTTCCTGATGCTCAGTATTAATTTCCTTTTCGTTTCCATCATTTCCAAAACCTCATCATTGCATACATGCATGATATTCGCAGCATCCTACTGTAGAACCACATTCCAGTTGCTTCAAGTTTTTCCTTCATCTTTGATGATATTGTCCAGCATTCGCTGCCGTATTGAAGAACTGACAACACATAGCAATCCAGTACTCTTTTCTTTGTTTCTAGCGAAATTGTCCTGTTTCTTAATAGTTTACTTAACTTCTGGAATGCATCCTCGTGCTTTCGGATCTCAGATATAGAAATGTATAGAAACTGTTGTGACCACAAAGTGAGGGATCTGTTCATATATTGATTGTAATATGGAATTGATCCCCCACTTTATATCCGGTAGGCTTCTGTAGAACCACATTTCAGTTGCTTCAAGTTTTTCATTCATCTTTGATGATATTGTTCAGTATTCACTGTCATATTGAAGAACTGACAACACATAGCAATCCAGTACTTTCTTCTTTGTTTCTAGCAAAATTGTCCGGTTTCTTAAAACTTTAATCAACTTCTGGAATGCTTCCTTCGCAATGTCAATTCGCCTTCGGATCTCTGTGTCACACTTTCCGACTTCTGTTAGAACACTTCCCAGATATTTAAACTTCTCTACTTGCTTGATTTTAGTATCCCCGACTTGTATTTGGCATATATCTCACCAAATTCACGCATTAACATTTTAATTCACTAGGGCCTAGACTTTTATCCAATCGGCAGATACCTGAAGATGGCTGGAGAGTTCAATGACCGAAATGGTATGATAATGACAATAAACATGAAGGTATTAACCCGAATGTAAATACAGGTTGATTATCCTTTATCCGAAATTAAATCTGAAAACCTTCAAATTCCGAAAGTTCTTCAGGTGCGAACATGACTTGCCACAAGTGGAAAACTTCAAAAAGGACTTGGAAGGTGATGTGCAACTGTTGTAAGTGACCTAATCTGCCCTGGGTGGTGATTCCACAGCCCGGCTACGTTGGGGCTGGTTTTGATTAGCGGTCGTCTCAGCAATACCTTCGTTCGTGAATTACTGACCAGTTGTTTCGTGCTCAGTTAAGATATTATTCCAAATGTCAAAAGTCCTGCAGGTATTTTTTTAAAATTTTTTTATAAGCGTTTCACCCCGTGCAAGGCATATCACTGCCACTACTGCGCAGGGGGCTACATAGAGTGGAGAGAGGATGATTAAATATAGGAAATGTCAGGGGCTGGGTGATAGGCGTGTAAGGATACCGAGAATGAGGGTTGGGTAGATGAGAGTGTTCTGAGAATAGTTGGGAGTTAGTGTGATAGGAGGTGTCTATTGACCCTACATTTAAACACCTGGAGATTGTAACTGTCGGGAAAGCAGACTTGTGGAAGGGAGTTCCACAGGCGGGAAGCGCGAGAAAAGAAGCTGTTGGAGTAGAATTTACGGTTACATCTTATTTGTTTAACTGTAAAAGGGTGGGACCTAGTTGCTAATCTGGTATCTCGTGTAAATTCCTGCTTAGGCGGCACCAGTGATCTAAGCTCATCGGAGCATAAGCCATGAAAGTACTTGTAGAAGAGGCACAGGGAAGCCACATCACGCCGGTGAGAGAGCGGCTGCAACCGGTCTGCCAAGTCAGTATCAATCACGTTACAGATCCTCCTTTGTATTTTGTCAAGAAGCCCAAGGAGAGTAGCACCCGACCAGATATGGCAGCAATATTCAATACACGGGCGGATGGTAGATTTGTATATGTGCAGAATAGATTCAGGTGGGAAAAATTTCCGGGCCCTGCACAGGGAGCCGACTTTACTCAGTAGTGAAAAGAAAAGAAAAGAAAGCATTTATATTCATCAATATCACAGAAAGTCAAACTTGGAAAACTAGACAGGGGTGGACGTGTAAAGCGTTTTACTGAAGAGGTTTTGGCGTGAGAAGAAACACCAGATACGACCTAACGAAACTGAAGGAGAAATTATTAAAGATTTTTGCTCAAAGTGATGAACAGAAATGAAAAAAAAAATAAAAAAAAGAAATCTCGTACAGAGCAAAGAATGATGATCTAGATCGTGTATTGATGAAGTGAATTCGTCAGCGCCGAAGTGAACTTATGTCGCTTATATAAAGCTACCTTCATGGTTTACTAGCAGTATAGCCCGGCGTTGCTCGGGTGTAATGATAGCTTTAAAACTAATCCATGGTCCTGGATCTCAGACTCAGCCTAAAGAATATTTGAAATAATAAAATAATAGCGACAATTTATCAATTGCACATAGTATGTATATATATATATATATATATATATATATATATATATATATATATACTAGCAGTATAGCCCGGCGTTGCTCGGGTGTAATGAAAGCTTTAAAACTAATCCATATTCCTAGAGCTCAGACTCAGCCTAAAGAATATTTGTGTGAAGTTTGGTGAGAATCGGATAAAAATTGTGGAATTGTTTAAAGGACATACAGACAGATAAACAGACACACACACAAGCATCTTGCCTTTTATATATATATATATACATATATATATATATATATATATACTATCGATTTTCTGCTCTACTTTAAGAACTGCAACCTTGAGATATCTGAATATCGTTTCTTATGTCTTTGTCTATGAGTGTATCAAAGTTGATTAAAATCGGACCACTCCTTCTATAACCCGATTTTTTCGATTATCGATTTTCGATATTTATCAGGGGTACCTCGACACAAAACCTAGCTAAGAACACTCGCAGACGCTTATAGTACAACTGTGTAAACTTTTAATAAAATAGGTTCAGCTGTTTCGGAGTCGTAACGGACACCCCCCCCCCACACAAAGTTCTATTTATAAATAAGTTTAGATATAACATCTAAGTTATGAAATGTTAAGGGATATCCTGTTTTCGCTTGGTTTCCATTCTCAAGTTGCTCCAATTTATAGATTCTATTTACAAATTAAATAGCCTAATTTCCGGAATGTGGAAAAAACACTTCTTGCGCCATGAATTTCGGATAAAGAATTCTTATCCTGTAATGATACATAAGTAAAGAAATTCAGGTAGAAAATAAAATAATAGAATAGAGTTGAATAAAAATAATAAAAAAAATAATAAAATTCACACATGCGATATTGCATTTTGTTCTTATTTGATACTGTTCTGTTAGTGCTTGTCTTGTTTCCATTGAACCAATGAACCAAATCTTTAATCCATAGGATTTGTAGGATATTTTTCTTTGGAGAGCCTGGAGCCTTAAACCTAACCTGCCTGCTGATCTGCGCCCCTGCTAATGCTTTGCACTCACCACGGCGTTCCTCTTTTTATTACATCTGCTAATGTTGAATATTTGTTATCATTCATTTTAGATGCTATTGTTGGTAGTAGACAAACACACACACACACACACACACACACACACACACACACACACACACACACACACACACACACACACATACATGATATTTATAAAAGAAATTATAATTTATAACCAATCTAAATGATGTGTTGAGTTTTCATTTTTAAATATCATATTACTCTGGATAACATCTATTCAGCTCTCTATTCAGATCTAACATTTAATATTTTATATTAAGTAGATCTAATTTATCCTAAGTAGATCTTGTTGGATTATAATGGCTAATCACGAACTTGACATCATTATATATATATATATATATATATATATATATAGAGAGAGAGAGAGAGAGAGAGTGAATACAGAACGAAGAAAGAATTTTTACAACGTTCAGAAAATTAATTTAAAACAGTGCTCGATATATAATATATAGAGCTGTGAATAATTATTATAAATTATATTTTAGAACATGTACAGAATTTTTATATATCCGCTCTCAAGATAATAAAAACTTACATTCTAACTGCTAATGTTAAATCTGTCTAGAAATAAAAGACTTTCATTAATCAACCATATTAACTACTCATTTTCTTCAAAATTCTAACAGTCAATCCACGAGACTTGTTCCCTTATCACTAACCCCCACCAACATCCCACACACAACTGAACAAATATGAGAAATGAGGCTTTCCATTCCTATTCACACCGCCTGATGAGGCATTGAATGTTTCAATGTCGAAAAAATGTACTATTTGTAGTGGATATATAAAAAAATTCTGTACATGTTCTAAAATATAATTTATAATGTATATATATATATATATATATATATATATATATATATATATATATATATTTTCTTTTTTATTTGTATTTTCTTTTTTAATTTCTTTGCAAATCTATTTAAAAAAGAAAATTAGACTGATTTTTCTCCAGTTTCTGAAAGGATTTTTCTATTGCTGAGGTAATGTGTTATCCCCCGTGGGGATTTTCATATCGAAATGGCCATTCAACATCATTGAATTAATCCTTTTTTAATTTATATATATATATATATATATATATATATATATATATATATATATATATATATATCCCTTTTTGGGATTGAAATGGAAATAAAAGTTGTAAAAATTAAAAAAGGCCTGGTAAAACTCGGCACCTTGCTTTTCTAAATTCTTTTTTATCTTTTTGTTAATGTATCTATCTAGGTTTTTCCCTATCCTTTATTTGCCGGCATTTCCTCCTGTCCGCCAACCCAACACACTTTTTCCTTTCTCTTTTATCCTTTCCACTTTCTCTTTATTTTTTCTTCCATTCTTTCTTTTTCATTCTTCCTTTTCCTTTTTATTTCACCACCCCTACTTCTGTTGTCTTTACACACAACACACTCAGACAAATAATTGTAATTTATCATAATGGTTATGATCGCCGACGATATGGGCATAATTTCACCCATTGAAATGGCCATACGATCTCATGAGTTTTAATTATATATATATATATATATATATATATATATGTGTGTGTGTGTGTGTGTGTGTGTGTGTGATCCGCAGACAGATCTGTTTCGCAGTATCACAGCTCATCAGTAGGGTTAGACATTCGATTCTTTCTAGCCAGGATTGAAACCGGACCTAACTGACATCAGTCGGCGATTCTACCATTGAGGTATATATATATATATATATATATATATATATATATATATATATATATATATATATATAATTAACTGGTTTATGAACTTCAAAGACAAAAATAATTTTACTTTTATACAATTTGACGTAGTGGATTTTTACCCATCTATATATGATGACCTCTTTCATCTAGCCCTGGAATTTGCTGAAATTTGTTCAGACATTTCGAAAGATGAAATCAGTCTTAATACACGACAATGAACAAAGGATTAAATATTCCACTGATAACTTTGATTTATCTATGGGATCTTTGGATTCTGTAGAGTCTTTGGACTTGGATTATTTCTATCGTACAACTTCACTGCGTATAAAGAGATTGGTTTAAATAAGATAGGGTTTTATAGAGACGATAAAGGTTGATAAACTTAGAAAATTAATCCACAGAGTTGATAAATCTTTTCGTCTTAGCGAAGTTATTAATTCTAAGATTAAACAAGTTGATTTCTTAGATGCAACGTTAAATTTGGTTTTTAGTAATTTTCAACCTTACATGAAAAAAAAAGCTAATCACCTACGATTTGTAACCCAGTATGTTTCATCATCAGTTGAATGATATATCAATCAACACTCCTCTAAAAAAGAAATATTTGAAAAACTTAAAACGGTGTATGTTAAAATTCTTATGGATTGTGAGTTTAAATTTTCTGAAATTAGATTGGTAGAAGGTTATAGTTGTTCCAGAACGAAAAAAACAAACAAACTAGAAACAGGAAGATCGTGTGGCACAATTCTCCATTTAATCAATTAGTTAGTACTGAATTCGGACAGAAGTTTTTTTTTTAATTTAATTGATAAACATTTTTCTAAAAATAATCCTTTGAGTAAAATTTTTAATCGCAACACTTTAAAACATAGTTATAGTTGCACTAATAATTTAGAGAAAATAATTAAATTACATAACAAAAAAATACTGAATCTATGTATCAATAATAACCGTTATTCTAATTCTAATTTTAATAAGTCCCGCCGAAATAACCTATGCAGTTGTAGAAATCCTGACCAATGACCGTTATTTGACAAGTATTTAACAACATCCGTTGTGTATATGTCTTCTATTTCATCAATAGACATTTCAAGTGTTACTAACATTTATATTGGCAACACAATAAACCAATTAAAAATACGGTTTTATTATCATCTCTCAACCTTCACCAATACAAACGAAATGTGACTTCGCTTTCTAAATATTTTTAGAAGTTAAAAAAGCAAAATAAAACGCGCAAAGTTAAATAGAAATTTCTCAAACAAAGAAGACTCTCTAGATCAGTGAAAAAATCATTCTTCCTCTGCCTGCAAGAGAAAATGCAAATTGTTAAATTTCTTAATAGTGACTTAAACCAAAGATATGAACTACAGTAAATTATAAACATAGTAAAGTATTAACTTTACAATCTTGCTAAAATACTCCAACTCACACTCTCTATTCTTATGTTATATTATCATTTCATTTACATTAGATTACCAGTTGTGATCAATTTATTTAGTTTTAAGTAATATATTGTGTTCCAAATTTACTGATAATACGTTTAGCTATGTATTATCTTTTCATATTGATTATTTTTCTCTTAATGTACTGATAGTAGTTCTAACTTAATAATTTTATATATATAATTTATTTTTGTTTTTATTATAATTTATAATATTAAGTCGGTAATTTATTCTTTATATTACCTATCCTTCATTTTACGTTCTATGAAGCTTTTTTTGTTTATGACTGAATTTAAAATGTCATAAGATTTTAATTGCAACATTGTAACTTAGTGTCGTACTCCATTTCCGTTCAAATTTGAATTCTAGTTTTAGAATAATTTTCCATTGGCTTAAACTTTTCCCCAAAACTTTGTCATCTGTTTTTTCTTTATTTTCAACCTCCTTTGTCTCGTTGTAATACTTTCTTGTACTTCTATGCTTTTGCCTTTTTCTCTCTATTTTTCCAATAGTGTTTCTTAGGATTTCTTGTCTTTTAATCCTTCTTTTCTTTTTCTTGTTTTCTTATTTCCTTTTCTTCTTTATTTGTTAAACATTTTAGTTTCTACGAAAAATGTTCAAAAACGCAACGTAAATTGATGCTTCATAAAATAGATTTTAAATACAGCGTTTATTACCATTATTACAAACTACCTGATGTGACATCGTTTTTCAATGTCGAAACAAAATGTACAATTTTGTAGTAGTTATTTACATATTGTGATGTAATTGTTGAATAGTTAAAATTTATTGCTCTATTTTTATATATAAACTATCAGTATAGCCCGGCGTTGCTCGGGTGTATTGAAAGCTCTAAAAGTAATCCATGGTCCTGGATCTCAGACTCTTTGGACATTGGCACGAAAGACTAAAAAGCAATAGTTGTTTCCAGTTAAAGCAAAACCGTAGACTGAAAGAAAAATGAATGGATGTAAGTCAAATTTTGATTTCCTGGTATCAATATCAAATAAGTTTTTTTCGTCGTAAACTGAATTTTGAAGGCTAAATAAGTCCTCTGAGTAAATGGTATCATGGTATCATGGCTGAGACTAAGAACTGCAGTTATACCTACTTAGAGCCCAACCCGAAGCAAAAACTAAAATAAAAGGGCTGAAAATAAAATACACACATACAGGCAGATAAACAGACCCACACACAAACATCTTGCCTTTTATATATATATATATATATATATATATATATATATATAATCGATTTTCTGCACTATTGTAAGAACTGCAACCTTGAAACTTCTGAATATCGTTTCTTATGTCTTTGTCTATGAGTGCATCAAATTTGATTAAAATCGGACCACTCCTTCTATAACCCGATTTTTTCGATTATCAATTTTCGATTTTTATCGGGGGTACCTCGACATAAAACCTAGCTAAGAACACTCGCAGACGCTTATAGTACAACTGTGTAAATTTTCAAGAAAATCGGTTCAGCCGTTTCGGAGTCTGTTAGTAACGGACACACACAGTCTGTAGGTAACACACACACACACACAGACACACACGCACACATACACACACAAAGTTCCATTTATAAATTTATAAATTTATAAGTTTAGATTATATATATATATATATATATATATATATATATATATATAAGAAGAAATTATTTGCAACGTCCAAAGCATTAATTTAAAACAGTGCTCAATATAAAAATAAATCAATGAATATATATTATCAATTATTACGTTAGAACATGTGCAAACTACAAACTACTACAAAATGGTACATTTTGTTTCGACATTGAAAGAACAATGTCTCATCAGGTAGCTAATAATGATGGTAATAAACATTAATTTTTAAAAGAAAATTTATGAAAATTCACTTCTTTTTATTATTGGAAAAAAATTCGTACGAGGTAAAGAGGATAAGAAATATGAGAAAACAAAAAGGGAAATAAAAAAATGGTGGGAACAGAAAGAGGAAAGAGAAGTACACAGAGGAAATAAAAAACAAGGGAAAAACAATATATGTATATGTGTGGCGTTGTGTACATACGTACGCATTTGATTGGTGTATGCCAAGTCTCATACTGTTCATATATAGTTATTGTTGGGACGCCCGCGCCTATTCGGCTATAATGCACTATTCCATTACTATGTAAAGTAATGGTGGCATCTACGTAGGAGAGTGTGCCGAGCAGCCGATCGACAAGTCAGTCGTAGACTTCCGGTGACGACTCATACTACGTCTTACGACGGTTGGGACGATTAACCCTTATTCTTGTATTGGATACTAATAACCTTTGTAAATACTATTTTCACGGAATACAACAATTAACCTATTCCTGTTGTTGAGTTATTTATTCTTACTCACGACACAACAGTGGCGACGAAGATTGTCGACACAACAGTTATGTTTGTGTGAGCCCCGGCAAACGTGTGTGTGTGTGTATGTGTGTGTGTGTGTGTGTGTGTGTGTGTGTGTGTGGGTGCGACACGACGACATTTTTCCCTCCAACTTCCATAAAAACACCAATATACGCAACCCCACATATATCCAATTCTTTTAAAAAAGTAATCATTTTGTCTGACGATCGCAGAAGCGTAAAACCCAGGGTCACAAACTCACATCAATACAACTGAATATATATATATATATATATATATATATATATATATATATATATATATATACGAGTGGGTACAGAACGAAGAAAGAAATTTTCCGTCCAAAACATTAATTTAAAACAGTGCTCGATATATGATGTATAGAGCTGTGAATATTTATTATAAATTATGTTTTAGAACATGTACATTACTTTTAATATATGTCCTCGACAATCATATATATAATCATATATAATATATGTCCTCGAGAATTTTTGTTTCAACGTTGGGTGCCCAACGTTTCTTCGGAAGGTAAAAGCAAAACTGAATTCGTCTGCTCCCTATATTTGGTTCATTGTTGTTGTGGGAGGTTGGTTGGGGTTATTGATAATGAAGGGAATGTGTCTTCTAGAGTTTTGAAGAGCCTGGTGTGTAAGTGCTAAATTGTTGATTAATGGTATTATCTGTTGGAGTGTACGTCTTTATCTGTCGGGTATAATCATGAATATACCAAGACGGAAAAATTTAAAAACATTAGAAAAATTCAATAAAAAATTCATTAAATTTTCTTTCTCTGTTATTTTCAACAGAAAATGTTTGAAAGAGAAGTTGCTGCCTAAATATGAATATTTCTTGAGAATAATTTTGCAGCGAAAGATGATTAGTGAGTCATTTTATACAGTTTTTTTTAAAATCATATCACCTCGAGCAAGGAGGTAACGCCACTGATGTGCAGGGGGCTACGTAAGAGTGAAAAGATTGGAAAAGAGAAAGCCGGAAACCACATCCTAAACAGGAAACAAGGGATGAGCCTCTTCACCCATTCAATAGACGTGGGTGGAGTGTGAACCGGGCGATAGTTTAGTCTATCTATTCCAATTGAAAAAAAAGAGGAAAAGAATGGAAAAGAGTAAAAGATTGAAAAAGAAAAAGCCGGAAACCACATCCTAAGTAGGGAAAAGAAAGAAAGAAAAGAAAGAGAGAAAGAAAGAAAAAATGTGTATGAAAAGAAAGAAAAAAGGAAGAAAGAAAGAATGGATATAAAAAGAAAAAAGAAAATGAAAGAGAGAAAGAAAGAATTGATATGAAAAGAAAGAAAGGAAAAGAAAGAGAGAACGAAAGAATTGATATGAAAAGAAAGTTCCCCGGTAGATATAAATTTAGAAAAAATATAGTTTAAAAACGTTTAGTGGCTTCATGCTGCTTTTTTTAGGGAGACTCGCTTATCCTGACACCTACTGAATCAGATTAAACCCAGATTGAAGGAAAATCATTAGAAGCCTTTCAATATTTTCATGTTCGATGTGATCCACATCTGTCGCGTATCAATATTTATGTAGGCGAATACATGAAACATCAGCGATTTAAAACTATTTTTAAGGAAAACCTCCTTTCCGATCATAGTAAACTCATTCCAGGCAAAGTTCTATTTTCATTTCTGCTTCGATTAGCATAAAACAATCTGGCGAGGTCTTTTTTTTATAATCATTTCATGCCAACCAAGGCAGGACCACCACTGGTGCGCAATGGGGATAAAGTGAAAGAAAAAGATCAAGATACAGGGAATGCTAAAGAAATGATGAGAGATGGATAGGAATCAAGTAGACAAAAGATGGCAGTGGACGTTGCAGATTAGCTTTTGGAGGTTTTAGCTATCAGGAAAAAAAAAAAACAACAAATGGAAGGGAATTTCAAAAAAAGGGGAGTCCGTGAAAAGAAACTGATAGAGTAGTAGAAGTGATTAGATTTATCTATTTCGACGGTAAAAGAGTGGGACCTAGATGCCAACCTAGTAGCATGTTTAAATACATGTGGTCGGGGAACCAGGGAGGGAAAAACTCATCAAAGTAGTTGCCATAAAAATACTCGTAGAAAAGACAGAGGGAAGCCCATCGCATCAGTGAGAAAGTGACTGAAGGTGAGCTGCCAAGTCAGAATTGATTATATTGCAGATCCTTCTTTGGATTTTGTCAAGAACCTCAAAATGAATAGAAAGAGTACCAGAATGGTAGGTTTATAAATGTGCAAAATGGATTCTGATGAGAAAAATTCATGGCCCAATACAGGGACCCAAGCTTCCTAACATTAGATGCAGCTATGGATTTGATGTAGTCATTTCATTTGACATCATTTGAGAGAGGAGGCACAGTGTGTTGCTCTCTAGGAGTAAAAAGAAAAAAAGAATAGAAAAAGTTAGAATCTTAGGCTCCATTTTATATTGATTTGAAAAGGGGAGGAAAATAGATTAATAAGATCTTAAAATATTTTTCTCTGTAATTGTTGTTACTGTTGTATATTTTTCTTTTTGTAGTGTAGAAATTATGTAATTTAAGGAGTAAAAGTTAGCATAAATTTTATTCTATTCTTCATTAAATTGTGTGATTTAAATAAGTTACCATAATGATAACATTTTAAAATGTTATCATTATGGTAACTTATGCTCTCCCTTTTGTATACAACAATGGATTCAACTGAGTGTATATATAATCCTGCAATAGAGAGAACAGTGGAAGATCTGGTATCTCAGTTGCAGTTTACAGTGGAGATTAATTTGTAGACATCTGTTACAGTTATCGAAAAGTTCCAACAGATACCGAAGTTAACCAGACTATCTTTGAGCTCCAATCGGCTAGAATAAGTTACCCGGACTTACTATTTCTCATCAAGACTTGTATATATTTATTTCTACTAATAGTATTCCTGAATTGACTAACCCGTGTTCCAGTTTGTATATTACATTCAATATAACCTACTTTTTATCTCCATACCGGTTTTTGTTGTCTATTATTTTGGTGGTTCCTTCTCCAGAATCCACAACATATTCTATTCTTCAATTGTGTGAATTTAAATAAGTTACCCTAATAACATTTTAAAAATGTTGATAGGTTAAAATAGGTGATGTATTATTATTTTATCTAAATGGAAAGCAAATCTAAAGAAAACTGAACATTTCAGTCATTTGAAGTCAAGACAAAATAAATCTGTTTATATTTCTTTTTAAACTTTTATAAATTTTGGGGTTTTGCTCAGATGATCACTTGGATAATTTTTCTGTACAGTTTTATAGCCACATATCTCACTTCACTACCATTATGTTGTTAGTTTTATTTCATGTATATTATGTTCAAGATGTTTTATGTTTGTTTATACTTCTGAGATGAAGTAGTATTTGCACTATTTACATTGTTTGGACTATTGTCCTCATTTTTATGGCCATGTTTATGGAGTTTTGGCTATTGTACACTTCGGTCTTCTTCAGGTCCTAGGAATTTTTAACCAAACCTTTTATTACGATCACTGTAGCACATCATTCTCATTCCATGTGCACTGCCACTTCTGGTAGCCATGTAGTTATCTCCCTTTAACTTAACTCTCTAACTTATTTGTTCATCACTGCTGTAGCCTTGTATTGAGCCCACAACTCTTTGGGTCAAGTCACTGGAACTAACCAATGTCTATATCCACTGGGCCAACATCTATATCCACCAAACTCTTTATTTCGATCACTGGGGTATATCATTCTCCTTCCATGTGTTAGGCCATAGTAGTGGTGAACAAATAACTTTGAGTTGAGTCAAAGGGAAATAACTACATGGCATTTGGAAGTGGCATTGCATATAGAATGAGAATGATATACCCCAGTAATCGAAATAAAGGGTTCAGTTAGAAAATTCCAAGCACCTGAAGAAGGCGCGAAAGTACAATGGCCGAAACGTCGTAAACATGGCGATAAAGATGAGGACAACAGTTTGAACAGTGTAAATGTTAATACTACCTCATTTCAGAAGTATAGACAAATAAGTAATATGTACTTGTCATGACTTGCCTACAAATTCATATACATTATTTATATTGTTTGTACTTCTGTTCTCATGTTTATTGCCATATTTACGACGTTTCGGCCGTTGTACACTCTGGCCTTCTTCAGGTGCTAGGAATTTTGAACTGAACCCTTCATATCGATCACTGGGGTATATCATTCTCATCCCATGTGTTAGGCCACAGTATAAATAATAAAATAGCGGAATATTAATGTCAAGCTCAAGCACGCGTAAATACATATGGTCGGGGAACGAATGTAAGAATCTATGTACGAATCCCAGCAAAACTGATTTGGCAGTTTAAAATTTTGTAGCTTATTGAGATAATGTGTGCTGAAATATCTACAGCACAATAACCGTGCAAATGGATATTAAGTACAATCAAGACAAACACAGATAAGACAAAACAACAATAGGTAGAAAGAGAGGAGAGGTTAAGTCGTTACAGTCGTTGAGAGCACAGTCCGATAATAATCGCAATATAACCTTCACTTTCTCTCCGCCTATGTATCTGTCATTGCACCTGCTTTCTCAGCTTTCTATTGTTCCTTTCTAACTAGCTTGTACTCCTCACTCTTTTCTAATTAATCTTTTTACATTTATGTAACCCCCTGCACATCAGTGGCGTTTCTGCCTTGCTCGGGGTGAAATGATTAAAAAAAAAAAAAAAAATACTGACATTAACACTTTGAATTATTTACAACCTCCCCACGCGGACAGAATCCCGAGATAAATGCAGTACAAAACCGAGCCCGTAAGCTCTAACAAAAATTCTTGTCTACTTTTAATCAGGCGAGACTCTACCCTTCGGCGGAGCCTCGTCTGTGTTCTCTGCCTTCCGGCAGAGTGTTTGACAAAATAAACACCTGATGCACGCAGTCGATCCCTTCAGACTTCGTGGTATCAACCATCTCTCCACATGCGCAGATGCACCAGGTAGAAGTGGCACAAGGTCATTTAAGTGGGAGCACCGAGCCATTAAGCTCGGACAAAAATTCTTGTCTGCTTTTCCCCAGACAAGACTCTACCCTTCGGCGGATCCTCGTCTGGGTTCCTCTCCGCCCAAAGGCAGAAAGTCCGACAAAATGAACGACTGATGCACGCAGTCGATCCGCTCTGATTGTTAATGGCATTCCGAATTTCTAATTGCTATTAATCTTTATTTATATTGCTATATCGGTTCACAGACCAATTCCATCGTTGAGGGCGCTAGAGGGGTGTCAGCTGCTCTACAACATTTAGTGACGCACCTGAAAAGAGAATTCGTGCAGCGGTCCTCAACCCTTGGTCAGCGGACATGTATCGGCATCGGGTCGTGGACCATTTCTTACAAGAAAGAATAAAAACATTTTCCACTTTATTGACTATGGTGGTGTTGTTTATAGTTTATGCACATGACCGTCATCACCAGCCTTGGTCCGCGGAAAAATTGGCTTGCATGGCACCTGGCGCAAACAAGTTTGGGAGCCATTATTATAGTGGATATAGCGAAAGAATGTTATTTTGTAACTATCGATTTCAGTGCTGGAGACATTTTTGTCTGGGACCGCTTCTTCCAACCAACGATGGCACAGAATTTTTTTTTCTCTCTCTCTCTCTTTCTCTCTCTCAGGACGTGTGCTATCATCACTACAAAAAGAACCCCTTTTTGTCACTCTAAGTAATTCTAGCTTCTTTCGGCTCCGGTTTGGTTTGTGCGGAAAATTTTTTAAAATCTGTATAGATTAAGATTTGTTCGAATTTGAAGCAGCTGAAGTGTGGTTCTACAGAAGGATGCTGCGGATACCATGGATCGAGCATGTGAGCAACGACGAGGTTTTGGAAAGGATGGAGATGAAAAGGAAATTAATACTGAGCATCAGGAAGAGACAACTAAAGTTCCTGGGAAATGCAATGAGGAAGGAGGGCTTGGAGAACATGTTACTAACAAGTCAGATAGAGAAAAAAAAGAGACAAAGGAAAGCAGCGGATAACATATTTGATGGAAATTAATATTGATGCTCAGTATTAATTTTTTTTTGTTTCCATCATTTCTAAGACCTCATCATTGCTCACATGCTCGATCCATGATATTCGCAGCATCCTTCTGTAGAACCACATTTCAGTTGCTTCAAATTTTTCCTTAATTTTTGATGAGATTGTCCAACATCACTTAACTAATAATGTACGAAGAAGATAAAAATAACACAGCATTTAAAATAAATATCAAACTGATAAAAAATATATTGAAATGATGTCGACACACTAAAAATCTTTTTAGCCAATTTGAGGTCGTTTGACGTGACTTTTCCTTGCTTAGATACGGTTATCGCTCATTTTTTGCCTCATTTTTGGAAAGAAAAAGGCATTTTTCTGTATATATGATATTGACCGATGGCAATATTTCACAAAGTAAAATCGTAGAAACCTCTTAATTCGTATTTAAACAAACAAATATCGGTCTGTTTATTTTAGTATATATGTGATGTAATGAATATGTGATGCAATGAATATACGTACAACTCGGTTCCCTCGCACAGTAATATAATAGGCTGGTGTCAGCCATAAATACAGACTGAGGCGAGGATGGATATAGGTTTACGTCTATTAGTCCACGTCTATAGTTCTACCTTTATTGGTCTACGTCTGTTGAAACGCCTATTGTCTACTCCTATTGCATAGGTCTACGTCTCAACATCCAACATATGACTAAGACGAGTACCGGTCCATTACAGCTACTTGCTAGATTCTTCTACCCGGTTACATTTGCCAAAACCGCTTAGCTACTTTGAATAATATATATATATATATATATATATATATATATATATATATATATATATACCTTTCCCGGACATATCAATATGATATTGCCCAATGGCAATATTTCTCAAAGTAAAATCGTAGAAACCTCTCAATTCGTATTTAAACCAACAAATATTGGTCTTCTTATTGAGGAATACTATTTTTTCAATACCTATCCGACCCTAATTATTTAAAAATAACACGATTGAATATACCAAGACCAACAAGTATTTTCATCAAATCATTCAATAAACAAACAGCAGAAATAAAAGCTTCGTGAATATAAGAACTATGGTAAAAATTTTCTTTTTCTTTATTGTCTGTCATGTTCAATGTTATTTAAGTCCCTTTTGATACGCCAGCAGTAGTTAGCCATCATTTGTTTGTCCCGCCATCTCTAATAGTGCCCTTCCATTGTATTAATATCCTAATGGACTCTTTCTCCTTGCTCATCACTCAAATCGCCGCAATTATCCGAAAATTTATCTATATGCCCATGTAAAAAAAGCCTTAAAACTCATAGTACCGTATTACTGATAAAGTTTATCAGTTAATTTAAATTTTGGCGATAAACTGAAAAATTCGCTACTTCTATTTGAAAACTTTTGACTCAAAACACTTTTTTGTAATTGTTCTGGAGAGATATTGTTGTAGAGGAATATCCTGGTCCTACCCCACAATGGGTATGGCCCGGGTCATAAAAGACCTCGACGGGAACAAACTGTAGTAGAGTGTTAGAAGAGGAAAGCGAGCGATCGACTGACTATACTAGACTCTACGTCATTACATGGGAGTGACGGAAGCTTTCTTCTCACGACGGACGTCCTATACAAAGACACTGCCTTCATAAGTGTTATTCGTATATTTGGTTTATTGTACTGACGTATAATAAATCTCTATTTATATGTACTCAGTGTTAAGAGTATTTCTTACACTATTCTTTTCTCTGTTTATCCCCCCGACCGGGATACAACAGTAATAAAAATAGTTTATTTCAGGTGGCTGAGATAATGTGCTCGGCCTACCTGAAGATTGATCGGGTTCTATTTTATTTTATTTTATTAACTAAATGTTGCGATCAGTCAAGATCGTAAATTGATCTTTTTTTTTCTGTAAAATGAGCACTTTCAGTACAGCAAAAGCAGTTCCTAACCATGAAAATCTAAGATCATTTTCGGAATTAATACCACCAGATTATCTAAAAAAAGTTGTTTTGTCTCTTGGCACCAAAATCGTGTTGACTAATCTGAAAAAAAAGAATCAGCTTTTAAGCATCTATAGCAGTTTGATCTAACAAAGTATTAAGAGATGCCATAAAAAAAACAAATAAAAAAACTCTAGTCTATCGTCCGGTTTACACTCCTTTCTGATTTTTAAACAAAAGTAGTTTAATGAGCCACATAACAAAACTGATCGTCCGAATCCTGATGAATAAAGCGAGAAGCAGAACCAGGCCAGAAATAGTCCGAGAACAGTGCGGGTTCGTCAAAGACACTGGAACAAGGAATGCCATATTTATGATTAGGATGCTCTTCGAAAGGGCAATACAAATGAAGAAGGACTTGTACCTATGTTTTCTCGATTATGCGAAGGCGTTTGACAAAATACGCCACAAAGAATTGATGGAAATGCTCAGCAGCCTCGACATATTTGGGAAAGACTTAAGAGTAATCAAGAATCTCTACTGGCAGCAAACCGCCTGCATGCGGACAGGTAACGAACTCAGCAGATATTTATAAAGATAGAAAAAGGGCGTAAGACAAGCATGTGTATTTTCACCGGATCTATTCAACTTGTACAGCAAGACTATTTTGAGGACCCTAGATGTTATGCCAGGATTTGTAATCGGAGGCAACAATTTAAACAACTTAAGGTACGCAGATGATAGGGTGTTGGTAGCAGACAGGAAAAGGAAACTACCAGACCTCATACAGAATGTAACCGAAGAGAGTGACAAAAAAGGACTACAAATAAACTGCAAGAAAATCGTATACATGGTCATCAACAGCAAAGGCAGCCCAAAATGCCAAATACAGGTGGGGGATACTAAAATCAATCAGGTACAAAAATTTAAATACCTGGGAAGTCTTCTAACAGAAGACAGAAAGTGCGGCAGAGAGATCCGAAGGCGAATTGGCATGGCGAAGGAAGCGTTCCAGAAGTTGAGTAAAGTATTAAGAAACCGGACAATTTCGCTAGAAACAAAGAAGAGAGTACTGGATTGCTATGTGATGTCAGTTCTTCAATATGGCAGTGAATGCTGGACAATATCATTGAAATGAAAGAAAAACTTGAAGCAACTGAAATGTGATTTTACAGAAGGATGCTGCGAATATCATGGATCGAGCATGTGAGCAATGATGAGGTCTTAGAAATGATGGAAACAAAAAGGAAATTAATACTGAGCATCATGAAGAGACAGCTGAAGTTCCTGTAACATGCAATGAGGAAGAAGGGCTTGGAGAACCTAAGAGGCCAGATAGAGGGAAAAGAGACAGGGGAAAGCAACGGATAAAATATTTGAAGAACCTGATCAGGAGGATGTCGGAAAAAGGGATGCGTGGTGTAAGAAGAGAAAGCCTGCTATAAGCCACCAGGGATAGGGCGATGTGGAAAGCCATGTTCGCCTACGCCCAGAAAGGACAGGACACATAGAAGAAGAAGAAGAAGAAGAAGAAGAAGAAGAAGAAGAAGAGGTTTATCCCTCGTTTCCTGTTTAGGATCGTTTCCAGTGCCTTGTAATGTCTACTTCTACTCTATACTCCTAACGACTCCTCCTAAACACTGACAATTTATTCACTATTATTTTATCCTTAATAGGAGTAGATAGGTTCGCCTATCGTCCGGTTCAGACTCCTCTCTAGACTTTTGAACAGGAGTAGTATCTAATTGCAGTACGTTCGAGTTCACTGGGCATTTTGCTTAATTCTTTCTTAATTCAACAGATTGTTGCCAGACAAATCTGAAACAAGAACAACAAACTGATATATTTAATATGGTTGTCATTTTATGCCAAGTTAAAGTTAGTTCGGATTGTAGCGCACATATATATATATATATATATATATATATATATATATATATTTCATTTGTTATTTACGCAACCTAGGTTTCAAACTACTTACGGTATACTCAGGCGATTTATAATAATTGCTTTGCCAACGTTTTTCAGATGTACAAACAGGGATTTTGAAGAACATTTTCAAAATTGGAAGGAGTTACTTAAGGATTTTGAAACACTTTCATCCAGGTTTGTACGATCCTAAGATGTAGTCTTAGGTGTGATTACACCTGTGGATATTACTTTTGCTCTTTCATTTAGTAATTTTTTTGTTGTTATGCTTCTCTTTTTGTTATGTCTTTAAGAACAACAACAACAAAAAAGTTTCTCACACTTTATTTAATTCAACTTTTCTTTTCCTTTTCTTCGCTGGTTTTTATTAAAACTCCTTGTTTTCATTTTAGTAGTTTTGTTTAAATCTATTTTAGCCAGTCTGTTCTCCGTCCATTAGATTACACAATCGAAATTCGAAATCAAGATTAGCTATGGACAAGGCTCAAAGCAACTTCCATAGCTCAGAAGATGTCTTGGTATAATCAACTATTACTGAACAGTGAATTCGATCTTCACTGGGTGCCTCACAGCTTTCCACCTTAGAAAATCATTTAAGACACTCTGCTATGGCGCAATGGTTAGCAAACTACACTTAGAAAAATCACCATAGCTCAGAAGTTGAGTTCATAAAGCAGAATTCTTATTTATTTTTATTTCACGGTACATTTTTTATGAATTTGTTCTACGCTATATTATTGACTCCCGAGCTGTGTATTATTCTAAATTGAAGTTCAAAAAATAGAAGAATATTATTCTCTTTTAAGTCAGCTTTGGCGCCATATATACTCATATATACTTAAATACTTTTATCCGGCTATTTTTAATTACAGCTTTCTTTCATGAAAAACAAACCGAAATCACACCACCAAGTGATACTATTTTCATAATATCGTATAATATTTTCATTTTATCTCGCTTCTGTCGTGTAAAGGAATCGTTTTCTACTCGATGTGCACCCTGCCTCGACAAAAGCCACTACCAGCAGGCCGTGCAGGCACGCCAATACCAGAGGCGGCAGGTGGTCGACGCCGATACTAGTGCAAGGTGCGGTCGTGGAGACATGTAACCTTATCTACAGGACGGACAGCCCGCAAAGCGGACGGTCGGTGGCCACAAACGAAGGTACATTGCTCGCATATTTTTCTTGCTAAAACAAGTATCGATTTAACTGCATTTCAACGGATATCAGTGAAACCGAGAAGGATTAGAAGAGAAAGAAATTGAAAAAGAAGGAAGAGCGAAACACAGAGAGAGAGAGAGAGAGAGAGAGATGGAAAAAGAAGGAAGTGAAGAAGAAGAGGTAGAAGAGAGGGAAAGAGAAAAAGAGAAGACGGAGAATAATAGAGAAATGAAGAAAATAATAGAGAAAGGAAAAGGAAGAAAGAGGGGAAACAGAGAGAGAGAGAGAAAGAGAGAGAGAGAGGGAGAGAAATGGAAAAAGAAGGACGTGAAGGAGAAGAGGTAGATGAGATGGAAAGAGAAAAAGAGATGACGGAGAATAATAGAGAAATCAGGAAAAGAATAGAGAAAGAAAGAGAGAGAGAGAAAGAGGGAAAGAGAGAGAGAGAGAGAGAGAGAGAGAGAGAAATGGAAAAAGAAAAAGTGAAAAAGAAGATGGAATAAATGGAAAGAACGAGAGCGATACGGACAGAGAGAGGAAGTAAGAAGAAAATAGAAATCCAAAGAAAAATAAAAGTGAGAGGAATGTAGAATTGAAAAAGAAAGAAAAAAAAAGGAAGAAATACAGAAAGAAAGAAGAGAAAAGTAAGCAAGGAAGAAAGAATTAAAGAAAGAGAAAGAAAGAAAAAAGAAAGGAAGTAAGAAAGAAAGAAAAAGGAAGAAAGAAAGGATGAAAGAAAAGAAGAATGAAAGAAAGAATGAAAGAACGCAAGAAATGAAATCTGAATGAAAGAAAGGAGGGGAAGGAAAGAAAAGAAGGAAGGAATAAATAAATAAATATACAAAAAAAATAAATAAATGTCGGACCTGAAGGAGACTATCACCAGCTTTAAATTTTTTATTCATTTTTTTTTTTACTTTTTTCAGTGCAATCTTATCAATTACACCCTAAACTTTACGATTAAAAAAAAAAAATTGAAAAAATTTCAATATTTAAACAATTTTAGGGGGTGCTCAGTTTTTCATTACAACGTTATAGTAAACCGATCCTCCATTTTGGACCCACTCACCACCACCTGTAAATTTGTTGATTATCAATTTTTTTTTTACTTTTTTTCAGAGCAATCTTTTCGATTACACCCTAAACTTTCTGAGTGATAAAAAAAATTGTAAAAATTTTAACATTCAAACATTTTAGGTGGGCGGGGTCTCAGTTTTTCATACAACCTTATAGTAAATCGATCCTGTGAAATTAACTTTTTTGCTTGCGCATATTCAACTACTTAATCCTTTGCGAATTTTTTGAATAAAGCCATTCTTGGAGTTTCTGAGGAAGGTGCCATCGTAAGAACTGAAGAAAACTTGAAAAAAAAAGAAAAAAAAAAAAGCAACAACTCGCCCCCCCCCCCACAAAGCGACCCCAAAGCCAGTGGTTTCAAAATGGTGGATCGATTTACTATAACGTTGTATGAGAAAGTGAACCCCCTTAAAATTGTTTAAATATTGAAATTTTTTCGAATTTCTTTTAATAATTGGAAACTTTATGTAATAAAGTAATAATCGATAAGACTGCGCTGAAAAAAGTAAAAAAAATAAATAAATGAAAAACAACAAATTTAAAGATGGTGGTAGTCTCCTTCAGGTCCGCCAAATAAATAAATAAAGGAACGAAGGTAGGTAGAAAAAAAAAGAAACAAATTAAGGGTGGACAGAAGAAAAGAAAATAGAAAGAAAGTACGAAAGGAAGAAAGAAAGAAAGTGAAAGAAAGAAAGAAAAAGAAAGAAAGAAAGAAGAAATAATTAAAAACGACCACGAAAAGAGGAAATTGGGACCATAAAATGGAGGAGAGGAAATAAATCGGAAGAAAAGTCAATCACTTAAGTGCTATACGTGATACACGCTTGAGCGACCATGTCTCGAAATAGACATGACTGACTGGGCAGAAGATTTACCTACAGTAGGTTGCCATTACTTTCTGTGGGAGACTGGTTGCCAAGAAAGGCTATAGAACCCAATCTGTCTTGTTATTTGACCCATAAGTGGTGGGAAGAGACGGATTAATACCTTTCCGAAGGGTATTTGTGCGTAAGTCTATGGAAGCAATTCAAATTGAATTTGAACTCGGCTCCCTGATTTCTCCTTCCAAGTCGATATCCGATAGTTTAGTCTATCTACTCCAAATGAGAAAAAAAAATGAAAAAGAAAAAAACAAAAGAAAAGTGAAAAGATTGGAAAAGAAGTGGTATGAGAAAGAAAGAAAATAAAATGAAATCTCTAAGAAAAATTAAACAGAAGAAATGAAGATATTGAAAAGAAAAAATAATTAAAAACAAGTCAAAGGAAAACTGCATAGAAAAAAGAAAGGAGATAGAAAGAAAAAAGGAAAATTAAATGGAAAAAAAGAAAGAGATTAATAAGAAAGAGATATATAAAAAATCAAGCAAAAAATAGTAAACAGTAAAACGAAATTAAAATCGAAGTAAGAAAGAAAGAAAAAAGAGATGAAAAAAGGGGAAAAAAAAACGAAAATAAAAGGAAGAAAGAGAAGGAAGAAGAGAGATAAAAGAAGGAAAACTGGGAATGAAGGTAAAGAAGGAAAAATAATGCATAAAAGAATGAAAAAAAGAAAACGAGGAATGAATATTGAAACCATCCTCCACCTTAAAAAAAATAATTTGAAAAATGAGATGACTTGTAGTCTGACTTTTTTTTACGGCAAAACTTGTAGGGTTTTTCTATACTAGCATATGTACACCTTTATATATTGTTAAATACAATTATTACTTTATGATCAAATTTCTTTTTCTGCGTATGTATTTCATTCATTGTGTTCTGCATGGAGATATCACCTTTTGTACGTACTTATTATATTGTCTTACGTATGCTTTTATACGTTTTACTGCTGATAAACCTATTGACCATATAAAAGACTTAAGTATAATAAATAAAGTTAAAGTGTTTATTCTGGTCGTTAAGGTTGAAACATAAACAGAGTGTGTTTTTTCGTTTCAAATCTTTTTTCATCTTTCATTCTTTAAAATAATTTTTAAAATATTTTCTTCTTTCCTAAATAACCTCGTTCCTTTCTTTCTTTCTTTCTTTTTTTCTTTCTGTTGTGAAGTAGTTTTCGCACTGAAGGTTATAATCGTGCTATGTCGGTTGCTAAACGACTTAACATACCCAAAATAGGTAATTTTTCACTGAAAGCTGACTCCTTAGTATTCGGCTAACTGCCAACTAATATAAACTGCCTTAGTCCAACTATGTCCAAACTGGAACTAATTAATAGTTCTACTGAACTCCAATAGAACTCTAAAGAACTCTCTAGAACTTCTTAGAACTTCTCCCGTTAACTTCCTGTTAGCTCTTATTAATATAGGAGGGAGAGACCATTATCCGAGGAATATGTGTATTTCTCCACAACACTTTCTTTCTTTCTTTCTTTCTTCCTTATTTTCTACTCTATCGTACTTATTCGCTGAGTTATAAATTTTCTATCTTTTTTTTAAGACTGTTAACGAACCTCACCTATCCAGTACTATCAATTAACCAACTAATTCCCCAACTCAGTTTTTTATTGTTGTATTATTGAATATTGTTTCCAGAAAATAATCCCGAAAAAATTATCCCGTAGACGAAAGTTTTCTATTTTACTAAATTTTATATTTATTTTCATTTTTTTTCTTCTCAAAAGTCAAAATAGGTGAGGGGGTCACTCTTGAGGCCAGAACATCTATAACGCCAGGAACTTGTCTCTAGGCCGAAGTAATCGATAAGCCGGTATATATGAGTTGGTCAGGCGTTTAGAGAAATGAATAATTTGGTGGTCAGTTTGTCAGCGGACCACTGGCCAGGAACTTCACACAGACTGAATGAACGACACAGCGTGTTGAAAACTGCATATTTTATATTGTTGGATGTGTGCCCATGATAGTTTTCAATATTGATAGCAACAGGGGTTTCGGAATTGAAAATCAAGAGTAAGTATTCTAAATTTGAATATTTAAAGATTCGTTTGAAAAATTCAATTTAAACAAAGCATTAAAACATTATTAGTTAATCTAAGTAATGTTTTTCTAACTAAGAGTAACTAATTTTATATTATATAACTTCTTTCAGACTGTTGTCCTCATTTTTATTGCCATATTCACGAGGTCTCGGCCATTGTACGCTCCGACCTTCTTGAAATTTCGAAACGAACGAAATATAGACAAATGCTAAGTTTATTTCAACGTTTCAATCACCTAGTCATCCTTGCTCAAAAGATGCAACATGCATTTCATGTGAATTCTGACGAAGGGTGAACTTACAATAAATAAGTTGAAAGTACAATAAAATAAAATGAAATTTCTCAAAGGAACTCGTCTTTCATAATATGCGCTTGTACCAGTTGGGCAATGTAAGTCGATCACTAGACAGTACTAATATCTCATGCCATGTAACTGTTTACAAAATGTTCCTCACATACCTTTTTTAATTTTCGTGCATAAGGATTTTTAACATGTATTATTTGGTTAATTGAATTATGAGTCAAGCAGATAATGACAATGGAGGAAAAATATTTTACAGAAGAATAAAAGAATAGAATTCTAAGAGTTGCTGTTTTTTTTTTATTGCTTTATATATTATTTGTAGTGGATACCCGTGTTTGAAACAGATTTTAAAGTGTGTATTACTTCTTTCGGACTACGCATTCGAGAAAACTTAGCAAAGAAACTGAGAAGATATAGCTATTCGAGAATAACTAAACGTGGAAGTGGGCATTCCTTAAACAGGGTTAATATTTGGGTTTTGACGCTTTCTGCGGCAGATACTGTGGGTTTCTCCTACAAAGGGGGACACCGGCTCGCACGCTACTTGAGAGCGCATTTTTCTTTAGATTCTCTCGGGTACGCCGATAGACGTAATACAAGCTGTTTGAAATAAAAGAAACAAACGAGACGTCTATTACAAAGATGTTGATAGAGTAAAATAACTTCTGGGATAATAATAAAAAAACAAGAATAAACCTGTTATAAATATATTGTCAGGTTTTATTATTATTGGGGTGCTCTCCACCTTTCCACGGAAATGGACTCTTCGAATCACTCTATAAAGTAGTTGTGATTATACCTCGAGAGAAGGAAGTCGAGTAAGGAAGTCGAATGAGCGAGTCAGTTGGGTATTTCCGGTATTGCACCGGAAGTGTTCTACTAGTCAATCTATCACGTCTCTACGACGATACTGTATACTAATTACCTTGTTCTGTATTCTACTAATCCTCACCTCTTGTAAATACTTCTCTTTTCTGTCAATACACCTTTTATACTATTGCGTTGTTTTGTATTATTCCACATAATTCTGTTACCCGACGTAACAGTGATGCATATTGTTATCTAATTAATCACATATGTGTTGGGGCGCTCTCCACCTTTCCACGGAAATGGACTATTCGAATCACTATATAAAATAGTAGTGATTATACCTCGAGAGAAGGAAGTCGAGTAAGGAAGTCGAGTGAGCGAGTCAGTCGGGTATTTCCTGTATTGCACCGGAAGTGTTCTACTAGTCAATTTATCATGTCTCTATGATGATACTGTCTACTAATTACCTTGTTCTGTATTCTACTAATCCTCACCTCTTGTAAATACTTCTCTTTCCTGTCAATACACCTACTTTTACACTATTACGTTGTTTTGTATTATTTCACATAATTCTGTTACCCGACGTCACAATTATGCAATTCAATATTTTTGCAATAAAATTGTTATTAATAATCCGGTGTTGGTGTAATATCCAGGATAATCTTCTCTTTAGATGTGCAGTATATTTCACGATTTTCAACTCATGAAATCTATGCCTCAAGATCTGTCTATATTTCATGAGATGGTGTCAGAGTCCATTCGCCTGTTCATTGAATTCTGCTGTCATATCTGGTCTGGTACTCCTGTTATTCACATCGAGTTTCTTGACAAAATCCAAAGAAGGATCTGCAATGTTGTCAGTCCTGACCTGGCATCTTGACTTCAGTTACTTTCTCACCAATGTGGTGATACTCCTGTTTGTCTTTTCTTCAAATATTTTCATGGCAACTGCTCTGATGAGCTTTTTCCATGGTGAACAGATTACATGAATTTAAGTGCGATACTAGATTGACATTTAGGTCCCACTCTTACTGTTGAAATAGCTAAATGCAGCCACCAATTCTAGTCTAACAGTCTTTCTTCCTCGCACTTCCCAGCTATGAAACTCCTTTCCGTTTACTTGCCTATCTGATAGCCAAAATCTCCAAAAATTTAAATACAAGATCAATCGCCATCGTCTCTCTTCTTGAATCCAATTCATCTTTTATCCTTTTCCCAATCTTCCATATTTGAAGTCTTTTTTGTCACTTTCACCATCTTTGATCCTCTGGGTACGAGCAAGACCGCACTACCTCGTCGTGGTGTAATGGTTAGCAAGTTTGTTTTGCTAGAACCTATTACAACTGAGTAGTGAGTTCGATCGATCCTCACTGGGTACCCCATATATTCGAACTTGGTGCCACATTTAAGAGGCGCTTAGAAAATCAATTATATAGCTCAGGTCTTACTATATAGTGCGGTCTTGATACTAGTGGAATTCTCGATTTGTTTGGGCTTGAAATGATTTTAAAAAAGGAAGGCATTGTAAATATTTACATTGTTTAGACTGTTGTCCTCATCTTTATTGTCATACTCACGAAGTCTCGGTAGCTGTACATTCCGACCTTTTTCAGGTGATATACGTTGGAATTTCGAATCGAGCCATTTATTTTGTCCACTAGACTAGATTGTTCTAGTTCTACGTGCCATGCCTTTTCTGGATATCTCAGTTTCAATAAATTATTTTTAGCATCTTAGCTCTCAAAGTTTTGTTCACCTCTACTGTGTCCAGGTATTGAACTCACAACTATTTGGGTCAAGTCATTAGATTACTTCTACTAACGCTCTTTTCCAGAGGGTCATGTGTCCTTGAGAACGAAAACAATATACCCAATTGATACCCAATTGATCAAAATAAAGGGTTCGGTTCGAAATTCTAATCACCTGAAGAAGGTCGAAACGTACAACAGCCGAAACGTTGTGGATAGGACAATAAAGACGACGACAACAGTCCAATCAATGTAAATAGTGTAAATAAATATATCCCTATTTAAAACTGGCAGTATAGTCCGGTGTTGCTCGGGTGTAATGAAAGTTTTAAAACTAATCCATGGTCCTGGAGCACAGACTCTTTGGACATTGGCATGAAAGACTAAAAGACAATAGTTGTTTCCAGTTAAAGCGAAACCGTAGACTGAAAGAAAAATGAATGGATGTAAGTCAAATTTTGATTTCCTGGTATCGATATCAAATAAGTTTTTTTCGTCGTAAATTGAATTTTTAAGGCTAAATAAGAAGAACTACAATTATACCTACTTAGAGCCAAACCCGAATAAAAACTAAAATAATATTATCGATTTTCTGCACTACTGTAAGAACTGCATCCTTGAAACTTCTGAACATCGTTTCTTATGTCTTTGTCTATGAGTGTATCAAATTTGATTAAAATCGGACCACTCCTTCTATCACCCGAATTTTTCGATTATCGATATTTATCGGAGGTACCGCGACACAAAACCTAGCTAAGAACACTCGCAGACGCTTATAGTACAACTGTGTAAATTTTCAAGAAAATCAGTTTAGCCGTAACACACACACACACACACACACACACACACACACACACACACACACACACACACACATAAAGTTCCATTTATAAATAAGTTTAGATACTGATTGTAGTTTATTTTGGAGATTTGAGTTGTTAATCACGTAAAGTGCAAAGCAGAACATTATTTATAAATAAATCCAAAAGACATGCGTAGCATAAGACACATATCTGATTAGTACAATATTCTCTGTACCTGACCTGTTTAAAAAAGAAGCATTCTCTTTGCCTGCGGCAGGATGTGCAACTCCCGCAATTGAAGAATTTCAGTCACCTTTTCTTTTTCATACGTTGATGCTTACCCACAGTTGTCCAGGATTGCTGTGAGATGGGCGATTTTATCAAGAACGAGTGCCAACCAAGGCTAGAAATCCCAGTGTGTCTTGCTATTTAACTCATAGCTGGAGGAGAAAGGATAGATTCATAACTTTTCCAAAGATAGTTGTGCATACGTAAATGTAAAGGCTTTCAGATTTATAACTTCGAACCGCAATTCATTACATAAATCAATTTTTTTAATCATTTTATCACAAGCAAAGAATCAAAGCCACTAAGACGCAATGGATTATTGAATGTTAAAGAATATGAAAAAAAAAATTAAGGAAGGACAGCGATAAATGAAGAGGAATTAAGAAAACAGAAGGTAACGATTGGTTTTGCATTATAATTATTGAATATTATAATTATTGAATATTATAATTATTGAATATTATAATTATTGAATATTAAATTTGACAGGAAAGTAAGAAGTCGGGATACCTACAAGCAAGAATTGCGATAGAAGAAAAAGCTTGCATAGAATTTACGGTTACATCTAGCTATTTCAACTGTAAAATGATGAGATGTTGCCGCCAATCTAGTCAGTCAGTCAGTCAGTTAAATGGCATACGTGATACACGCTTGGACGATCATGTCTCGAAAGAGACATGACTGACTTGGCAGAGGATTTTTCCGAAGTAGGTTACCATTACTTTTTGTGGCACACTGGCTTCCAAGAGTATTTCCCATGGGTATTTGCGCGTGGGTGTTTGCAATGAATTCAGCTGGGATTCGAAATTGCCATTCTAGTATTCCGCTTACATTCATAAAGTCTAGGTACCATACCGAAAACTTTATCAGAGCAATTACTATTTATAGAAAAGGCACAGAGAGGCAACCTTGTAGTGGTGGAAAGTGACTGAAGCAAAACTGCCAGGTAAGGACGAATAACATTGCAGATGCTTCTTTGGGTTTTATCAAGAAGCTCTAAATATATAGCAGATACACCAGACCAGCAATATTCAATGCATGGGAAAATGATGGACTTTTATAAATGTGTAGATTCTGGCGAGAAAAATTGTCTAGCAAGACACAGTGAACCAACTTTCCTACCAGCAGACATAGGAAATGATTCAATATAATCTCTCATCTCCAGCGGAAAACCTTAGCACGGTAAGGCATAATGAGTCAGTCTCCTGATGGAAGGTAAAGTGTTCTCTTTAAACGATTAAATTAGAGCAGTTTAGTTTTGGAAGCGTTAAAATTAATAAACCGTTTCTTGCTCCATTTAACAACACATTAGGCCCATCTGAGATCAGCTGCTAATCTGACCTTAATTTTGAAATTTCTATGTTTCGATATTTTTACCTCATCATCAGGCAATATTAGATCATTATATATATATATATATATATATATATATATATATAATTTATTTGTTTTTAATCATTTTTTTTTTAATGGATACTCGTACTGGAAGTATTTTCAGGTTTTGCTTGATCGTTAGTCCTACGTAGTCGAGAAGTTAAAACACGTAAGATCTATCTAATGACGGTTTCCCCTTGGGGATGCAGGTTCGATCCCCATAGAATGACGCATATTTTTATAACATTTCTCAATTATTATTCAAGCCAGTAGATACATACGAATATACTGTTTAATTATATATATAAAAAAAAAACAGAGTATCTACTCAAATCCGATATCCATTAAAAAATCAGGTTTAAAAGAAATAAATGAAAAATATGTCGGAGTTAATCCATTTTGTAATATATATATATATATATATATATATATATATATATATATATATATATATATATATATATATATATATATATACATTTTGAAATTATTTTAGATATTCTACAATTTCATGGGTAATACATATTTCGCAGTCAAAACCTGCTACTCTTCAAACCCAAATGATGCAACAGTTAGTATTCAAAATAATCCAGAAAAGGATCACATATGGGCACGTTAAATTTTAAAGCCAAGTTTGGAAAACGGTTGTAAAGGCAATATTATTGGATACATCTAAGAGCGAATTCGTAAGATGACAAGTGCCTTGAATGAATGAGGTCAAGGCAGACACAATCATATTTTAGTGCATGAACAAATAAACATAATTAGATATATACTCACGCAAATACACCAAGCTCAAAACAAAAACTTATGAGACTAAAATCTCCACAGATCATCACATACAAAATGAAAAATATAAGCACATACATGTAAATATTTATACAAAACTTCTGGTGTAAACATACGCAAATAAGCGCAGGGACAAGGTTAATCTGTTAAACCAGTCAAATGAGCTCACTGTTCATTGTAAACATCGTTCAGTATTTACAGTAAAATCCGGGTTGTAATATTGAGAATTTATGTAAAACCTTTTAACTGCTTTTTTTTTTGTGAGTATGTATTATATTACTCTGCTAAATTAAATGAATTTAACATTGTGTTCTTTTGAGTTCGTCTCTATCAGAATTAAATACCAAATATTCTACGTTTTATATATATATATATATATATATATATATATATATATATATATATATATATAAGTATCACATATAACGTCAGAATGACTTCTTTTGTCATGTCTGTGGGAAGCTGTGTAAGAATGCGAGCAATCTAAGTCTGCATTTTAAAATCAAAACACAAGGATTGACCAGTGGTATCCAGTAAATTGACGTCTACCATCTGGGTTCAAGTGTAAATCAATGCCAGACCTAATTAAAAAAAACTGAGTAATCTTAGACGACGCGAATGAGAGACTACATCATCCATAAAAATCTTTATATCAATCTCAAAGTAGTCATGGTCAGCCACGAGTGTACTTCCACGATATATATTTATATCTTATATCAACGTCCATGTAACCTTTCTGACGATGACTCATGCGAGCCGAAAGCTTAGAAGCAGCATAATAAAAATATCCAAATGTGGGACAGTTTTTATCCTTTTTCTTTTCACTTGAAATTAAAGCCAAAATACGATGTTTAGAACGGCTCATGATTAAACCTATTAGACATTCATTGTCTGTCATATTTAACAATATATGTTTAGAGCATTATCTGCTGTCTCGAACACTATATATATATATATATATATATATATATATATATATATATATATATACATGAAAATCTGACTATGTATTTGTATGCGCACAGGCGCAGTAATGAATGGGTTGACGACCTTTTTCCGAATCGGAGGTGATGTCAAGATAGGTATGTCGTCTGATTGATCACCTGCCTGGTCAGTTGGTCACTCTGTCTCCGTCTTTCATTTCTTGCTTCTCTGATTGATTGGAATGTCGGACAAGCGCCCGGTCAGTTGACTTGTTGGCAAAAGTCCTTTACGCCACCGCCCCACTTACATTTTACCCGCATTGACCACTCATGGAAACTTCTAATTTTTACGTTGTATAATTCTTGATCGGTACATATATAATCATTCTTCTTCAACACCAGTAACCAAAGAATCAACCTTCCTTGTTCCTGGACAGTAATTTCTGAGATTTTTGCCATGTTTGGAGAATTTCATTAAAGATGTTTTACTTCCTCAACTTTTAATTTGCAATAGTGGCAATCGTATTGGTTACTGGTGATAAGATTGTCTTCTTAAATAACTGGAAAACTATCGCCCGGTTCACACTCCACCCATGTCTATTGAACAGGTGAAGAGACTCATCCCTTGTTTCCTGTTTAGGATGCGGTTTCCGGTTTTCTCTTTTCCAATCTTCTCACTTTTTTTTCCTCAATTGAAGTAGATAGACTAAACTATCGCCCGGTTCACACTTCACCCATGTCTATTGAACAGGTGAAGAGGCTCATCCTTTGTTTCCTGTTTAGGATGCGGTTTCCGGTTTTCTCTTTTCCAATCTTCTTACATTTTTTTTTCCAATTGGAGTAGATAGACTAAACTATCGCCCGGTTCACACTTCACCCATGTCTATTGAACAGGTGAAGAGACTCATCCATTGTTTCCTGTTTAGGATGCGGTTTCCGGTTTTCTCTTTTCCAATCTTCTCACATTTTTTTTCCAATTGGAGTAGATAGACTAAACTATCGCCCGGTTCACACTCCACCCATGTCTATTGAACAGATGAAGAAGCTCATCCCTTGTTTCCTGTTTAGGATGTGGTTTTCGGTTTTCTCTTTTCCAATCTTTTCATTCCTATGTACCCCCCTGCACATCAGTGGCGTTACCGCCTTGCTCGGGATGATATGATTAAAAAAAAAAATTATTAATCTTCTTAAAGTTTGGCTCAGGCATGAGGAGGCCAAAATTCTAACTCCAGGTTAGGGATACGAAAATCAAGCAAGTACACAAATTTAAATACCTGGTAAGTCTTCTAACAGGGAAAAGAAAAGTGCGACACTCAGATCAAAAGGCATATTGCTGCCATGACCAAGGACGTAGTCCAGAAGCTGGGTAACGTATTAAGAGACAAGAAAATTGAGTACTGGATTGCTATGTGATGTCTGTTCTTTAATAGGGCAACAACTGGTGAACAATCTCAACAAAGATGAAGGAGAGACTCGAAACAACTTAGATGTGTTTCTGAAGAAGGGCTTTGAGGATAACATAAACCGAATACGTGGGCAACAACGAGGTTTTGGAGAAGATGGAACTAATATTTATCACCAGGAAAAGACAGCTTTAGTGTTTATTGGTTAAGGATCTTCCTCTAGGTTCATTTGATAGCCTGTCTCCATGTTGTCAATGAAGTGGATGACATTGATGTTTATTAATTACCACCTTTCCTTAAGGTACATTTGATAGCTTCTTTCAAAGGTTTCGGTGTGATGGTTAACTTTGGTGCTTACTGGCTAAGGCTTTTACTCTAGATTCATTTGATAGCTTATCTCAATGTTTTCAATGTAATGATTGACTTTTGTGCTTACTGGCCAGGGTTCTTACACTAGGTTAATTTCAGAGCTCATCTACATATTTTTAATGCGATGTCTGAGTTTGGTTGTTACTTGCTAAGGACATTACTCTAGGTTTATTTCAGAGCTTATCTCAATGCTTAAAATGCGACGGCTAACTTTGGTAGTTACTTAGTAAGTCTTTCTTTTACTTCAGGTTCATTTGATAGCTTATCGCATTTTTTCAATGCGATGTTTAACATTGATTCTTACTAAGAAAGGCTCTTACTCTAGGTTCATTTGAGAGCTTATCTCATTTTTTCCGATGAGAGAATTGGCTTAGCGTCTTACTGGCTAAGGCACTTACTCGAGGTACATTTGATAGATTATCTCAATGTTTTCGAGACAATTCTTGACTTTTGTGCTTACTAGCTAAGGTTCTTAATCTAGGTTCATTTGAGTGATTATCGCCATGTTGTCAATGAAGTGGATGACATTGATGGTTATTGGCGATCACATTTCCATAAGCTTCATTTGATAGCTTCACCCAATGGCTTCGGTGTGATGGTAAACTTTGGTGGCTAAGGCTCTTACTCTAGGTTCATTTGATAGCTTATCTCATTGTTTTTGATGAGAGAATTGGCTTAGCGTCTTACTGGCTAAAGCACTTACTCTAGGTTCATTAGATAGATTATCTCAATGTTTTCAATGTAATGATTGTCATTGTTGCTTACTGGCCAGGGTTATTACTCTAGGTTCATTTGAGAGCTTGTCTACATATTTCTAACCCGATGGCTGACTTTGGTGCCTACTGCTTAAGTCTTTTTCTCAAGGTACATTTGATTGCTTGCCGCACTTTTTCAATGCAAGATTCGACATTAGCGCATTTTCTCTAAGGTAATTACTCAAGATTAATTTCATAGCTTAACTCAATGTTTTCAATGCAATGATTGCCTTTGGGGCTTACTGGCTAAGGCTCTTACTGTAGGTTCATTGAAGAGATTATCTACATATTTTAACGCGATGGCTGACTTTGGTGCTTACTAGCTAAGTCTCTTACTCTAGGTTCATTTGGTAGCTTATTTCCATGTTTTCAATGAAGTATTTGATTTTCGTGCTTAATGGCTACCGCTCTTACTATAGGTTCCTTAGATAGCTTGTAGCGATGTTTTCGATGTGATGGCTAACTTCGGTGCTTACTGGATGAGGTTCTTACTCTAGGTTCATTTCATAACTTACCTCAATAATTTCGACGCGAGGATTGACTTTGTTGCGTTTTGACTAAGACACTTACTCTATGTTTATCTGATAGCTTATAAGCATGCTTTCGCTGTGATGATTGGCTTTGGTGCTTACTGGCTAAGGCTTTTACTCTAGGTTTGTTTTATAGCACATGACCACGATTTCAAAGAAAAGATTGAGTTTTGGTTCTTACTGGCTAAGGCTTTTGCTCTATGTTTGTTTTATAGCACATCACCCCGATTTCAAAGAAAAGATTGAGTTTTGGTGCTTACTGGCTACCGCCCCTTCTCTAAATTCATTTAATAGCTCATCCCAATGTTTTCGGTGTGATTGTTGACTTTGGTATTTACTGGTTAAGTTTCTTACTCATAGATCTCCTCGTTTTGCAACTTGAAGGAG
>JBBBDQ010029679.1:142500-230000 GCA_037127315.1 Ascarosepion bandense | reverse complement strand
ATCTATCTATCTCTTGCATTCACTTATGCACAAAAACTCTTGAGAAAGGTATTAATCCGTCTTTTCCCTCCAGTTATGGGTTAAATAATAGGACAGATTGGGTTCTATAGCCTTGGCTGGCAACCAGTCTACCGCAGAAAGCAATGGCAACCTACTGCTAGATAATCATCTTCCCAGTCAGTCATGTCTCTTTCGAGACATGATCGTCCAAATCTTTTATCACGTGTGGCATCTATCTATCTATCTATCTATCTATCTATCTATCTATCTATCTATCACTCAATACGTCCCGGGTCTTACTAATAAAACAATTTTTAGAGCAATATTGCACTTTATTTATGAGCATAGTCTCCTTCTAGGGTGATACCCTGATTCCAGCACTTCTCTAACAATACGATGCCTTTTTTGTAGGCCTCAAAATACGCCCCAGTTTCCGATATCACATGGAGCCAATTCTCTTTCCGTGGTACATTCTTTTGATGTCTGCAAACAGCCAGTAGTCGCTGGGGGTCACATACTGAGAATAAGGTGGATGTGGAAGCAATTTGAAGTGCAATTCATGTTGATTTGCCATCGTTGCGATTTACACGGTGCATTTTCTTGATGAAAGATCACTTTTTGTTTTTCATTTGTGGCCGTTTTTTTGGTGATTTCTTCCTTCAAACGCACCAATAATCCTACATAATATTCGCCATTGATGGTTCTTCCTTTCACAAGGTAATCAATGAACAAAATACCTTTCACATCACAAAATACGGAGGCCAAAACCTTGCCTGCTGATGTTTGAGTCTTTTGTCGCTTTGGACGGCTTTCACTACTGCTGTTCCCTCAGCTGACCACCGATTTGACTCCAGAGTGAAGTGGTGGATCCATGTATTATTTATTGTCACATATTTACGCGAAAACTTCTTGTTGAGTTGAAACAGTTGCAAACAACGCTCTGAATTTGCGACGCGTTGTTGTTTTTGATCGACTGTATGCAAACGCGGCATCCATTTTGAACACAGTTTTCTCATAAACAAATGTTCATGCAAAATGGGGAATACACTGCCTTCTGATATGTTCAACTCCTCTGTTATCGCACACAACTTCAATTTACGATCGGCCCAAAAAAGTTTGTGGATTCTTTTTCATTTTTTCCGGGAAAGCTGCTGATTTTGCGCCATCTGAACGTTCAGCATCATTTATTTCTCTACAGGTAGATAAACAGACACACACACAAACATCTTGCCTTATATATATATATATATATATATATATATATATATATATATATATATATAGGCAATATATATATATATATATATATATATATATATTATCGATTTTCTGCACTATTGTAAAAACTGCAACCTTGAAATTTCTGAATATCGTTTCTTATGTCTTTGTCTATGAGTGTATCAAATTTGATTAAAATCGGACCACTCCTTCTATAACCCGATTTTTTCAATTACGATTTTCGATATTTATCGGGGGTACCTCGACACAAAACCTAGCTAAGAACACTCGCAGACGCTTATAGCACAACTGTGTAAATTTTTAAGAAAATCGGTTCAGCCGTTTTGAAATCTATAGGTAACGGACACACACACACACACACACACACACACACACACACACACACACACACACACACACACAGTTCCCTTTATAAATAAGTTTAGATTTTAAATTTAATAATTACTTAGGGGTTGAATAAAACTGCCTTACTTGGGGTGAAATGATTAAAAATAAATTGATAAGATTGATAAGATTGATTCAGAAGGCAGAGCCTGTTGTGAAAGATACTCAGCTGGTGAACCACCAAGAAAGAAGCAAAGAAAATATACAGTGTTTACATTATTCGGACTATTGTCCTCATCTTTGTTGCCATTTGTACGACGTTTAATAACAGATCATTCTATTTGTCTATATTTCTGAGATGAGGTAGTATTTACAGTATTCACATAATTCGGACCATTGTCCTCATCTTGGTTGCCATTTGTACGATGTTTAATAATAGATCATTCTATTTGTCTATATTTCTGAGATGAGGTAGTATTTACAGTATTTACATTATTCGGACTATTGTCCTCATCTTTGTTGCCATTTGTACGATGTTTAATAATAGATCATTCTATTTGTGTATATTTCTGAGATGAGGTAGTATTTACAGTATTTACATTATTCGGACTATTGTCCTCATCTTTGTTGCCATTTGTACGATGTTTAATAATAGATCATTCTATTTGTCTATATTTCTGAGATGAGGTAATATTTACAGTATTTACATTATTTGGACTATTGTCCTCATCTTTGTTGCCATTTGCATGACATTTAGTAATAGATCATTCTATTTGTCTATATTTCTGAGATGAGGTAGTATTTACAGTATTTACATTATTCGGACTATTGTCCTCATCTTTGTTGCCATTTGTATGACATTTAGTAATAGATCATTCTATTTGTGTATATTTCTGAGATGAGGTAGTATTTACAGTATTTACATTATTCGGACTATTGTCCTCATCTTTGTTGCCATTTGTATGACATTTAGTAATAGATCATTCTATTTGTCTATATTTCTGAGATGAGGTATTATTTACACTATTTACATTATTCGGACTATTGTCCTCATCTTGGTTGCCATTTGTACGACGTGTATCAAATTTGATTAAAAACACCGAAAGAATGCTACAAACTTCCTACAGAAGGTGTTTTTTTATAATCGTGTCGCTGCAAGCAAGGCATTTTACTGCCGCTATTGTGTAGGGGGTTATATTTTTTTATTTTTTTATTTTTTTAAACATATCACCCCAAGCAAGGCGGTAACGCAACTGATGTGCAGGAGGCTACGTAAGAGTGAAAAGGCTGGAAAAGAGAAAGCCGGAAACCACATCCTAAATAGGGAACAAGGGATGAGCCTCTTCACCCGTTCAATAGACGTGGGTGGAATGTGAACCGGACGATAGTTTAGTCTATAGAAGGAATGTTATGAGAAGGGGTGAGAGGTTGCACGGGGTGTCAGGAAGACAGTAGGAGAAGGAAGAGAATACTGATGAGAGTGGGGTGGACGTAGAAAGAAGCATGAGAGAGAGAGAGAGAGAGAGAGAGAGAGAGAGAGAGTGAGAGAGAGAGAGGATGTAAGTTAGTGAGACAGGAGATGACTATTGACTTTATATTTAAATCCATGGAGTTTATAGCTGTCAGGAAGGCAAGTATGCGGAAGAGAATTCCACTGGTGGGAAGTGCGAGAAAAGAAGTTGATGGAGTAGATTTTGTGTTTACATTTTATCGGTTTCACAGTAAGAGGGTGGGACCTAGTTGCTAATCTTGTGACTCGAGGAACTTCATACGTGGAGGTACCAGTGAGCTAAGTTCATCGGAGCAGAAGCCGTGAAAGTATTTGTAGAAGAGACACAGGGAAGCCACACTGCGACTGTACCTAGCTGCCAAGTCGGGATCGATCACATTACAGATTTTCCGTTGGATTCGGTCTAGGACACCTAAGTGGATAGCAGAAGCACCCGACCAGATATGGCAGCAATATTCAATGCACGGCTGGATGGTAGATTTGTATTTGTGCAGGATTGTTTCGGACAGAAAAACTTCCTGGTCCTACACAAAGAACCGACTTTCTTAGCAGCGGATTTAACTATGGATTCTATATAGTTATTCCACGAGGTCTGATGTGAGAATTAATCCGAGGAGACGCAGTGTTTTACTTTCAAAGAGAGAGGAACCTGATCCATGTTAATAGGTGGGAGGAACGCTTTACTGTGGTGGTTCTTAGATAGCAGCTTCGTTTTGGAAGCATTAAAATTTACGAGCCATTTCTTACCACAGTCCACCACGGATCAGCGGTCTTTTTCAAGCTCTGCAGCGAGGTTTGCTTTGTCAGCCTCGGCAGATTTTTGATCGAGACGAGAGTAAACTGTAGTGTCGTCAGCGTATATGCCTACTTGGGATCTTATTACATCAGGGAGATCGTTAATATAGATAAAGAAAAGTGTAGGACCTAGAATAGAGCTTTGAGGGGCACCCGCATTCATGTGATAGTATTGGGAGGCTTGTCCGTTCAATACTACCCTCATTGTACTGTTTGAAAGGAAAGACTGGATTAGGTTAAACAATTGTTCAGTTATACCATAGCCCTGCAGCTTGCAGAGAAAGCCAGCATGCCAGACTCTGTCAAACGCTTTGGAAGGAAAGAGCGAAGAAAGGACTAAACACAAACTACAAGAAAACAAAAGCATGATCATCAGCAAAAGGCTGAGGCCAAAATACAAATTACAAATTGGCGATACGAAAATCAAACAAGCACAAAAATTTTAATAACTGGGAAGACGTTTTGGGGTAGCCGAAGATGCATTTCAAAATCTAAGCAGAGTATTAAGAGACAGAAAATCTTTGTTAGAAACAAGGAAAAGAGTACTGAACTGTTACATAATATCAGCCCTCATGTATGAAAGTGAATGCTGGAAAATCACCTCAAAGGTCAGGACTCGAAGCAACAGACACAAAGAAAAGTGTAACAGACTGCTATGTGATATCTGTCTTCCAGTATGGCAGCTAATGCTGGACAATCTCCTCAAAGATGAAGGAGTGACTCGAAGCAACACACACAAAGAAAATAATAATAAACTGTTATGTGATATCTGTTATCTAATATGGCAGCGAATGCTGGACAATCTCCTAAAAGATAAACGAGAGACTCGAAGCAATACACGCAAAGAAAAGTTTAATGGACTGTTATGTGATATCTGTCTTCCAGTATGGCAGCGAATTCTAGACAATCTCCTAAAAAATGGAGAAAAGACTTGAAGCAGCATGAAATACATCGGTCCAGTGTGGTCAGGATACGGTTACATAAGTTGTCATTACTTTATGCGGTAGACTGGTTGACAACCAAGGCTAAAGAACTTAATCTAAAAGGAGAAAATATATTAAAAACTTTCCCAAAGGTATTTGCGCGTAACCAAAATGTAACGAATTCAACTAGAATTCGAACTTGGCTCTCTGATTTCTCGTTGCGAATCACTATCCACAGCACCAAAATGTGGATCTACTGTTTACGCGTCCTTAAATTAATGGAATTAAATAATATGTAAGTTAATTGTTTTAAATTTACTTATTAAATTATTCGAAATTTACTAATTATTTAGGGTTTTAATAACCTTTAATTAGTTAGACACGGAAAACGCCATTTTTCTCTGACTGCAGAAAGAAAATGAAACTAGACTCCGAAACGGCTGAACCGATTTACTTGAAAATTTACACAATTGTACTACAAGCGTCTGCGAGTGTTCTTAGCTGGGTTTTGTGTCGAGGTACCCCCGATAAATATCGAAAATCGATAATCGAAAAATCGAATTATAGAAGGAGTCGTCCAATTTTAATCAAATTTGATACACTCATAGACAAAGACATAAGAAACGATATTCAGAGGTTTCAAGGTTGCAGTTTTTACAATAGTGCAGAAAATCGATAATATATATATATATATATATATATATATATATATATATATAGATATAGATATAAACGGCAAGATGTCTGTGTGTGTGTCTGTTTATCTGCCTGTATGTCTGTATTTCTTTCAGCCCTTTTATTTTAGTTTTTGCTTCGCGTTTGGCTCTAAGTAGATATAATTGTAGTTCTTAGTTTCAACCATGATACCATTTACTCAGAGAACTTATTTAGCCTTCAAAATTCAGTTTACGACGAAAAAACTTATTTGATATCGATACCAGGAAATCAAAATTTGACTTACATCCATTCATTATTCTTTCAGTCTACGGTTTCGCTTTAACTGGAAACAACTATTGCTTTTTAGTCGTTCGTGCCAACGTCCAAAGGGTCTGAGCTCCATGGACCATGGATTAGTTTTAAAGCTTTCATTACACCCGAGCAACGCCGGGCTATACTGCTGGTTCTATGTAAAATGGAAGTCTTTTTTATATTAAAATGAATAGAAAAATTTTGATTTTCACTGGGCCATGAGCTAAAAATGGTTGGGAACCAGCGCTTTATACAGTCAGTCAGTTTAGGTGCCATACGTGATACACGCTTGGGCGATCATGTCTCGAAAGAGACATGACTGACTGGGCAGAACATTATCCCGCAGTAGGTTGCCATTGCTTTCTGCGGTAGACTGGTTGCCGACCAAGGCTATAGAACCCAATCTGTCCTGTTATTTAACCCATAACTGGAAGGAAGAGACGGATTAATACCTTTCCCAAGGGTATTTGCGCGTAAGTGAATACAATGGATTCAGCTGGAATTTGAACTCGGCTCCCCGGTTTCTCGTTCCGAGCCGATATCCACTGTACCACAACGCATCCTAAATGCATATCTCGCTCCCAGTTATTTAAGCGCTCGTCGGTGGATGTCTAAAGAGGAAGAGAAGGAGGTCGTTAAAGAAAATGAAACAATTCAAGATTAATACTAGCGATATCGGCTGTTCTCGTCTGCGTGTCTTTTGCTCTCTCCCGGATGAGAGACAGACACGAAGGAAAGGGTAAAGGATAGAGAGATGTTAAGGAAGGAGAGAGAAAAAGGAACGGGAATATTTCCCGCCATAAAACAATAATGGACGACACATCCCGCTCATCTTTGTCACGCAGCGCCATCTGTAGGAAATCGGAGGCGCCATGCTTAGAAATCGGCCATTATTCTTTCTCTGGACTGCTGGGTACATGTCTGTACGGATTTGTACACGCTAGTACGGAAGAGAAATTTGGGAGCCAGTGTCTTTAAGCGGTCACACACACACACACACACACCACATCACATAAATACATGCAGAGTTTGATTGAAAACGATAGGAGAGATAGAAATGGAAAAATTAGACTGAACGAACACACACACAAATTATTCTCGAAATATCACCACACACACACACACACACACACACACACAATGTTTAATTGCAATAATGTTTAGCGCCAGGGTTGTTGTATTTTCAGTGGTTTTACTGAGAAAATGTATTGTGGCAATCAGGTTTTTTCGTAAACAGCTCGATATTGGAGTGGAGACAGAGCGTTAATAAATACAAAGAGTTTGTCACTTAAGCTGAGCAGATTCATGACGACTTCGAAGTTATGATGTTCTCATTGGTCAGAGCTATATATATATATATATATATATATATATATATATATAATCGTATCGCCCCAAGCAAGGAAGTCTATTCCCACTGGTGCGCAGGGGGTTACATAGGCGGAAAAGAATGAGAAAGAGTGACAGGTTACAGGGTGTGTCAGGAAGTGGTAAGAGAAGAGTTAAGATACTGAAAGTAGAGTGGACAGAGAAAGAAACATGAGAGAGAGAACGCAAGTTAGCAAGATAGAAGATGACTATTGACTTTACACTTAACCTCCTGGAGATTGTAGCTGTCGGGGAAGCAAGTAAACGGAAGGGAATTCCACAGGCAGAAAGTGCAGGAAAAGAACCTGATAGAGTAGAATTTGTATTTACATTTTATTGCTTTCACAGTAAAAAGGTGGGAACTAGTTACTAATCTTGTGGCTCGAGCAAATTCATGGAAAGGGGGCACCAGAGAGCTAAGTTTATGGGAGCAAAATCCGTGAAAGTACTTGTAGAAGAGACACAGAGCAGCCACATTGCGCCGTTGAGAAAGAGACTGTATCTTAGCTACCAGGTCGGGATCAATCACATTACAGATTCTCTGTTGGATTTTGTCTAGGACCCCTAGGTGGATAGCAGGGACACCCGACCAAATATGGCAGCAGTATTCAAAGCAAGGGCGGATCATAGATTTATATATGTGCAGGATGGTTTCAGACGGGAAAAACTTCCTGGTCCCACACAGAGAACCGACCTTCTTAGCAGCGGATTTCGCTATGGATTCGATATTGTCGTTCCACTTGAGGTCTGTTGTCAGAGTTAACCTGTGGAGGCGCAGTGTTTTGCTCTCAGGGAGACTAGCCTGATCCATGCTAATGGGCGGTAAGGGCGATTTATATATATAGGCAGTATATCTTTACTCAAACGAGTTTCATTGAATGATATAGACATGGTGTGTCTGTTTATTTTTATACTGATCCTTTCAAGTTCTTTAATCAGATTCTTGATGTTATAATAAAATTCTTCCAAGATGGTGCAGTAGTTTATTTATTTATTTATTTATTTTTTAGCTCTATCCTTTTTATCTTTTCTCAGATCATCTTCCGGCGCAAATTAAAAAGACAAACCTATTGTAACTGTATTGTAATCTGCGTTTAGTTATGATGGGATATTTAAAATTTCTCACGAAAGCGCTCTTGAATTATCTACTTATTTTTTTTAATTTAGCCGTTGTACTTATGGAATCTTTTGCAAAAGAAGCGTTTCAGTATAAGACAGATGATCGAAAATTGTTAGAAATATAAAATAGAATTATATGCTACGTATACTAAAATATGCTATTGCTATATTCGTAATACATTTTGTTGAGTACTGGTTGTTTGATTTTGATATAAATGGCCTTAATATTAATTTATCTCTTGATGACATTAGAATATATATATATATATATATATATATATATATATATATATATATATATACAAATTATTTCAAAAGAGATGCCTTCCAATCAGTTATGATGGGGAATTTTAAAAACTCACGAAAACGCTCTTAAATTATCTATTTTTTAAAATTTATCCGTTGTAGCTATAGAATCTTTTGCAAAACAAGCGTTTCAGTATAAGGCTGATGATCGAAAATTGTTAGAAATGTAAATAGAATTAAATGCTATATATACTTAAATATGCTATTGCTATATTCGTAATAATTTTTTTGAGTACTGGTTGTTTGATTTTCATATAAAAGGCCTCAATATTAAATTACTTCTGAAGATGACATTACACACACACACACACACACACACACACATATATATATATATATATATATATATAACGTAGAATATTTGCTATTTAAGTCAGGTAAATTCCGATAAAGACGTACTCAAAAGAACTCAATGTTAAACTTAATTATTTAATTTAACAGAGTAATATAATCTAGAAATATTCTACAATATATATATATATATATATATATATACCAGGTGCTGTAAGCGTTTAGTGACGGATGTGCGTTGTGGTGCGGTGGATATCGGCTCGGAGAGAGAAATCGTTGAGCCAAGTTCAAATTCCAGTTGAATACCCTGCATTCACTTAAACACTGGTACCCTTGGGAAAAGTATTAATCCGTCCCTTCGTTATGGGTTAAATAACAAGGGTAGGACATGAGGACCCTGCCCTTAAAAACAAATCCCAATGAATCTTGATACTCGAAAAGATAAAAGTGTTACTAGACACAAAACTTATATAAAAACAACAATAAATTGTTGAAAGAAAAAGGTATTAACATCAATAAATAAATAAAAATTTAGTTGGCAATAAATGACCCGCCGAGGTTGATATACCATAAAAACCAACCAACCAACCAGCCAACTAGGTAGTACACTTTGACAGTCTTAAACCGACCCTCAGTAATCAAAGAGGAGGCTATCGCTCGGTTTTCACAGGTCCCTGTTGACAGATCGCTTGAAGACCCACAAATAGAGGATGAAGTTTCAAAGGCTATTGGACAGATGTCCAGTTAAAAGGCAACTGGTGCTGACTCAATCCCAGCTGAGATATACAAGTACGGCGGCCAAGGCTGACCAGGAGCCTGACAAACTTGTTCACAATCATGCGAGCCCAAGAAAAACTGCCCCAAGAATTTAAAAATGCTTCAATTATCCACCTGTACAAACAGAAGTGGGGCAGAAATTCCTGTGACAACCATCGTGGCATTTCCCTGCTACTCAATAGCTGCGAAGATCCTAGCGCGTGTCCTACTGAACCGCCTTAATACACAACTAGAAAGAGACCTACTGCCTGAGAGTCAATGTGATTTCCGTGCGGGCCCGGGCACGGTTGACATGGACTTTGAAGCTCGGAACCTGCAGGAAAAGTGCCAGGAACAGAAAGTAGATCTGTATATCACCTTCGTCAGTCAGTTAAGTGCTATATGTGATACACTCTTTGGGAGATCATGACGCGAAAGTGACATGACTGACTGGATAGAAGATTATCCCGCAGTAGGTTGCCATTGCTTTCTGCGGTAGACTGGTTGCCAGACAAGGCTATAGAACCCAATCTGTCCTATTATTTAACCCATAACTGGAGGGAAGAGACGGATTAATACCTTCCCAAGAGTATTTGCGCGTCAGTGAATGTGAGAAATTCAAGTGGAATTCGAACTCGGCTCCCCGATTTGTCGTTCCGAGTCGATATCCACTGCACCAAAACGCACGTCCGATCGGATCATCTTCGTAGATCTCACAAAAGCATTTGATACAGTTTGCCGCAATGGGTTGTGGAAAATCATGGCAAAGTTTAGGTGTCCAGCTAAATTCATTGCAATGATCAGAGGGTTTCATTTAAATTATTATTATATTCAAATTATTACTCACTAGCTGTATAGCCCGGTGTTGCTCGGGTGTAATGAAAGCTTTAAAAACATTCCATGGTCCTGGAGCTCAGACTCTTTGGACGTTGGCACGAACGACTAAAGCAATAGTTGTTTCCAGTTAAAGCGAAACCGTAGACTGAAAGAAAAATGAATGGATGTAAGTCAAATTTTGATTTTCTGGTATCGATATCAAATAAGTTTTTTCGTCGTAAACTGAATTTTGAAGGCTAAATAAGTCCTCTGAGTAAATGGTATCATGGCTGAGTCTAAGAACTACAATTATACCAACTTAGAGCCAAACCCAAAGTAAAAGCTAAAATAAAAAGGCTGAAAAAATACAGACATACAGGCAGATAAACAGACATACACACAAACATCTTGCCTTTTATATATATATATATATATTATCGATTATCTGCACTATTGTAAGAACTGCAACTTTGAAACTTCTGAATATCGTTTTTTATGTCTTTGTCTATGAGTGAATCAAATTTGATTAAAATCGGACCACTCCTGCTATAACGCGATAAAATTGGTTTCCAATAAGAAACTGAACCACAACAAACGGGACAAATTAGAGGAAGATAAAATAGAAGGGGTCAACATTTGAGCCTTTTTGATGGATAGATCAAAAGAAAGTAGAGATAGTGATTAACTCCGACACATTGATGTTTGAACGCGCATGTCTTCGGAAATTAAATAAAGTCACTGCCCCATACCAGTTATCACTGGAGCACTTGTTTCATAGAATGACAGAATGGAGACATGCATAATGAAAATTCATACTGACTACTTATTAGAATTGTTCGAGAAAACAAGACACTTAAGAATGGCAAGAATATTCCAGAAATTGTTGATTTCCGAAATACATGCATATATTATATATATATATATATATATGTATATATATATGCATGTATTACGGAATATATATATATATATATATATATATATATATATATATATAAAAAACCATAGACCTAAGAAAGTCGTCGAGTAAGAAAAATGGAAAAAAAAAGATTGACGGAATGGAGACATGCATAATGAAAATTCATACTGACTACTTATTAGAATTGTTCTAGAAAACAAGACACTTAAGAATGGCAAGAATAATCCAGAAATTGTTGATTTCCGAAATACATGCATATATTATATATATATATATATATATATATATATATATATATGCATGTATTACGGAATATATATATATATATATATATATAAAACCATAGACCTAAGAAAGTCGTCGAGTAAGAAAAATGAAAAAAAAAAAGATTGACGGAATGGAGACATGTATAATGAAAATTCATATTGACTACTTAATAGAGTTGTTACAGAAAGCAAGACACTTAAGAATGGCAAGAATAATCCAGAAATTGGTGAACATTGTGAGTCTGTGGAAAATTGGATGATTCCAGAAATTGTTGCGTGTCGCTCTTTATCATTCTGTCAGTCAGTTATGTGAAATACGTGTGCCATACGTGATACACGCTTCGACGATCATGTCTCGAAAGAGACATGGCAGACTGTAGAAGATTTCCTACAGTAAGTTTCTATTACTTTCCGCTGCAGGCTGATTGCCATTTTCGGCTTCATTTGGCTTTTGTAAAGGTAGTGCATAGCAGGAGGAATTAGGTACTTACTGAAGAAGTACAGGGAGCTGACCATTTTTCTTTTAAGTAATTTTCATTTTGCCTAAAACCTCGAGGTTGATCACAGCCAATACTCCATATCAAGTTGTTCTTTTTATTTAATTTAGTGTCATATATGACACACTCCTGGGCGATCATGTCTCGAAAGAGACATTGACTGAGCAGTAGGTTGTGATTATTTTCTGAGGTAGACTGGTTGCCAACCAAGGCTATTTGACCCATAGCTCGTGTGAGATGCGACACATACCTTTCCCAACAGTATTTGAACGTAAATAAATGCAACGAATCCAACTGGATATCCACTGCACCACAAAGATTAATGAGCGGATATTTTTGAAAAATTGAGAAAATATTGAAATAAATAACTTTTTTTTTTTAATCATTTCACCCCAAGCAAGGCATTCCACTGCCACTATTGCGCATGGGGCTACAGAGGGGAAGGTAAAGAGAAGGAGTGGTTAGACATAGGGAATGTCAGGAGGAAGGTGATAGATGAGTAAGGATACCGAGGATGAGGGTTGGGCAGATGGGAAGAGTGTTTGATAGAATGGGAGCAAGTTAGTGTATTAGGAGATGTCTATTGACCTTACATTTAAACTCCTGGAGATTGTAGCCGTGGAATTCCACAGTTGGGAAGTGCGAGGAAAGAAACTGTTGGAGTAGAAGTTACGGCTGCATTTTATCGGTTTCACTGTAAAAGGGTGGGATCTAGTTGCTAATCTAGTATCTCGTGCAAATTCGTATCTAGGGGGCACCAGTGATCTAAGTTCATCGGAGCAGAAGCCGTGAAAGTATTTATAGAAGAGACACAGGGAAGCCACGTTGCGCCTGTGGGAGAGAGACTGCAGGCGGTCTGCCAAGTCGGTATCTATCACATTACAGACCCTCTTCTGTACCTTATCGAGAAGCCCGAGGAGAATAGCAGGGGAACCCGACCAAATATGGCAGCAGTAGTCAATGCACTGGCGGATGGTAGATTTATATATGTGCAGGATAGATTTAGACGGAAAAAACTTCCGGGCCCTACACAGAGAACCGACTTTCATAGCAGCGGATTTAGCAATGGATTCGATATAGTCATTCCATTTGAGGTCCGCTGAAAGTGTGAGACCAAGGAGGCGTAGTGTTTTACTCTCTGGGAGTCAAGCCTGGTCCATGCTAATGGGAGGTAGGGTGCGATTGCCTATGATGGTTAATTGAGAATGGTCGGCTAAGGAGATTTTTGTAGCTTAGCATATGCGCTGATTTCTTAAGATTACGTAGTTTCCAGTGGCGTTCTTTATCTATTATTTCAACTTCATCCCATAGGGGGAGGTGATCCCCTTTCTCCCTCCATAAGTGGTCAGCTACGCCTGATTTTTCTATTTCGCCTCGTGTTATGGCCTTGCGATGTTTTTGTAGACTTACCTTAAGGGGGTGGCCTGTTTCTCCTTTAATTATTAAGCTTTTAATTAAATCCAAAATGAAATCTTCAAGAATGTTTTTCCATTTTAAAAAGTTCATTTTAAAATTAGGTATCGAAAATTTGTGCTGAAAAATGGCGGTACATAAATTCGAACTCATTTTTGTTGCCATTTGTACGTTGTACGTTGCTAGGAATTTCGAACTGAACCCTTCATTACAATCACTGGGGTATATGAACTCTATTCCTTACCTAGCGCCTCTTCTGAAAGTCATGAGTTATCTCCCTCTAAGTTAGCCTGGTATTGAATTCACAACTCTTTGGAACAAACCCCAGGAAACTAACCTAATGTCCAGTAACACATTTTACCAGAGTTCATATTGTAATTTTTAATGTTAATGGTTTTCTATAGTATTTTTTACCAGAGCTCATATTGCAATTTTGACACTAATCATTTTCTCTGGCACTCCATATTACTGGTTCCCATATTGTGTTCATCTCTATACTTGGTCGGTTAAGAAGATTTTTGTAGCCTAGTACATGCGCTCATTTCTTAAGTTTACGTAGTTTCCAGTGGCGTTCTCTATCTATTATTTCAAATGCTATAAATACTACCTCATCTCAGAAATATAGACAAACATCAAAATAAATGAATAATAATAATAATAATAATAATAATAATAATAAAACAATAACAATATCAAAGATAAGAATAAAATGCATATTCATTCGCAGTAACGTCTTTTGAAATATTTTTAAAATCGATGAATTTTTGTTTGTTTCTTAAAATGAAGAAAATGGACGCTTTTAAGAAAATTTAAGAAATCGAAATTAAATTTGACTTTCCAATCTATATAATTTCTATTTGAAATACACCAGAATTTTTTACTTAATGGAAATAATAAATTTATTTATTAAGCTTTTAATTACATCTAAAATGAAATCTTCAAGAACGTTTTTTCATTTTAAAAATTTCATTTTAAAATTCGGTATCGAAAATTTATGCCGAAAAGTGTAGGTACCTAGGTTAAACATATTTACCATCAGTAAATTAATGAAGCCCATTTTCCCTTCATTGAAAAAAAGGACACGCCTGCGCGCACACCCACACGCAGGCGCGCGAATATATATATATATATATATATATATATATATATATATATATATATATATATATTCAAATACAGCTTCCACTATTTATTAAAATTTCAAAGCGAGTAAAGAGATGTGGCGGGAAACAGATTCTTCTTTCATTTCAATACCAAAAAATAAAGATAAGTTGCCCAATGTATCCATATTTAAGCGTTAATGTATGAGGCAATAGATTAGTAAGTAAATAAATCTTATTTATAAGGGAGGGAAGGAAGGTGATTTTTTTATTTTTTATTTTATTTTGTGACATTTCTTTCCGATCACTTTCTTTATTTCCTCTCTTCGGTATTTTTCAATTAGGCCTAATGTAATTGAAAGCGAAAATGAAAGTGAAAGTTGAAAAAAAAATGGGGCCACATTCTCGGATATTTTGTGCCTTTTCTTCTACAAACGACAATGTTTGCCATATGTTGTTTGAATTTATAACCTGCTGACCAATAAGTCGACAGCAGCCACACATATGCACATATAAGTACAAGCACACAAAGAAGAGCACCCACAGATACACAGACACGTACACGTACAGAAAAGTACGCCTTCAACTCCCTGAGACACGCGCGTTTGGATAAGCCTACACGCATACGATAGATTCTAATATATTAACAAGATCCCTGTAAACTATTCCCAACAACAAAAATAGTCTAACAAGAATATTCATCACAAAGATTAGCAGAATAGTTAAATAATAGTCATAAAAATCGTATAATACTCATATAATATTCATAATAATCTAAATCTAAACTTATTTATAAATGGAACTTTGTCTGTGTGTGTGTGTGTGTGTGTGTGTGTGTGTGTGTCCGTTACTTATAGACTCCGAAACGGCTGAACCGATTTTCTTGAAAATTTACACAGTTGTACTATAAGCGTCCACGAGTGTTCTTAGCTAGGTTTTGTGTCGAGGTACCCCCGATAAATATCGAAAATCGATAATCGAAAAAATCGGGTTTTAGAAGGAGTGGTTCGATTATAATCAAATTTGATACACTCATAAACAAAGACATAAGAAACGATATTCAGAAGTTTCAAGGTTGCAGTTCTCACGATAGTGCAGAAAATCGTTAATATATATATATATATAAAGTAAGATGCTTGTGTATGTGTCTGTTTATCTGCCAGTATGTCTGTATTTTTTTCAGCCTTTTATTTTAGTTTTTGCTTCGGGTTTGTCTCTAAGTAGGCATAATTGTAGTTCATGATGTAGCCATGATACCATTTACTCAGAGGACTTATTTAGCCTTCAAAATTCAGTTTACGACGAAAAAAACTTATTGGATATCGATACCAGGAAATCAAAATTTGACTTACATCCATTCATTTTTCCTTTCGGTCTACGGTTTCGCTTTAACTGGAAACAACTATTGCTTTTTAGTCTTTCGTGCCAACGTCCAAAGAGTCTGAGCTCCAGGACCATGGATTAGTTTTAAAGCTTTCATTACACCCGAGCAACACCGGGCTATACTGCTAGTATGTATATAAAAGGCAAGATGTTTGTGTGTGTGCGTCTGTTTACCTGCCTTTATGTATGTATTTTTTTCAGCCCTTTTATTTTAGTTTTTACTTCGCATTTGGCTCTAAGTAGATATATTTGTAGTTCTTAGTCTCAGCCATGATACCATTTACTCGGAGGACTTATTTAGCCTTCAAAATTCAGTTTACGACGAAAAAACTTATTGGATATCGATACCAGGAAATCAAAATTTGACTTACATCCATTCATTTTTCTTTTAGTCTACGGTTTCGCTTTAACTGGAAACAAATATTGCTTTTTAGTCTTTCGTGCCAACGACCAAAGAGTCTGAGCTCCAGGACCATGGATTAGTATTAAAGTTTTCATTACACCCGAGCAACGCCGGGCTATACTGCTAATATATATATATATATATATATATATATATATATATATATATATATGCGATTGGTAAATTGTCGCAATTATTTTAGGCTGAGTCTGAGCTCCAGGATCATAGATTAGTTTTAAAGCTTTCATTACACCCGACCAACGCCGGGCTATACTGCTAGTAATATAATAATAATAAGAGTCATATAATAGTCATATAGTCATATAATAATCATATATAATAGTCGTAGTAATAATATAATAGTAATAATAGTCATAATTGTAAAATAATAGTTTTAATAATCATTAAAAAAAACTAATGTTTTATATCGATAAAGCTCTTCGAGAAGGATGCTGTGGTTCTACAGAAGGATGTTGAGGATACATGGATCGAACATGTGTGCAACGACGAGGTTTTGAAGCAGATGCAAACTAAAAGGAAATTTATACTTGGCATCAGGAAAAGACAGCTGAGGTTTTTGGAATACGCAAAGAGGAAGGAGGTCTTGGAGTGCATAATACTCACAGGAAGAATAGATGGAAAGAGAGACAAGGAAAAACAGCGGGAGAGTAGGTGGATGGTGTAGCGGGGTCGGAGAGAGATGCAAAGAGGAAAAATATTAAGAGCCACAAGCAGGAAGTGGAAATCCATGATCGCTTACGTCCTGAAAGGACACGGCACATGAAAGAAGAAAGCTATTTGTAAAGTGCGAGCTGTTCTTGTGAGAACAATTTTTTTACACAACACACACACACACACACACACACACACACACACACACACACACATAGATATATATATCCGAGTGAGTACAGAACGAAGAAAGAATTTTTTTCACCGTCCGAAACATTAATTTAAAACAGTGCTCAATATATGATGTATAGAGCTGTGAATATTTATTATAAATTATGTTTTAGAACATGTACATAATTTTTTCTATATATGTCCTCTACAATCATATGTTTGTTTCAACGTTGGGTGTCCAACGTATCATCAGGAGGATGATACGTTGGACACCCAACGTTGAAACAAACATATGATTGTAGAGGACATATATAGAAAAAATTATGTACATGTTCTAAAACATAATTTATAATAAATATATATATATATATATATATATATATATATATATATATATATATATTCGTGTAAAATATTTTGTACAAAAAAGACGGAAGCTGATGATGGTTCACCTGAAATAGGCCCATACTACCGATTTACCACGAAATAACGTGTCTACCTTAATTTTTCTTATATATATATAACTGCAAATTTATGTTTGAACACGTCTCGAAAAACCAACCGAATATAAACGCGGAGGGGAAAAAATGGAAACAAAAAAAAAACACAAAACGAACTAAGCACTGGAACATTAGTCAAAGTACTAGTCGAAAGAAAAAAAAACCCGAGACGAGGAACCTAACACGTAAAGCGCTCAATAGAATAGCAGAGCAAATAAATAAGTTAGCTATATATATATATATATTCAAAGAAGTAGGGAAGCATTTAAATCCTCTATGCAATCAATTTATAAAACAGTTAATACTTTTCCGGATGCACTTGACAAATCGGGGAGCCGAGTTCGAATTCTAGTTGAATTCCTTGCATTCACTTACGCACAAATATCCTTGGGAAAGGTATTAATCCGTCTCTTCCCTCCAGTTATGGGTTAAATAATAGGACAGATTGGGTTCTGCAGCCTTGGCTAGCAACCAGTCTACCACAGAATGCAATGGCAACCTAGTGCGGGATAATCTTCTGCCCAGTCAGTCATGTCTCGAAAGATACATGATCGCCCAAAGCGTGTATCGTGTATGGCACTTAACTGACTGAATATTTTTCCCGGAAAGAGGCTTTTCCAAGTTTCATTCTTTCACTTGAAAGTCTGAATAGATTGAAATAGATATTTGTTTAGACATTGATATATAGATGTTTTTCTAAGCGCCGCTTAGATTTGGTACAAGGCCGAAAGGGTGTAGCTACCAAGTCAGGATCGAATCCACTACTCGGTTCTAAGAGGTTTTAGCGATACAATCTGACTGACCATTATACCATATCGAGGTGCACAGATAGATAGATAGATAGATAGATAGATAGATAGATAGATAGATAGATAGATAGATAGATATGATAGACCTGAACAGACCGAGATAGATAGATAGATAGATAGATAGATAGATAGATAGATAGATAGATAGATAGAACAGACCGAGATAGATAGATAGATAGATAGATAGATAGATATGAACAGACCGAGATAGATAGATAGATAGATAGATAGATAGATAGATAGATAGATAGATAGATAGATATGAACAGACTGAGATAGATAGATAGATAGATAGATAGATAGATAGATAGATATGAACAGACCGAGATAGATAGATAGATAGATAGATAGATAGATAGATAGATAGATAGATAGATAGATATGAACAGACCGAGATAGATAGATAGATAGATAGATAGATAGATAGATAGATAGATAGATAGATAGATAGATAGAAAAATGAGATTTAAGACCTTTAAGACCTCAATTCATATTCTTTTAAAAAAAAGGGGGAGCTCTCAGTACGATGCGAAAATTATAAATAACCTACCATCTTGATTGATTGAACTCAAATTTCGCCGGCCCCGTCATTTGACTCCTGGAATGTGATCGGCATGTTAATGAGCGTCCAATTCGTGCTGAAAAGTAAAACTTTATTTTTCATTCGGTCAGTCAGTTAAGTGCCATATATTATACATGCTTGTGCGATCATGTCTAGAAAGAGACATGACTGACTGGGCAGAAGATTTTCCCGCTGTAGGTTGCCGTTACTTTCTGCGGTAGACTGGTTGCCAAGCAAGGCTATAGAACCTAATGTATTATTTCTTATTTGTATCTGCGCCTCTTATCTTCATTCAGTCAGTCACTCAAGTGCCATTCGTGATACACGTTTGGGCGATCATGTCTTGAAAGAGACATGACTGACTGGGAAGAAGATTTTCCCGCAGTAGGTTGCCATTGCTTTCTGCGGCAAACTGGTTGCCAGCCAAGGCTATAGAACCCAATCTGTTCTGTTATTCAACCCATAACTGGTGGGAAGAGACGGATTAATACCTTTCCCCAGGCTATTTGAGCGTAAGTGAATGCGAAGAATTCAACTGAAATTCGAACTTGGCTCCCCGATTTCTCGTTCCAAGCCGATATCCACTGCACCACAACGCACATCCAAGAAAAGCTCAAAACGCTTAAATAAGTGACAATCTGAAAGAGAGATACCAACTGAATGTGGAGGATGAGGCAAAACGTCATAATTTAAGCGAGGCAGCTTTTAGAAAGTTAATTCTGCGGTTGACTGGTTGCCTACCAAAGCTGTAAAACCCAATCTATCCTACTATTTAACCTATAGTTGCATGGAGAAGCGACGGATTTGTAGCTTTTACAAGGGTATTTGCGCATGTGTGAATACAACGAACCCAACTGTAATTTGAACTCGACTCTCGAATTTCCTTTTCGTATATATCTAAATGTATACATCTAACTTTGAAAATACTTTTTATTTTTCATTTGATTTGCTGATTGGTTCGAAAACCTATCGACGTAGGTCACTCTGTGATATCAGAATTGGGTTTTATTATTTCGTAAAATCGTAAATGGTTCTTTTGCCACACTTACTGTATTCAGCTGGATTACATGTCTGGTTAAAAAATCATATTTTAGATTTTGTTTAGAATTCTATAAGAAATAATTCGGGTACTGGAGGAGTTAGAAGGTTTTTACGATGTATTAGGTTGTTACACATGAAAAGACCCACTTTATAGGAAATATAAATAAGTTAGTTGAAATAGGAATCATGTTGATGAATGACTGTTCTCCAATGTACCTGTAAATTAATGATCATATCTTAAAAAAAACGACCTCTTCTTTATTGTTTATTAATGTTTTGTTCAATAAGAAAAGCTCAGTCAGTCACTTAAGTGACATACATGATACACGCTTGATTGAGCAGAAGTTTAACCCGCAGAAGTTTAACCCGCAGTAGGCTGCCATTACTTTCTGCGGTAGACTGGTTGCCAGCCAAAGCTATAGAACCCAATCTGTCCCCTATTCAATCCATAGCTGTGGGAAGAAGAGGTTGATTATATTATTAAGTACTAACTGGTGGGGGGTCAGTTTAATACTTCATTCCAATAGAAAATCCATCCCCTACTTCATGACCAGTAGAAGCTTTAATTATGCTTCCAACTATTCAGTGAGTTAAGTGCCATACGTGATACAGGCTTTGGGTGATCATGTCTCGAAAGAAACACGACTGAATGGGCAGAAGATTATACCGCAGTAGGTTGCCATTGCTTTCTGCGGTAGACTGGTTGCCAGCCAAGGCTATAGAACCCAATCTGTTCTGTTATTCAACCCATGACTGGTGGGAAGAGACGGATTAATACTTTTCCCAAGGCTATTTGCGCGTAAGTGAATGTCAGGAATTCAACTGAAATTCAAACTTGGCTCCCCGATTTCTCGTTCCGAGCTGATATCCACTGCACCACAACGCACATCCAAGAAAAGCTCAAAACGCTTAAATAAGTGACAATCTGAAAGAGAGATATCAGATGAGTATGGGGGATGAGGCAAAATGTCATAATTTAGGCGAGGCAGCTTTTAGACAAGAGAAGAGTTTGGCCGTGTGTTATTGTGAAGCAAAATCGTGCCAATCATGTTTACAAGTTTTTTACAATGTTTACAATGTTTTTTTTCAGTTTATCGTGCTAAATTTATCCATAATTCGAGTTTACTGTTACTGTTTTCCCTTGAGGCGAGAATAAATAATGAAAACCCCTTTGAAAGACCACCATCGAGTAACTATTAACTTTTTAGGGTGCAGTGGAGGCTTTGCGTATAGTTTTGGTGTTTAACTTGCATCCAACCACGGACCTACCCTCTTTCTGTTATCAAAAAGTATCCATTTCTCGTCATATGTAATGATTCGATGCAAAAATGGTTCTTTTTCCCAGTTTGTATTCATATAGTTAGATTACTCGTCACTGTTTCATTTTAATGGGATTTATACATTGAAAGAAAATTTATCTGGAAAGAGAAGAGTCAGGAATAAGTCAAATTTTTTTTATATATCTAAGGAGGTTACTTCCTTAGACGATCAGAGCAAAAACCAACCAACCTGTGTCCATTGAAAACAGAAAAACCAACTGAGTGATGGTGAAGGGTGTAGAGGCCAGAAATTCCGTTATTAGGTTGCGGGATACGACAACAAACCTACCTGTTTGTACTATATTGTACCGTACACACATATAGACACACACAATAACTGCTACAACCATCAGCTTAAGCTGCTACTGATACGGTAATGCTATAGGCTCTCTCCTCCTACTCTCTCGCTCTTTACTACTCTTCCGTTTGGCAAGGGTGAGAGAAAGGCTGAGGAGAGACAGAGGGAAGGAAAAGCTCGGGTAGAGTAAGAGGCGTAACGGACGGAGGAACTATTTAAGTAACTAAGGAAAGAATAAGCAGAATTATTATATGTATGGGAAACAATACTCAATAACGGAAAATATACAAACTTCATGACCATATGAAGACGAATAGAAGAAATAAGTAAATGCGTTGGGTGTGAAAGTGAAGGCAACAACCGAAAATGAAACTTGAAATCGTTTCGTTCGATACATTATATATAATTCATATGTTTGAACATTATTTTAATCAATATTCGTATTTGCGTAGATATTCTGTTTTAATTAAGCAGTATATATATATATATATATATATATATATATATATATATATTTACCAGCTTGATTATTTACGAGAAATTTTGTTACAAAAATGTGCGTCATTCGATAGGATTCGAACATGCGACACCTAACAACATAGGAGAAACCATTAATTGATCTGGTGTGTCTTAGACCGCTCGACCACGAATGGTTACAGTCTAATCAAAGTTAAACCAACCCTTTTATACACAACTTTCGATTTTTCGTAAATAACCATTACTGCTCTGAAATGTATCGTAATATAAGCAAACGTAAACAGACAGTGATACGGAAAATTCAGGAGATTGACAAAATGGAATTTACGACAGACATATTTAAATTATTTGTTTGAACATTATTTTTAATCGATACTCGGATTTAAGTAGTCAATCAGGTCGGTATATATATATATATATATTTTTTTTTTAATTCAGATACTTTAATCCAAGTGAAAAAAGCAGGATGGTAAATTCCAAAAACCCGATCCTAATTAATATTAAAAATTTTATTTTAATATTAAAAAATGATACAGGAAGAGAGCTCCATGTAATAAAATATTACAGAGCAAATATAAATTAAAAAAGGATTAATTCAATGATGTTGAATGACCATTTCGATGTGAAAATCCCCACGGGGGATAACACATCACCTCAGCAACCGAAAAATCCTTTCAGAAACTGGAGACTGATTTTTCTCCAGTTTCTGAAAGGATTTTTCGGTTGCTGAGGTGATGTGTTATCCCCCGTGGGGATTTTCACATCGAAATGGTCATTAAACATTATTGAATTAATCCTTTTTTTAATTTATATATATATAAGTGCTGTTTAATAAAAAACAGAATGAAATAATGCTTAAACAAATAAATTAAATATGTTGGTTGTTAATTTCATTTCGTTAATCTCCGTAGTTTTCCGTAATATATATATTATATATATTATTTTTAATCGATACTTGTATTTGAGTATCGATTCGAAATAATATGCAAATAAAATAGTTTCATTTATATATATATATACATTACCAGCAAAACATTATTTTAGAAAAAAATGTAGAAGCAATATTTTTTTGAAGAAAAACAAAAATTTCCAGCAATGCATTTAACTCTCGACAAAGACCTCTTTACAAAAATGCATTAATAAAACATTATCTATAAACTGATTTCTTACAAAGAATACATCTTCTAATCATATGTATTCATACGGATCTAAAATTCTAGTCGGCATTAAATAATCCATTGAGTTGTTGTGCCGTAATACAAGTCAAACCATACCCGACAGACATATCAGAAACACTATTTGGTTTCAGAGAGAGAGAGAGAGAGAGAGAGAGAGAGAGAAAGAGAGAGAGAGAGAAAAAATATGGGGGATGCAATAATACTCTTATATGTTTAGCGTCTGCTTCAGTGAAAGTTAAAGCTTTGTAAAATTTAAATCTTTTTATTTGTACCTTCTTTAAATAATGACTTGCATTCATAGTTATGATTTTTATTGCAATATTTCATTAACATTTTTGTCTGAATCTCTTGGATGAGGATCTATCATTATTTACACTGTTTATATTTGGACTATTGTCCTCATCTTTGTTGTTTTTATTACAACTCTTCGGCTGTTGGATTCTCCGGCTTTCCTCAGTTGTATCTCGACCCAGGTAACCTACAGAGAAAGAATTTCTGGAATGAGTACTTATCATTATTTACACTACTTATGTTCGGACTATTGTCCTAATCTTTGTTGTTGTTGTTATTATAACGTTTCGGCTGTTGGGCTCTCCGGCCTTCCTCAGTTGTATAACGATCCGAGTAACCTAATGGGAATTAATTTCTACGATAAGAAGTTATCATGATTTAAACTATTTATATTTGGACTGTGGTCTTCATCTTTATCATTGTTATCACGGCGTTTCGGCCGTTGCATCCTCTGGTTTTCATCAGTTGATTATCGACCTGAGTAACATACAGTTAATTAATGACTAAGCTCAAATATTTAGTGAAGTAATAGCAGAAACTCAACAGGTGTTTTATAACAGTGGAATTCGTGAATAATTAACTTGATAATTGTGATTCTTCTGAAAATGAACATATGAAAAACGTGTAGTTTTTAACTGGTATTTTCATCTCTTTCACTAAATTTTCTATAACCAATCCCTACATCGAAGAAACGAAAATCCATAAAAATCGAAATCGTGATATGGCCGATGAAGATTGACACGATATAAGCAACAAAGCACAAGTTAAAAGGACTATATGGATGAAAAAAAAAAAGAATATAAGAAAAAGAAACGAGTTTGACAAAAAAGAAAAGAAAACTAGAAAAAAGAAAGAAAGAAAGAAAGAAAGAAAGAAAGAACGTTCGGTAGAGAGGAAATTAAAGAGGTAAAATTATTAAAGAAATAAAAACGCCTATATTAACGCAAGTGAGAAAAAGCAGTCGAAAGAAAGAAAGAAAGAAAGAAAGAAAGAAAGAAAGAAAGAACGTTCGGTAGAGAGGAAATTAAAGAGGTAAAATTATTAAAGAAATAAAAACGCCTACATTAACGCAAGTGAGAAAAAGCAGTCGAAAGAAAGAAAGAATGCAAGAAAGAAAGAAAGAAAGAAAGAACGTTCGGTAGAGAGGAAATTAAAGAGGTAAAATTATTAAAGAAATAAAAACGCCTACATTAACGTAAGTGAGAAAAAGCAGTCGAAAGAAAGAAAGAATGCAAGAAAGAAAGAAAGAAAGAAAGAACGTTCGGTAGAGAGGAAATTAAAGAGGTAAAATTATTAAAGAAATAAAAACGCCTACATTAACGCAAGTGAGAAAAAGCAGTCGAAAGAAAGAAAGAATGCAAGAAAGAAAGAAAGAAAGAAAGAAAGAAAGAAAGAAAGAAAGAAAGAAAGAAAGAACGTTCGGTAGAGAGGAAATTAAAGAGGTAAAATTATTAAAGAAATAAAAACGCCTACATTAACGCAAGTGAGAAAAAGCAGTCGAAAGAAAGAAAGAAAGAAAGAAAGAAAGAAAGAAAGAAAGAAAGAAAGCTTTAAAAAGAAAATTAAAAAACGACGAATGAAAGTACGGGGCACTCAGTGACGATCGAACTCACAACGCAGTCGTAAATGAGCTAACAAGACACGTTTGCTAAACATTACACCATGTCTAGGTTCCCTAGTGTTTTTCTAAGCGTAGATTAATCGTGGCAAAAAGTCGATAGACTGGTGCGTATAGTGAACATCGAACTCACTATTTAGTCATAATTGTCCTAGCGAGACAAGTTTGTTAACCATTTCACCACGTCGTGGTTCCCTAGTACTTTTCTAAACATCGCTTAATTGAGGTACAAGGCCAAATTTATGATGGAAGGATCCCGTGAGGATCGAACTCACTACTCAGTCCTACGTCTATTGAACAGGTGAAGAGACTCATCCCTTGTTTCCTGTTTAGGATGCAGTTTCCGGTTTTCTCTTTTCCAATCTTTACACTCTTTTCTTTTTTTTTTTTTTTCATTTGGAGTAGATAGATTAAACTATCGCCCGGTTCACACTCCACCCACCTTTTTTGGACAGGTGAAGAGGCTCATCCCTTGTTCCTTGTTTAGGATGCGGTTTCCGGTTTTTCTCTTTTCTAATCTTCTCACTGTTATGTAGCCCCTTGCACATCAGTGGCGTTACCGCCTTGCTTGGGGTGATATGATTAAAAAAAAAAAATTCATCTAGCGAGACCAGCTTGTTAACCATCACACCACATCGAAATGCCCAAATCGGTATAAGTGATCTTTATTTTAATTTGTAGATCAGACGGTCAACACAAAACTATTTTTCTCACAGTGAAAAGTGAAACATTTTCAGTTCAACCAATTGAAAAAAGTTTAATTTTGATTCTGTTCCATGTTTGAAACTCACTTCAACAATGATGAATTAGCGTTTCTTTGGCCACGGAATTACTTTTCTATTTTTATTCATCGTCTATTTCTGTAAAAAACGAATATAATGTTCTGTCAACCTTTCAACTGGGTGCGGCAAAACAGATTGGTGAATTTATCGCATATAACGGGATATCTGTCAGTATTTTCGGGTCACTTTAAACGTTGGGGGCGTGGCTGGAGAATTCGAAGAAACAAGAGCCGAACCTCGCGATCATTTGATAGTTTAACCCAAGACAATCTTTCTAGGCCAGTGATTCCCAAACTGTGCTGCGAGGCAGAATGATTGAAAGAAAATCAAAGATCTTGAAACAATTTAAAAAAAAATAATACGCCAAAAATAAATATGATTTCAAAACTTAAAATATTATGGATTACTTATAATTGCATAATAGTTCTAGTATAAACAGTTATAAATAATTATTAACTGATTATATCATTGTGATATTTTTGCATTTTATCAAGTATTAAGGATATAGGCTACTAGTGTCTGCAAATTGGAGAAGAGAGTTATCAATGATCTAACTTCAAACCCGCGGTTATCTCCCTTTAATCTTAACTCTGTTGTTTTTTTTTTTTTTTTTTTTTTTTTTTAAGGCTCGGCTCCTTTTTTTTAAGAGTTAAAAGTATATCACGTAAAATTTGATGAGGTGATAGCAAATTTTCGTTCGGAAAATACAGCCCAGAGAATATATAGAAACCACCGAAACCGTTTTACTAAAAAAAGTTTAATCGATTTCAAAACAGAAATTCTTCGTTGGAGAGTAAAATAATATTGTTTATAATTTTGAGAAAAGTCGTTAAGATTCTAAGATTTCATCAGTCAACAGCTTTGGTTCAGAGGAATAAACTCATTCTGATGTTGTTACCAGAAAATATATGACGATCCATTCTACTGCCTTCTTCTCGTGTAAATTAATAAAAGTGAGGGGTCTAAATTTTTTCTTACCTACTGAATTAAAAAAAAAAAAAAAATCAGCTGATCCATTCTAAAGCTTTTCTTCCTGTTTTTAATTCATTGCATTCACTTACGCACAAATACCCTTGGGGAAAGGTATTAATCCGTCTCTTCCTTCCAGTTATGGGTTAAATAATAGGACAGATAGGGTTCTATAGCCTTGGCAGGCAACCAGTCTACTGTATTTACTAGGCTTCCCACGCAAGCCCGGATGTGACACATGGTCATTTTAATGTGGGAATTCCCGGCCAGTCTACCGCAGAAAGCAATGCCAACCTACTGTGTAATAATATTCTGCCCAGTCAGTCTTGTCACTTTCGAGACATGATCGCCCAAGCGTGTTTCACGTATGGCACTTAACTGACTGACTGAATATAATAGCTGGAATAATGATTAAGGCTTATATTGGTCATAATGTGGGGGATCAGTTTATTACTTCATAGCAATAGGAAACCGATCCCCCACAAATTATTACATAATAATATAATAGATTTCTTTCCCCTTTACCTATGAGTCAAATAACAGGACAGATTGGGTTCTATATAGCCTTGGTCGGCAACCAGTCTACCGCAGAAAGCAATGGCAACCTACTGCAGGATAATCTTCTGCCTAGTCCTTCATATCTCTTTCGAGACATGATCGCCCAAGCGTGTTTCACGTATGGCACTTAACTGACTGACTGAATATAATAGCTGGAATAATGATTAAGGCTTATATTGGTCATAATGTGGGGGATCAGTTTATTACTTCATAGCAATAGGAAACCGATCCCCCACTAATTACTACATAATAATATAATAGATTTCTTTTCCCTTTAGCTATGAGTCAAATAACAGGACAGATTGGGTTCTATATAGCCTTGGTCGGCAACCAGTCTACCGCAGAAAGCAATGGCAACCTACTGCAGGATAATCTTCCGCCCAGTCAGTCATGTCTCTTTTGAGACATGATCGCCCAAGCATGTATCACGCATGGCACTTAACTGACTGACTGAATATAATAACTGAAAACATGATTAAGGCATTTTCGGTTAATAAAGTGGGGGATCAGTTTTCTATTGTTATGAAGTAATAAACTGATCCCCCACTATTTAATACTTAATAATATAATCCATATCTTCCGCATCTAGCTATGAGTCAAATAATAAATTGGGTTCTATAGCCTTGGTCAGCAACCAGTCTACCGCAGAAAGCAATGGCAACCTACTGCAGGATAATCTTCTGCCTAGTCCTTCATATCTCTTTCGAGACATGATCGCCCAAGCGTGTTTCACGTATGGCACTTAACTGACTGACTGACCTAATTCGCCCCAAACAAAAAGATTATGTCAATAGGAGTGAAATCAAGTGAGAAGACTTTGGAAGGATCTGGAAACTGAATCTTACACAGGAAAGTTTTTCTTCTGGTCAAATGGCCAGAGAGGAAGTGTGCCCGAGTGGTAAGCAAACATGTCTACTCCTTTTGAGGAGAAATAAATAATAAATAAATCGTATATACAGTTTTAGAGTTTTAAGCGGAGATGTTAGAAGAATATAGTTGAAGTAGAGTTCAAAAGGGATTTATTTATGTCGGAATTGTTATAGTTTCAAAGTAAGTTCTTTTAAGAATGTCTGACTGTTTAGGTTGAATATACCTGCTGGGAAAAAACATTCTCTCTATTTTTGCGTCAATGATAATTTTATTTTCTGTCCACAGACGATTTGTTCCCGTTAAATGTTCCGGATTAAAACCTGCGAAAAATGGGATGAAATGACAAAAAATATTTTCTGAATCGGAATGCTGTTGGTCTTTTAACACGGCAGTGGCCCTAACTGCGTCATATTTGTGTATAAACTATTGTTTGGCAACTTGAAGTATTGAGGGACTTAGTAATCCTGAGGGAAAGAGTAGATATATTAAATATAGGAAATATGGGAGAGTGGTTAATCAGGTTGGAACTTGAATAAAAATGGTTTAAATATTAATTTGAACCTATAAATTACTTACGAAAAAAGCACCGGAATGCTGTTGGTATTTTAACACGGCAGTGACCCTAACTGCGTCTGGCAACTTGAAGTATTGTGAGACTTAGTAATCCTGAGGGAAAGAGTAGATATATTAAATATAGAAAATATGGGAGAGTGGTTAATCAGGTTGGAACTTGAATAAAAACGGTTTAAATATTAATTTGAACCTATAAATTACTTACGAAAAAAGCACCGGAATGCTGTTGGTATTTTAACACGGCAGTGACCCTAACTGCGTCTGGCAACTTGAAGTATTGTGAGACTTAGTAATCCTGAGGGAAAGAGTAGATATATTAAATATAGAAAATATGGGAGAGTGGTTAATCAGGTTGGAGCTTGAATAAAAACGGTTTAAATATTACTTCGAAACTAAATTACTTACGTGGAAGGCATTTGAACCTAATGTAACATTATTTTGGATACCGAATAGAAAAGGGAAATAAATCCGTTTCAGTCTACTATCATTTCCACTGTTTACTGTTCTGTAACACAATTTTATCAACCCCGATGATATATTTAACGAACAGGTTATTTCACTGTTGGAAAAAGGAGTCTTGTTGTTCGATAAGAGCGTCTAGAACACGGCTTGCTGATTTTTCGTATCTTTTCTAATGCTCGACATATAGATAAGGCTTACATCCATATCACATTGAATACACTGGTTCTCGCTCGATCACCGAAGTTAAGCAAAGTTGAGCCTGGTCAGTACTTAGATGGGTGACCGCTTGGGAATACCAGGTGCTGTAAGCGTTTAGTGACGAATGTGCATTGTGGTGCAGTGGATATCGGCTCGGATATCGGTGAGCCGAGTTCGAATTCCAGTTGAATACCCTGCATTCACTTAAGCACTGGCACCCTTGGGAAAGGTATTAATCCGTCCTTTCCCTCCAGTTGTTGGTCCTAGTCCTACAAGGGTAGGACTAGGACCAATAAATGGATAAATTCTGATGTGCTTAGCATTTCTAATAACTTTTTTCTTATCGTATCACCCAGAGCAAGGCGGTAATGCCACTGATGTGGAGGGGGCTACATAAGAGTAAAAAGATTAAGTAGAAGAGTGAAGAGGAAGACAAACCAGTTAGAAAGGAGCAAAAGAAGGATGGGGATACAAGTGTGATGACAGTTACAAAGGTGGAGAGAAAGGAAAGGATATATGGGGTGGTGAAAGAACTAGAGTCAAGTGGTTAATTGATGAGTATTGACATTGCATTTAAATTTCTGGAGGTTGTAGCCGTCAGGAAAGCAAGAATATGGAAGTGATTTCCACAGGCGGGAAGTGCGAGAGGAGAAGCTGCAGGAGTAGAATTGTCGTCTGCATTTCGTTAATCTAACTGTGAATGGGTGGGACCCAGTTGCCAATCTGGTTGCACGAGTAAATACCTGTTGCAGAGGCACCAGTGACTTAAGTTCGTTGGAGCAGAAGCCATGAAAGTATTTATAGAACAGACAAAGGGAGGCCATATCTCGTCGGTGGGGAAGTGGCTGTAGTCGAGCCGCCATGTCGGTACCTATCACCTTACTGATTCTCCTTTGGAGCCTGTGGATTTTATTTCCGTTATTAAAAGTCGTCCTGAAAATTCGATGAATGCTATGATTTGGATTCCTCTTCCCACAATGTTTCTCGAGAAGGAAACTTTGCAAATTAATTTAATACTTGTTGGTGTGCTATGACTCGTCGACCATAACACTACATAAAGTTATTCTCTTGCTTGAACTCACATTATGCGATGTAAATGTAGTTTAGAAATTAATAAAATTCTTAACCCCACTATTTTCAGCACCCCCTCTTAATAATTAGAAATTTAAACCACCATGTACAAAAATTAATGTGTATACCAAATTTATTCCTAATTGCTATGCATGATTAATAGTTAGGATGATAATCAAGGCGATAACGTCACTAAGACGCAAGGAGGGATACTGAGAGTGAAAGAGAATGAGATGACTATTTAAGGAACCGAAAAGCAAATCCTAAACATAAAAATGTATTAAACATCTGCTCAAGACGTCAGGGAGGAGTGTGAACCGGATGATAGTAGACTCTATCTACTCTTATTGATGAAAGCAGTAAAGAAATAGTAAATAAAATCTCAGGTGGAGACATTAGGAGTATAGATTTGAAGAAGACTCTAGACAGAACCAAAAACCTTATGCTAAAGAGAAAGGAAGGGATAAACCTCAACTTCTGTTCAAAAGGCCAGGGAGGAATGTGAAGCGGATAATTGACAAACAAACTTTGTTTTTCATAGCGTTAAGTATGTCAGATTTCGTGCCAAAAAGTGCATGTGTAGGGAATTTTACTGCACTACTTTATTCAAAAGAAATCTGCATCTGAATCGCACAGACTTCTTGCTGAGACTTACGGCAACCTATTGAGGAAAAATAAATAAACAGTAAATTAAATTTCAGAGTTTAGGCGAACACGTTAGAAATAAAGAATCGAAGTAGACTTTAGAAGGAACCAGAAACCTTACCCTATGCAGGAAACAAGGAGTAAACCTTTATTTATTTTCAAGAGACTAGGGAGGGGTGTGAACCGTACGATAGGAGAACCCATCTAGCTTTTGTGTTTGGGGACAAAATAGCACAGATTCAGAATCTTAGAAAAACTGAATCGGAAATTCATTGAATTAGTTGCATGATCTGCGTCAAGTTGTACTTAGGTTATCTGGGCTACCATCTTCTTTGCAGCTCGTACATTTAGTCTGATGAACGCAGACGCGTGTGTATCATGAACTTGACACACTTGGCATATCGTTTCTTAAGTTAACTTTTCAGCACTCCCTCTTAATAATTAGAAAATAAATAACACCACTAAAAAACAATTTTATCAGAGAAGAGTTGATCAACTAGATGATCTGATAACAAAAAAAAAAAAAAATTCTTTTTCCCGAACAACACCGGTTAATGTTTCTGGAGTATTTGCATAAAATGGTTAATATACATTTTAGATTGTCTTTGATGGGAGACAGAGAGACGGAATAATGTTGTTGTTGTTGTTACGGTTAAAGTATTGGAGACTCCAACCAAATCGAGTGACAAATATCTGCCTCGTTTTGGTTTCCCGGCCTCGTCTGTGCCAGACAAAACGTCTTGGAAATCATTTCGCTTCTTTCCCGCCATTGATAATTTTTCTCCAAAAAAGATTGGTTCTGCTTGCTGCCAACCAATTTCATTTCACTCGCCGTAGAGTCTTTGTTTTATAATTTTATTTATTTTTTTGGCTACAGTTGGAAATCTTTTTAGTTTTGTTTTCTGAATAAATTATATCCAGTCGCCATGTTTTATTTATGATGTATATATGTCAGTTACCATTTTACTTGGAAGATTTTTTTGAATTTCTTACATTAGTTTTTTTTTCTCTTTCGGTTGCGTTCCTTCCTGTCTTAAGTTTTTCTTCTTTGTATCCAATTTCTTTTTTCCATTTTCTCTTCTTTATCTTCTTCCTTCTTCCTTTTATTTCATGTCATGTTTTTGTCTCTTTTTTCCACCTCATTTTCTCTTTCCTCCTATTTCGGATTCTTTTTTCTTTTTTTTTTTTATCTTTCTATGATTTTATTTGCCCGGGTTCTTTCTTTCTTTCTTTCTTTCTTTCTTTCTTTCTTTCTTTCTTTATCTTTCTCTTATTTGGCATTTTTAATTTTCATCGATTTCTTTCTTTTTTTTCTTCGTTTCTTTCTTTCTTTTTTCTTTATTTATTAGTTACCTTTCACTTATTTAGTATTTTTAATTTTCGTCGATTTCTTTCTTTTTTTCTTTTTTTCTCTCTTTCTTTCTTTTATTTTTTGTTTATTTATTTGTTTATTTTTAGTTACCTTTGTCTTATTTGGTATTTTTAATTTTTGTCGATTTCTTTCTTTCTTTCTTTCTGTTTTTCTTTCTTATTCTTTCTGTTTTTTCTTTCTTATTCTTTCTTTCTTTTTATTTATTTTTTTTCTTTATCTTTCTCTTATTTGGTATTTTTAATTTTCATCGATTTCTTTCTTTTTTCTTTCTTTCCTTCTTTCTTTCTTTTTATTTATTTATTTATTTTTAGTTATCTTTCTCTTATTTGGTATTTTTAATTTTCGTCGCTTTCTTTCTTTCTTTAATTATTTATTTTCATTCCTCTTCTTCATCTCTTTCCCACTTTTCTTCTTTTAGCATTGTAGTCTTATTTCTTTCTTTCTTTTTCCATTTCATTTATTTCTTCTTATTTTTCTCTTATTTGCTATGGGGACATTGGCTAAGTTCTCGCTGTTTTCTAACAGATGGCGTTTCCAGAACTGCGTGCGTGTAGTTTCAGATAGTAACGCATCTATAAAAGAGTTTGAAATTCAGCCTATGTCATTAAACAACTTTATTTTTCATAGCGTTAAGTATGTCAGATTTCGTGCCAAAAAAAGTGTATTTGTGGGGAATTTTACTGCACTACTTTATTCAAAAGAAAACCGCATCTGAATTGCATAGACTTCTTGTTCAGACTTACGGAGACTTCATGCAGAGATTGGTTTAGATGCTTCAAAAATAATGATTTTGAGGTTGAAGATAAAGAACGCGCTGGCGCACAGGAAAAAAAATTTGAAGACGAAGAATTCGCGTCATCACTTCATGAAGACATGTCAGTCAAAAGCTGAACTTGCAGAATCATTAGGAGTTGATCACACAACAGTTTCGAAACGTTTGAAACCATTAGTAATGATTTAAAAGCAAGGAATTACGAGTACCGTACGATTTGAAACCGAGAGACGTCGAACGGCATCTTGTCACGTGTGAACAGCTGCTTAAATGTCAGAAAAAGAAAGTTTTTTTCCATCGTATTGTGACCGTCGATGCAAAGTGGATACACTACGGTAACCCGAAGCGTAGAAGATCGTAGGGTAAGCCCGTTCGGGCATTAAGATCGGCGGCAAAGCTGAATATCCATGGTTCGAAACTTCTGCTCTTAATCTGGTGGGATCAACTGGGTGTAGTTTATTATGAGCTGCTTAAACGACCGCAACCATCAAGGGAGATCGACATCGACTACAGTTGATGCGTTTGAACTGAGCATTGAAGAATAAACAAAGCAGAGACACGACAAAATGATTTTGCAACATGACAATATTACGTCACATGTTGCTAAATGGGTAAAAATCTACTTGGGAAGGCTCAAATGGGAAGTCCTATCCAACCCTCCGTATTCACCAGACATTGTTCCGTCCGATTATCATTTATTCCGATCAATGGCACATGTCCTGGCTGATCAGCATTTTTATTCTTATAAAGATGTCAAAAAATGGGTCGACTCGTAGTTAGCCTGAAAAGACGTGTCGTTTTTCCGACGTAGAATTGAAATGCTTTCAGAAAGTTGGGAAAAAGTAGTGGCTAGCGATAAACAATATTTCTTACTAATTTCTGGAAATAAAACATTATTTTCATGAAAAATTAGCGAAAACTTATTCAAAGTCATAATATTTTCGAAGATTTGTTTATCATCCTTTCTTTCTTTCTTTTTTCTTTCTTACTTTTATTTGTTTCTTTTTTCCTTTCTTTTTTATTATTTCCTTTTTAAGATGCTTTCTTCTTTCACCTCCTTCTTTCTTTCCTTCCATTCTCTGTTATTTTATTTTTTTATTATTATTCTTATATGCTATTTTTAATTTTCGTCAATTCTTTCTTTCTTTCTTTCTTTCTTTCTTTCTTAAGTAAACCCATTTTTATTCATTCTTTCATTCAATCGACTTAACATTGTGTTCTTTCTGTTACTCTTTCCGATCTTTCTTCTTCATTCTCATCTCTTATTAGGAAGAACAGGAAAACAACTGCTATAATCAAAACTAATGATCTACTAATGTTACATTTGTTTTTAAAAAGACGTGCTAGAATAATATTAAAACTACAAATTACAGGATTTATTATTGCTATGGAAATAGTAAAAGGGAAGCAAATGGCTTTGCTGTGAAAATCTGAACTGGTAGAACTAAGGAATATAGCTCAACTGAATATTTACCATGGAAATAGCGATACAGTAACAAGAGGTTTAGCTGTGTAGGTCTGAACTGGTGGAACAAAGGAATATAGCTCATCTGAACATTTACTGTGGAAATAGCGATACAGTAACAAAAGGCTTAGCTGTGTAGGTCTGAAGTAGTAGAACTAAGGAATATAGTTCATCTGAAGATTTACCATGGAAATAACGATACAGTAACAAGAGGTTTAGCCGTGTAGGTCTGAACTGGTGGAACAAAGGAATATAGCTCATCTGAACATTTACTGTGGAAATAGCGATACAGTAACAAAAGGCTTAGCTGTGTAGGTCTGAAGTAGTAGAACTAAGGAATATAGTTCATCTGAAGATTTACCATGGAAATAGCGATACAGTAACAAGAGGCTTAGCTGTGAAGGTCTGAACTCCTGGAACTAAGGAATGTAGCTCATCATTTACCATGTTAATAGCCATAGAAGAAACAGTGACTTAGCTGTGAATGTCTGAACTGGTGGAACTAAGGAATGAAGCTTATCTGAACAGTTGCTATTGAAATAGCGATGGAGTAGAGAGAGGCTTAGCTGTGTAGGTCTGAACTGGTAGAACTAAGGAATAAAGATCATCTGAACATTTAGAATAGAAATAAAGACACATTAACAAGAGGCTTAGCTGTGTAGGTCTGAAGTGGTAGAACTAAGGAATATAGCTCAACTGAACATTTACAATGGAAATAGCGATACACTCAGAAGAGGCTTAGTTGTGAGGTCTGAACGGGTAGAACAAAGGAATATAGTTCATCTGAACATTTAGCATGGAAATAGCGATACAGTAAAAAGAGGCTTAGCTGTGTAGGTCTGAACTGATAGAACTAAGGAATATAGCCCATCTGAATATTTACCATGGAAATAGAGATACAGTAAGAAGAGGCTTAGCTGTGTAGGTCTGAACGGGTAGAACAAAGGAATATAGTTCATCTGAACATTTATCATGGAAATAGCGATAGAGTAAGAAGAGGCTTAGCTGTGTAGGTCTGAACTGGTAGAACTAAGGAATATAGCTCATCTGAACATTTACCATGGAAATAGCGATACAGTAAAAAGAGGCTTAGCTGTGTAGGTCTGAACTGGTAGAACTAAGGAATATAGCTCATCTGAACATTGACCATGGAAATAGCGATACAGTAAAAAGAGGCTTAGCTGTGTAGGTCTGAACTGGTAGAACTAAGGAATATAGTTCATCTGAACATTTGCCATGGAAATAGCGATACAATAACAAGAGGCTTACCTGTGAGGGTCTGAACTCCTGAAACTATGGAATGTAGCTCATGAGAACATTATGTCAATAGCGATAGAATAAAAAGAGACAGCTTTGAATGTCTGAACTGGTGGAACTAAGGAATGTATGCCATCTGAACATTTACCATGGAAATAGCGATACAATAACAAGAGGCTTAGCTGTGAAGGTCTGAACTAGTGGAATTAAGGAATATAGCTCATCTGAAGATTTACCATGGAAATAGCGATACAGTAACAAGAGGCTTAGCTGTGCAGGTCTGAACAGGTATCACTACGGAATATAGTCCATTTACCATGTAAATAGCGATAGAATAACAAGAGGCTTACCTGTGAAGGTTTGAACTCCTGGACCTAAGGAATGTAGCTCATCAGAACATTTCCCATGTAAATAGCGATAGAATAAAAAGAGGTTTAACTGCGACTGTCTGAACTGGTGGAACTAAGGAATGTAGCTCATTTGGACAGTTGCTATTGAAATAGCGATGGAGTAGAGAGAGGCTTAGCTGTGTAGGTCTGAACTGGTGGAACTAAGGAATGTTTCTCATCTGAAGATTTACCATGTAAATAGCCATAGAGTAACAAGAGGCTTAGCTGTGTAGGTCTGAACTGGTAGAACTAAGGAATATAGTTCATCTGAACATTTGCCATGGAAATAGCGATACAATAACAAGAGGCTTACCTGTGAGGGTCTGAACTCCTGAAACTATGGAATGTAGCTCATGAGAACATTATGTCAATAGCGATAGAATAAAAAGAGACTTAGCTTTGAATGTCTGAACTGGTGGAACTAAGGAATGTATGCCATCTGAACATTTACCATGGAAATAGCGATACAATAACAAGAGGCTTAGCTGTGAAGGTCTGAACTAGTGGAATTAAGGAATATAGCTCATCTGAAGATTTACCATGGAAATAGCGATACAGTAACAAGAGGCTTAGCTGTGCAGGTCTGAACAGGTATCACTACGGAATATAGTCCATTTACCATGTAAATAGCGATAGAATAACAAGAGGCTTACCTGTGAAGGTTTGAACTCCTGGACCTAAGGAATGTAGCTCATCAGAACATTTCCCATGTAAATAGCGATAGAATAAAAAGAGGTTTAACTGCGAATGTCTGAACTGGTGGAACTAAGGAATGTAGCTCATTTGGACAGTTGCTATTGAAATAGCGATGGAGTAGAGAGAGGCTTAGCTGTGTAGGTCTGAACTGGTGGAACTAAGGAATGTTTCTCATCTGAAGATTTACCATGTAAATAGCCATAGAGTAACAAGAGGCTTAGCTGTGAAAGTCTGAAATAGTGGAATTAATGAATATAGCTCATCTGAAGTTTTACCATGTAAATAGCGATACAGTAACAAGAGACTTAGCTGTGCAGTTCTGAACTGGTAGAACGAAGGAATATAGCTCATCTGAACATTTGCCATGGAAATAGCGATACATTAACAAGACTCTTCGCTGTGTAGGTCTGAACTGGTAGAACTAAGGAATATAGCTCATCTGAACATTTACCATGGTAATAGCGATACAGTAACAAGAGGCTTACCTGTGAAGGTCTGAATTCCTGGAACTAAGGAATGTAGCTCATCAGCACATTTACCATGTAAATAGCGATAGAAGAAACAGAGGCTTAGCTGCGAATGTCTGAACTGGTGTAACTAAGGAATGAAATTCACCTGAATAGTTGCTATTGAAATAGCGATAGAGTAGAGAGAGGCTTTGCTGTGAAGGTTTGGACTGGTGGAACTAAGGAATGTAGCTCATCTGAACAGTTGCTATTGAAATAGCTATACAGTAGAGAGAGACTTTGCTGTGAAGGTCTGAACTGGTGGAATTAAGGAATGTAGCTAATCTGAATATTTACCATGGAAATAGCGATAGAGTAGAGAGAGGCTTAGCTGTGTAGGTCTGAACTAGTGGAACTAAGGAATATATCTCATCCGAACATTTACCATGGAAATAGCGATAGAGTAAGAAGAGGCTTAGCTGTGTAGGTCCTAACTGGTAGAACTAAGAAATATAGCTCATCTGAACATTTACCATGGTAATAGCGATACAGTAACAAACGGCTTAACTGTGAAGGTCTGAACTGGTAGAACTAAGGAATATAGATCATCTGAACATTTACCATGGAAATAGCGATACAGTAACAAGAGGCTTAGCTGTGTAGGTCTGAACCCTGTACAACTAAGGAATATAGTTCATCTGAACATTTACCATGGAAATAACGATACAATAACAAGAGACTTACCTGTGAGGGTCTGAACTTCTGGAACTAAGGAATGTAGCTCATCAGTACATTTACCATGTAAATAGCGATAGAATAAAAAGAGGCTTAGCTGTGAATGTCTGAACTGGCGGAACTAAGGAATGTAGCTCATCTGAACAGTTGGTATTGAAACAGTGATCGAGTAGAGAGAGGCTTAGATGTGAAGGTCTGAACTGGTGGAACTAAGGAATGTATCTCATCTGAATATTTACCATGGAAATAGCGATAGAGTAGAGAGAGGCTTAGCTGTGTAGGTCTGAACTGGTAGAACTAAGGAATATAGCTCATCTGAACATTTACCATGGTAATAGCGATACAGTAACAAGAGGCTTACCTGTGAAGGTCTGAATTCCTGGAACTAAGGAATGTAGCTCATCAGCACATTTACCATGTAAATAGCGATAGAAGAAACAGAGGCTTAGCTGCGAATGTCTGAACTGGTGTAACTAAGGAATGAAATTCACCTGAATAGTTGCTATTGAAATAGCGATAGAGTAGAGAGAGGCTTTGCTGTGAAGGTTTGGACTGGTGAACTAAGGAATGTAGCTCATCTGAACAGTTGCTATTGCAATAGCTATACAGTAGAGAGAGACTTTGCTGTGAAGGTCTGAACTGGTGGAACTAAGGAATGTAGCTCATCGAAGCATTTGCCATGGAAATAGCGATAGAGTAGAGAGAGGCTTAGCTGTGTAGGTCTGAACTAGTGGAACTAAGGAATATATCTCATCCGAACATTTACCATGGAAATAGCGATAGAGTAAGAAGAGGCTTAGCTGTGTAGGTCCTAACTGGTAGAACTAAGAAATATAGCTCATCTGAACATTTACCATGGTAATAGCGATACAGTAACAAACGGCTTAACTGTGAAGGTCTGAACTGGTAGAACTAAGGAATATAGATCATCTGAACATTTACCATGGAAATAGCGATACAGTAACAAGAGGCTTAGCTGTGTAGGTCTGAACCCTGTACAACTAAGGAATATAGTTCATCTGAACATTTACCATGGAAATAACGATACAATAACAAGAGACTTACCTGTGAGGGTCTGAACTTCTGGAACTAAGGAATGTAGCTCATCAGTACATTTACCATGTAAATAGCGATAGAATAAAAAGAGGCTTAGCTGTGAATGTCTGAACTGGCGGAACTAAGGAATGTAGCTCATCTGAACAGTTGGTTGAAACAGTGATAGAGTAGAGAGAGGCTTAGCTGTGAAGGTCTGAACTGGTGGAACTAAGGAATGTATCTCATCTGAATATTTACAATGTAAATAGCGATAGAGTAGAGAGAGGCTTAGCTGTGTAGGTCTGAACTGGTAGAACTAAGGAATATAGCTCAACAGAACATTTACCATGGAAATAACGATACAGTAAGAAGAGGCTTAGCTGTGTAGGTCTGAACTGGTAGAACTAAGAAATATAGCTCATCTGAACATTTACCATGGTAATAGCGATACAGTAACAAGAGCCTTAGCTGTGAAGGTCTGAACTGGTGGAACTAAGGAATGTAGCTCATCTGAACATTTACCGTGGAAATAGCGATAGAGTAAGAAGAGGCTTAGCTGTGCAGGTCTGAACTGGTAGAGCAATGATGAGGTTTTGGAAATGATGAAAATGAAAAAGAAAATTAATACTGAGCATTAGGAAGCGACAACTGAAGTTTCTGGGACATGCAATGAGGAAGGAGTGCTAGGAGAACCTGATACTAACAGGCGTCATAGAGGGAAAATATACAGAGGAAAGCAGCGGATAACATATTTGAAGGGCTGAGCAGGTGGATGATAGAACGGGGGTTTCGACATGTGTGCTAAGAGCCAGCAGTGTTAGGGAGATGTGGAGGGCCATAATTTCGTACGGCCTGAAAAGACAAGGCACATAGAAAAAGAAGAAGAACCCCCCCTTCCTCATTGTGTGTCCCAGAAACTTCATCTGTCTTTTCCTGGTGATAAATATAACGTTCTTTTTCGTTTTCATTCTTTCCAAAACCTTGTCGTTGTTCACATATTCGGTTTAGGGTATCCTCAGTATCCTTCTGTAGAACCACCTTTTTGTTGCTTTGAGTCTTTTCTTCATCTTTAGGGAAATTGTCCAGCATTTTCTGCTGTATAAAAGGACAGATATCACATAACAGTCCAATACTCTTTTCTTTGTTCCCAACGAAATTTTAAAACTTCCCGAAACCGAGTTAGGAGAGATCAAATGAACGCCATAGGACAAACAAGACAAAAAATAAATTTAGTACAATATTAACAGGACATAAGAAAGATATTGTGGTAAATAAGAAATTAAGAATTAAAAGCATTTTGGAAAATTCCAACAAAAACATACAAAGTAGAATTGCACACCAGTAAAAGTGAATTCAAACGGCTAAAAACATTTTGGAAAAAAACAAAAAACAAAAACAAACCATGGCAAATTTCACAAGTTAGTGTGAAAAGCAAAATTCTGGACCCTAATTGGATAGCAAAAAGAGAATTCATAAGTGAAACGTTTTTTCACACCTAAGTGGAAATGCTCGCTGGAGCCGGTCACATGATCCGATTAACTATTTAAGGACATTCTGTGACCGGTCAACAGAGTCAGATGGGAGCGAGACGAAACTACTAAAATGTAACGGGAGAAACTTCAAGTACGACCCGGACATAAGTCGCCTTGCACATTGTCTTCTTTTTCCTTCTTTCTCGTGTGCTGATTTCTTTCACTTCTTCTTCTCCATTCAAAGATATTCATACCAAACAAACGCTCACACATACGTACGTACGTACGCATATACTCTTTCAACAATTACTACTACGAACATTTTCTACAAATCTTGATACCCTTAACTTTTTCATAGAACATTTACTGCTTCCTATTCTTGTTATTCTATTCTTTTAATAAATTTCTATTTTAACATGAAAAATGTATATTTTATTCTTTCACTTTTCCACACTATTCCACAAATTACAACCTACCGACAACCAACTTTCTGATGAATACCTTCAGATAATTCTGATGATAATGCTCGATAAAACTTGTAAGGAGTTCGGTTATGTATAACACAAGGCCGAATAAAAAAAAAACATTAACCATCTCCCTACGGCTACACTGGTGACCCCTACAGGATTCGCACCCATCTTCTTCATATGAACGATTAGGTTAATGTAAATAATCTCCAGACCTTCGAAGAGCTTAAAAATCTAATCTAAACTTTTTATAAATAGAATTTTGTCTGTGCGTGTATGTGTGTGTAAGTGTCCGTTGCCTATAGACTCCGAAACGGCTGAACCGATTTTCTTGAAAACTTACACAGTTGTACTATAAGCATCTGTGAGTGTTCGTAGCTAGGTTTTGTGTCGAGGTACCCCCAATAAATATCGAAAATTGAAAATCGAAAAAATCGGGTTATAGAAGGAGTGGTCCAATTTTAATCAAATTTGATACACTCATAGACAAAGACATAAGAAACTATATTCAGAATTTTCAATGTTGCAGTTCTTACAATAGTGCAGGAAATCGATAATATATATATATATATATATATATATATATATATAAGGCAAATTGTTTGTGTGCGTGTCTGTTTATCTACCTGTATGTCTATTTTTTCAGCCTTTTTATTTTAGTTTTTGCTTCGGGTTTGGCTCTAAGTAGATAGAATTGTAGTTCTTAGTCTCAGCCATGATACAATTTACTCAGAGGACTTATTTAGCCTTCAAAATTCAGTTTACGACGAAAAAAACTTATTTGATATAGGTCCCAGGAAATCAAAATTTGACTTACACCCATTGATTTTTCTTTCAGTCTACGGTTTTCGCTTTAACTGGAAACAACTATTGCTTTTTAGTCTCACGTGCCAACGTCCAAAGAGTCTGAACTCCAGGACCATGGATTAGTTTTAAAGCTTTCATTACACTCGAGCAACGCCGGGCTATACTGCTAGTAATATTTAAGTACAATTTCAAGTGCTGAAGCGTAACAATCTGGGTTGAAAATATCTTTTTTGCAGAGTTCTCTTTCGGGATTGTCATCAGCTACCTCATCACATTCTTAAACCTGTCGGTTGCGATTTAAATGCAATTTCCGGTCCTTGAAAATTTAAAAGTCACAGGTACTCAATTCTGGATTGCAGGGATCGTGACTGACATTTTTGAGTGAGGTCCATTTTTAGGAAACATACCCGCTGAATTCCTTGCATTCACCTACGCGCAAATACCCTTAGGAAAGGTATTAATCCGTCTCTTCCCTCCAGTTATGGGTTAAATAACAGGACAGATTGGGTTCTATAGCCTTGGCTCGCAACTAATCTGCCACAGAAAGCAAAGGCAACCTACTGTGGGATAATCGACTGTTCAGTCAGTCATGTCTCTTTCGAGACATGATCGCCCAAGCGTGCATCACGTATGACATTTAACTGACTGACCCGTTTGATCTACTGTTCAGTCACGGTCACAGAGCGCACAAACACAACTGATTAGATTTCATTGCTGATTGAGTGATCACATGAAGAGGATTTACTTCTTTGTAGTGAGGTTACATTAAGACTGCGCAAAAGTTTCTCAAACTATCCAAAATGTCTGAGTGGGTTCTGGAAAGAATTGTATATGTAGAAGCTTTTGAAATTATTCAACCATTTGAAACTTAGAAATTTCGGCGGACCTGAAGCAGACTACCACCACGTTTCGAATTCCAGTTGAATTCCTTGCATTCACTTACGCACAAATAACCTTGGGAAAGGTATTAATCCGTTTCTTCCTTCCAGTTATAAGTTAAATAGCAGGACAGATTGGGTTCTATAGCCTTGGTCGGCAACCAGTCTACCGTAGAAAGCAATGGCAACCTACTGCGGGATAATCTTCTGCCCAGTCAGTCATGTCTCTATAGAGATATGATCGCCCAAAACGTGTATTACGTATGGCACTTAACTGACTGACTGAATATAATAGTTGGAATAATGATTAAGGCTTATATTGGTTATAAAGTGGGGGATCAGTTTATTACTTCATAACAATAGGAAACCGATCCCCCACTAATTACTACATAATAATATAATAGATTTATTTTCCCTTTAGCTATGAGTCGAATAGCAGGACAGATTGGGTTCTATAGCCTTGGCTCGCAACCAGTCTACCTTGTTCTATTTCTCCTTATCTCTTTCAACAATTACTACTACGTACATTGTATGCGAACTCTACCCTTAACATCTTAATAATGTTTCTAATTGCACATTAACTCCTACAACTTATGTTAGTCTTTCTCTTTAATACATTTCTATTTTCAAATTCAAGATGTATATTTTATTCTTACGTTATTCCACACAATTCCATCCGACCGACAACCAACCTTCTGATGAAAACCTGGTAATTCTGATGAAGACAATTCTGCATAAAACTTGTAAATTCTAGGGAGTTCGGTTAAGTCTGACACAAGGCCGAATCAAAGAAACAGTAACCCGAACCCTATAGCTACAATATCAAACCCGAAAGAAAACAAGGCAAAGATAAATTTCAAGATGAGGAAAACTGTCATAGAAAGAAAAGAAAAAAGGTTGAAAAAGAAGAAAAGAGTGAAAAATAAACAAGAAAACCTCAAATAACAAAACTAAAATAAGCAAGAAGAAAAAAATACGTCGAGCAAATCTGTGTATGAAATATGACAGATGCCTCAATTAAGAAAGAATCCTCCGTTTTTCTTTTTTTTTTTTTTGCTTTGATCTGGGATTTGATTTGTTCGACAGAAAACCAGTAAATAATTTCTATAATGTAAACAAACATCTCGACCAGGAAAGTTATTAACAAACAAAACATAAAAATTAACATAAAAGGCCTTCTATGAAATTAACCTTGCCATCAATAGGAGATTTTATCCCGTGTTTTGAGAAAAGCCTACAAGATTATGCTTTAATGTTGTGACCCGTACTTTTAAGCCATTGAGGACAAAATGTCTCTGGTTGTCATTTTCTTTCAGAGATCAAACTGATGCAAAAGTCTTCAGCCTTTTCTGAGGAAATGTTTTATTCATATAAATTCAGTCATCCAAGTATTTTTCCGTAAATTTCTGACATTCAAAATATTAACTAAACTGTGCAGTTTCATCACATGGGGCAAATACTAAATTTTCTAACCAGTTTCGAGAAAATACTTTATTCATATATATTCATAGCGTCATTATTCAGTAATTTAACTATTTTTCCGTAAATTTCTGAATTTCGAAATATTAACTAAACTGTGCAATATGGGGTTAATACAAAATTTTCCAACCGGTTTCGAGAAAATACTGTATTCATATATATTCATAGCGTCATTATTCAGTCATTCAACTATTTTTCCGTAAATTTCTGAATTTCGAAATATTAACTAAACTGTGCAATATGGGGTTAATACAAAATTTTCCAACCGGTTTCGAGAAAATACTGTATTCATATATATTCATAGCGTCATTATTCAGTTATTCAACTATTTTTCTATACACTTCCTTTTAGTTTGCTTGGTTGATTTGTTTTTTTTTTACGGCTATTTATAGCGCCAAATGTTTATAGATTGTAAGATTTTTTAAGATAATAATGATTTAGTAAAATTTTACTAATTAACCCGTAGCTGGGAAAAGAAGAGTTAATGCTTACCTTTCGCAAGAGTCTTTGCGCGTAGTAAATATAACGAATCTGACTGGAATTGGAACACAATTCTCCGATTAATAATTTCCAGCCATTCACTATTTCCCCATCAATGCTTACAGCATCTGATATTCCCAAATAGTAACCTATCCTGCTGCTGATTAGGAGTGATGTTTTTTAAATCGTACAGGAACCAGTGTTTCAAAAATAATATCCTGTAAGCCTGTATTCAGCTAGAGTATACACTACCGACCATAACTATTAGGCGACCCCAGTTTTAAAAAAAATGATATATTTCATACTATTTTCAGTATTTATTATCAAGAGGATAATTCTAAATGAAAATAGAATGGTTCTTTTGTTATTATTACTTTGCAAAATTTTACAAGGCAAATAGCGACAATTTACTCATCGCACCCCGTAGATTGGCTATATATATATATACTACCAGCCATAATTATTAGGCCACCCAAGTTTTAAAAAAAAATGATGTATTTCATCCTATTTTTAGTATTTATTACCAAGAGGATAATTCTAAATGAAAATAGAATGGTTCTTTTGTTATTATTACTTTGCAAAATTTTAAATTGCAGCCAGGAAGACTATGCTTTGGCCAGTCAATAAGAAGAAGAGACTAGCATGTGGAAGAGAGCACAGAAACTTAACATCAGAACAGTTCATGTTATTGTCTAGAATTAACCAACGTCTATATCCTTAAGCACACATGGCCCAGTGAATATAGTCGTTGGTTAGTTATTGTGACTTGACCCAAAAAGTTGTGAGTTCAATACCAAGCTACAGCAGTGGTGAAAAATTAACTGAGAGAGTTAGACGGAGATAACTCATGTCTTCCAATCGAGGCTTTACGCAAGGAATGAGGATGATATACACCAGTGATTTTTATAAAGAGTTCGGTTCGAAATTCCAAGCACTTGAAGAAGGCCAGAGCGAATAACGGCTGAAACGTCGTACAAATGACAACAAAGATGAGAACAATAGTACGAATAATGTAAATAGTGTAAATATTACCTCATCTCAGAAATATAGACAAATAGAATGATCTATTATTAAACGTCGTACAAGTGGCAACAAAGATGAGGACAATAGGATACAAAAAATATTCAAAAATAATACCTGTAAGCCTGTATTCAGCTAGAGTATACACTACCGACCATAATTATTAGGCGACCCCAGTTTAAAAAAAAATGATATATTTCATACTATTTTCAGTATTTATTACCAAGAGGATAATTGTAAATGAAAATAGAATGGTTCTTTTGTTATTATTACTTTGCAAAATTTTAAATGGCAGCCAGGAAGACTATGCTTTGGCCAGTCAATAAGAAGAAGAGACTAGCATGGGGAAGAAATAGAATGATCTATTATTAAACGTCGTACAAACGGCAACAAAGATGAGGACAATAGTCCGAATAATGTAAATATTGTAAATACTTCCTCATCTCAGAAATATAGACAAATACTAAAAAGCTACGTGTATTATATATATATATATATATATATATATATATATATATATATATATATATAAGCTAAAGGATTCAAAACAGAAACTCAAAGTAAAATGGAAAATCCTAGAAAAAACTAGAACTTGCAACTCACTTAACGACATCTGCCCTTTATGTCTAAGTGAAAAACTACACATTCTTCAGTACCCTAACAGCAACGATTTATTAAACCGTAGATACGAATTAGCAGTAATATGCAAACATCGCAAATATTTCTCGCTAAAATTTCAGTAAACAAAAAAACACCCCAACCAGAACCCCCCACAAAAAAAAACACAAAAAATACACACAACCAACCCTATAAATAAAGAGAAAAAGAAAACAAACCCTATACAGTAACAACAAAAAATAATGCTGTTGCAGCAGAATAGTAGATAAATAAATAAATAAATATATTTTATATTTATAAAATATGTTTTATAAAGGATAGATTTTATAAAAGAAATATATTTCTTAAATATCATAAAATATTATATTTTATAATATTATAAAATAGTTTAAATATTATAGAATATTATAAAATATTTTGTTATGAAAGATATATTTTGTAAAAAATATTTTATAAAAAACAAAAAAATAAAAAAACAAAAAAAGTACCCACCACAATACAAAATAACATAAATTAAATTAAGAAGAAATCACCCTCTTAAACAAAACAACACCGACCAACCCCTCAACCAAATAACAACATGTAAGGCGCCAGCAGCCCCAGCCCTCACAAGATTAATAGATTAACCTATCCTGAACTCAGCCACAAACAAACACTTAACCTTAAGACCTTAAAAAGGTCAACAGAACTCAAAATACAGACCAACCCCTCTAACAGCCCCCCCCAAAAAAAAAACAAAAACAAAAAAAAAAAAACCCAAAAAACCAAAAAAACAAAACAAATCCAACACAAATAAACTGGCTTTTCAACTAGATAATTCTCATTTCTAAAAAAATTTCCTGAGGATGAAGCCAACAACATAATGGGCTGGCCTCGAAACATGAACATTTTTGTGTAGTGATACTATGAATTTATAAAAACATTGTAACAACCATTACACTATATATATATATATATATATATAACAAATTTCTGTAATATATATATATATATATATATATATATATATATATATTACAGAAATTTGTTGATATCACGATACATTTCAGAGCAGATATGGTTATTATGATGAATCGAAAATTGTGTTATACAGGCTTGAATTAACTCCTTCTAGATTGTTGGTCATTCGTGGTCGAGGGGTCTAAGACGTGACAGATCAATTGGAGGCTTCCACTATGTGGATAGGAGTCGCAAGTTCGAATCCTGCCGAATGACACATATTTTCATAACAAACATTTATCGTAAATAATCAAACTGGTAGAAATAAATATATATACTATATATATATAAATAAACATATATATAAATAAATATATATTATAAAAACAAAATATCTACTTAAATACGAGTATCGATCAAAAATAATGTTCAAACAAATCATTTCAAATATGTATACATATATATATAATATTGTAATTTATAATAAAAACAAATTTAACTACAGCACAGGAGCTGTCGTGTTTCGTAATTCGCCTGATGAGATAATTTTTATAATACCGAAACACAACAACTCTAGTGTAGCGGCAAAAAAATTTGTTTTTTTCTAATTATAAATCCTAATAATAAAAACATTACTATAGATATTGGTCTACTACATATTGTGCACTTTAAAAAAAGTAAATACTACGAACTGTGGAGTGTAATTCCATTAGTTCTTACTATTACTAAGTCATATATATATATATATATATATATAGTCATCCACGTGCAAGCCCGTTTCTCTGTATCACAGCTCATCAGTGCGGCTAGACTCTGAGATCGAAACTCGACCGATTTGGTGTCAGTCGGAGCTTCTACTTCCTAAGCCATCGACGCATGGCATCAGAGAAGGGAAATTTTAACGTTTTGTATATAAGCAGTGTTTACACACGCCAGTTCCCGAGAGCACTCAATTAATTTCTGAAGAGTCACGCATATAGCTGAAGTGGAAACTGTTTTTAAAATTTTCTTCTCCAGAGAGCTCAATCGTAATGAGAGCATTATATATATATATATATATATTAATTCAGATACTTCAATCCAAGGGAAAAAAGCAGGAAGGTAAATTCCAAAAAACCCGATCCTAATTAATATTAAAAATTTATTTTAATATTAAAAAATGATACAGGAAGAGAGCTCCATGTAATAAAATATAACAGAGCAAATATTTTCCGTGTTGCTTAAACTTACGTCGATTTAACACGGCTGTCTGTTAATTTTTAGTTACATTCTCCCTTTTTTTTGCGAACCCAGACGATGTCAATTTTTTTTCTTTTCTTATTTATTTGATTTTATTCTATCTTTTTCTTTTTCTTTTTCGTTTTCTTTTTCTTTTTCTTTCACTTTATTTTTATTTTTATTTTATTTTATTATTTATTTTTTAATTTCTTTGCAATCTATTTAAAAAGGAAAAGTAGACTAATTTTTCTCCAGTTTCTGAAAGGTTTTTTTCTGTTGCTGAGGTGATGTGTCGTCCCCCGTGGGGATCTTCATATCGAAATGGCCATTCAACATCTTTGAATTAATCCTTTTTTTAATATATATATATATATATATATATATATATATATATATATATATATATATACTATAGTCATCCGCATATAGCTGTATTGCAGCTCATTAGTACGGCTTAGACTCCATTCGCTTCCTAATTGAAACCCGACCGAATCGGCGTCAGTCGGCGATTCTACCCCTAGGCCACGAGCGTCCGGCAGAAGAAGACAGGCTTTTTAGCCCGTATAAACACGCCTAATAGCTAGAGTGCTCTCTCTCTCTCTCTCTCTCTCGATATATATATTTATATATATATGTGTGTGTGTGTGTGTGTGTGATGATCTTTTAATGCAAAACGTTTGCGTTTTCATGCAGGCAAAAAAAAGAATTTGTCTCTTTCCAAGGCATCATAAAAACGAACTATTTGCTCATCGCAGCATTAGGCATTTTGTTTAGAAACCAGTATTTTGCAATAAAGAATCAATTCGGAATCATGAAAAATATTTTTCTCAGTGGATCTTTTTAATATGCGATTTAATTTTGTTATAATGTTCGATTGAACACGTCGTTCTGATTAATAATATTCCAAAGGAAAAAAAAACAAAACAAAAAAACTGTAACACAAGATAAGCGAATAAACTGTTTAATCACATTGATTAATATGATTATACTAGCAAATTTTGCACTTTCTGCGACATATTTTACGATTTCTACAAGACTCCTTTATGTCCTGTTTGTGACAACTTTCATGGTCAGTGTGAGAGTCTATGTTCAACACTTTAGCGTTGCGAAAGTCGGCCGTCTTTTTACACAGCAAATTTGCAATTTAATTTGTAAGACGTGATTTTAATTTGTGATTTAATTCATAAGATATCTTGGTTCGAAACGTGATCCTCAAAATGCTTCTAATTTTTAAGGTATATGACTATTATTTGAAGAAAAGGCTATTTTACTAAAGGAAGGAAAACCCATATCTTTAAACCTTCAACCTTTTGTAAGATAATTTATTTACAGTTCATCACAAAGAAAAATAAAGCGTAAAATGTTCAGGAGACAAGACGCATCCTTTTTTTCTTTGTAGCAGAGTAAAACTTTAAGAAATAGTTATTTAATATATATCATTAGTTTTTGGTCATAATTAAACCAGTATTCAGTCAGTCAGTTAAGTGCCATACGTGATACACGCTTGGGCGATCATGTCTAGAAAGAGACATGACTGACTGGGCAGAAGATTATCTCGCAGTAGGTTGCTATTGCTTTCTGCGGTAGACTGGTTGCCGACCCAGGCTATAGAACCCAATCTGTCCTGTTATTTAACCCATAACTGGAAGGAATAGACGGATTAATACCTTTCCCAAGGGTATTTGCGCGTAAGTGAAGGCAATAAAAAAAATGTTCAATGCATTTATATTGAGGAACTTTTGAATATTTTTCATTTGGAAATGAGTTATTTCCGCAACCTAGGTTTCAACCTTTCGGTATCTTCAGGCGATTTACAATAACTGACATTCCAACGTTTTGCTAGCATACAAACAGGGATATTTACGAACGCGTGACTGTAATTTTTAAACAACCGAACTTTTTTCCAAATAAGGGTCTTATTTAAGGATCTTAAAACACTTTCATCCAAGTCTGCATAAACTATCTATTTATAGGTGTGTGTGTGTGTGTGTGTGTGTGTGTGTGTGTGTGTGTGTGTGTGTGTGAGGCAGAGAGAGAGAGTCAAACACATAGAAACATTTAAAAGCTTCAAAATTCCTGGCATCTGAAGAAGGCCGAAACAGTCGAAACGTCATTCGTATTGTTTCTTTTTAATTTTTATTAAGAAATTTTTTTAAACAGATATTAATTAATTTTCTCTTGGTCGAAAAATTTGGATTGAATTAAGCATTGAAATAAACCAGCGTAATTGTATACCGGTAGAAAGATCTGATCTAAAACAGTAGTTAAGCCATTATATTTGGGTCATCAGAAAACAATGGAGGTAAATGAAATAATAATTTTTGATCTAGAGGTTTTGAGAGTAGATTGAACATCGAAACGTATTTGTTTACCAGTGGTGACATCTAATGTAGGCATAAGATATGCCTGTTTAATTTGAGTCATCAGAGAACAAGGGAGGTAAATAAGATATGCCCGTTTAATTTGAGTCATCTGAGGTTAACAAAATAATATTTTCAACTAAGAAAATTGAAATAGAGTTTAGTAAGCAAAGAGAACTTTGAAATTCGCACGGTTTTGCTGAAGTAAACAAACACTCGTGATCATTTGTAAAGAGCACGTGAATGACCTGGCTTTATAACCCGCCGGTTTCCTATATAAGCGCGTCGTAATGCTGAAGTAAAGAGAGTCAGACGACAATCGTGGAAGTATACGGTCGTGTGTCATCGGGTCTGCTCGATGAGGTGGGGTTGCTGACAAGAGAGACCAGAACCGCGTGAGCGTACGGGTCACATCCCCACCACTGAAGTAAGATTGCTGACAATTCGGACCAATCAACCACCTAACCGAAGACGTCTTGGGTATGAAAAAGCAGAGTAAATATTTTATATTTTACTTACAATTGGTCCTATTGTTTCAGACGGAGGTTTGTTGCAGATTGTATTTGTTGCGCAGTAACGACGAAAAGATAAAAAAGAGGATTATGAAGTGATTATGTGAAACTGACGTTTTGTGAAGAGGTCGGATTGAGTAGTTTCCGACAAGGAGATTTATTATTTGAAACGTTTAAGCGTCGCCCCAAATTTGTTGCGGATTGTTCAAATTTGATAGTCGCCCAAGGACTATGGGAAATTTCGTCGTAGCGGTCGCAGTGAAAAACCGCTAAGTATATGAAACTGGATGATCATCAGCAGCCCGGCAATATCAGAATTGCATCAACCGTCATTTGTACTAGCACCTTTAACAGAGACCGTGGTCCCAGCGTTTCATTTGAGAAGAATTGACTCCGTCAAAAGAGTCTGGAGAACACTGTTAAAAAAAGTTATATATACCTTTTGAGACGATTTAACAAGTTAACCCTGCGCACACACACTCGCTCTCTGTCTAGACTCCAATGTGTGAGTTGTTATGAAAATATAAAACAACTTTTACTTTCTGTAACCTTTTTCTTTTTCTATTCATTTCTTGTATATAAAAGACATTAACAGTGCAACCATCTAACAGTTGTTTGTTCGGCTTTCTACGGACATTTTTTTGTCTTTCTATTTCTTTTTCCTGTATTCTAAATGTTTAATACCGGCTTCCCCAGCCGTGTCTACATGTTCAGTCAACCGTAAACGAACAACACACGTCTGCTTTCTGGATCTAATAATCACAACGTAGACAGGAAGCAGATTTAAACCAGTGAGCCGGTTGAATGCCCTGCGAATGCTCAGGGACCTACGACTAACCCCTTGAGTTCGGTTAAGACCGAATAGACACCTCAACCCGAAGAGGAAGACGCCGAAAGTTGAGGGGTCAAAGTGGAAGTGTTAGGTTTGGTGCACGTTGACCCGTGGGAATAGCCCGATAGGCGAGAGTGTTAAAGGATGTGCCGTCGTAACCAGGATTTTACTCGTGGGGACCAGAGTGTTAAATAGGTGTGATTACATCTAGACATTATTTCTGATCTTTCATTCAATATTTTTTTTTTGGTCTGGAAGCAACATAATGGCTAACTTTTCTTCCTGGCACAATTTTTAATTATACTCCATATATATATATATATATATATATATATATATATATATATATATATTTTCATTTGGAAATTAGTTATTTTTGCAACCTAGGTTTCAACATTTCGGTATCTTAGGCGATTTATAAAAATTGATTTTCCAACGTTTTTTCTAATGTACAAACAAAGATTTTTTATGAACGCGTGACCAGAATTTTTAAACTGAAAATTTTTAAAATCAGGGAGGAGTTACTTAAGGATCTTAAAACACTTTATTCGAGGTTTGCATACACCTAATATGTATTTATAGGTGTGATTCTTGGCACAATTTTTAACTATACTCCATATATATATATATATATATATATATATATATATATATATATATATATATATATTTTCATTTGGAAATTAGTTATTTTTGCAACCTACTTTTAACCTTTCTGTATCTTAGGCGATTTATAAAAACTGATTTTCCAACGTCTTTTCTAATGTACAAACAAAGATTTTTATGAACGCGTGACCAAAATTTTTAAAATCAGGGAGGAGTTACTTAAGGATCTTAAAACACTTTATTCCAGGTTTGCATACACCTAATATGTATTTATAGGTGTGATTCTTGGCACAATTTTTAACTATACTCCAAGTTAAATCAGGGGTTTTTTCAATTTTTCATTTCCACACGTGGTCAGCCAGTTTGGTACAATTCTTAAGGTTTTCCAGTTTAAATGTAGATATTTGAGACTATTGCATCAGTTTTTACAAATTTCTTTTGTCGACTCCAAATATGCATTTTTTTTGGGGGGGGTGTCCATGTACCTCTGCTTTGTAAATAACCTCTTCTGTTTTACAAAGTCCGTCAAGAACGCATTTGTTTCTCTCTACAGTTACATCCTTTATTGGTGATGTTATATTGCACATTATTATTTAGCTTGTTGGTATTTTGTTCTTTTATGTAATTTTTTAAATTAATTGTATTGTTATAACTCAATTTGATTGAATTCCTATTAAAAATTTTATTTCAGAGTTTTTGGGAAAGTGTTTATTAATTAATATCAAGATAGGAAGGAAGGAATGAATATATATTTTTCATTTGGAAAGGAGTTATTTCCTCAACCTAGATTTCAACCTTTCATCTTCACATAATTTCTAATAACTGATTTTCCATTTTTTTAATGTACAAACAGGTATTTTTTTTACAAATGCATGATTGGAATTTTTAAACAACCGAACGTTTTCAAAATTAGGGAGGCATTACTTAAGGATTTCAAAACATTTTCATCCATGTTTGTATGAAACTAGTATGCATTTATTGGTGTGATTACATCTGGATATTATTTTCTGATTTTTCATTCAGTAAGTTTTTTTTTGTTCTAGAAACAACATAATGGCTAACTTTTCCTCTTGGCGCAATACGCAGACATTAACACCGTTATATGTTTTTTTTTTTTGACTATGCTCTAAGTTATATCAGGGTCTTTTTGTTTTTTAATTTTAATTTCCACACATGGTTAGCAACTTTTGTATAATTTTTAAAATTTTCCAGTATAAATGAAGATTTGTGATTATTCCATCTGTTTTTAAAGATACCTTTTGTAGACCCCAAATATGTTTTTTGTGTCCATTTGCATCATGTACCTATGCTTTGTAAACAACCGCTTCTGTATTACAAAGTCCGTTAAGTGGGCATTTGTTTTTGTCCCTGTAGTTACATTCTCTATTCAGTTAAGTGCCATACGTGATACACGCTTTGGCGATCATGTCTCGAAAGAGACATGACTGACTGGGTAGAAGATTATCCCGCAGTAGGTTGCCATTGCTTTCTGCGGTAGACTGTTTGCCGACCAAGGCTATAGAACCCAATCTCTCCTGCTATTTGACTCATAGCTAAAGGGAAAAGAAATCTATTATATTATTATGTAGTAATTAGTGGGGGATCGGTTTCCTATTGTTATGAAGTAATAAACTGATCCCCCACTTTATGACCAATATAAGCCTTAATCATTATTCCAACTATTATATTCAGTCAGTCAGTTAAGTGCCATACGTGATACACGCTTTGGCGATCATGTCTCGAAAGAGACATGACTGACTGGGTAGAAGATTATCCCGAAGTAGGTTGCCATTGCTTTCTGCGGTAGACTGCTTGCCGACCAAGGCTATAGAACCCATCTGTCCTGCTATTTAACCCATAACTGGAAGGAAGAGACGGATTAATACCTTTCCCAAGGGTATTTGAGTGTAAGTGAATACAATGGATTCAACTGGAATTCGAAATCGGCTCCCCGGTTTCTCATTCCGAGCCGATATCCACTGTACCACAACGCACATCCCTTGACATTTTCTATTACTGATGTTATATTGTATGTTATTATTTAGGTTTCTGCCAATTTGTTTTTTCATGTATTCTTCTAAAATACGAGTATCGCTATAATTTAATTTGATTAAATTCCTATTGAAAATTTTATTTAATTTTGAGTAATTCGGGAAGTGTTTATTAATTAATTTAAAAATATTTACCCCATTTTGGATTTTACTTCTAAGTTAAACGGTGGGTTCTTGAATTATTTTTCGTTTGTTTGTTTGACTAAGATTTGTATTCAAGATTTGTATGTATTTATACCCCGATTCACTTAAGGCCTTTTCATAATATTTTTTCTATTCATCGAATATTGTTTTGTGGGAGGGATTTTTTTGATAGTCAGTATTTATACCCCGATTCACTTAAGACCTTTTCATAATATTTTTTCTATTCATCGAATATTGTTTTCTGGGAACGATTTTTTGATAGTCTGTGTTCTATTCTCTTAGAGATGTTTTTGCTTATGCCACTCGGATGGTTAGATCTTGTATTTATCTACTTGAAAGTTGTATTTGTTTTCATGTATGAAGAGTTTGTAGACTTAATTCTACATATGAATATTGGATAACATTCTTATTTGTTTTGACTTCTATTTCAAAATGGAGGTTTTTGAAAAGTTTGAAAAGCATTTTTCTTATTTTGTCATTTTCTCTTTTGTTGTCCGGTGATATTATTAATCTGTCGTCTCTGAATAATCCGTCGTTGTCTATGTGGATTATCTTATAAATTTTATTCTGAATGTATAGTCCTAAGTTTGACTAATTTAATATATATTCTGACTAATTTAATATATTAATTTAATATATATTCTAATTTAATAAATTAATTTAATATATATTAATTTAATATATATTACTTTATATAGTAACTAATAATAATAATCAATAATAATTAATATTAATATGTATTATAATAGATATATTATAATTAATATCTACAAAATTATTAATAATAATTAATATTAATATATAGTAATTATATATATTATATTATATATTTAATATATTATAATATTATATATATTTATTATATGTATTATATTACATATTTATTATTTTATATATTACTATATATGATAATATTTATTAATAATTAATATGAATAAATATTAATTAATAAGTAATATTATTATATATGAAGTTAATATGTATTAATTTATATATATATTAATTTATATTGTGACTAACTTAATATATATACACTACCGGCCATAATTATTAGGCAACCCTTGTGTTTAAAAAATGATATATTTCATACTATCTTTAATATTTATTGCCAAGTGAATATTTGTAAATAAAAATAGAATGGTTCTTTTGTTTATACTGTACAATAACATGTGCATGGAATGAATTTACAAGTATTTAATAATTACCTATGTTGCAGTTTCATCAATGAAAGAATGAAAAAAATCCAGGGTGATTCTAATTAGTTTATCTTTGCTTCCTTGCCTTGTAAAATTTTGCAAAGTAATAACAATCTTTTTTACTTTACCCAAAACAGTAAAACCTCTGTTTATTACGCCTAAAAAGTTAAAATGACCTATTTTTTTACGCCTCCTACAAATTATAATTCTCACTTTATACCCCCCAAGACGTTAAAATCACACTTTTTACACATCAAACGGTAAAATTTTCACTTGTTACATTCAAAAAATTTTAAAATCTATATTTTACGCGAAAGACATTAAAATCCCCCTATTGTTACGCTCAAAAAGTTAAAAAAACCCTTATTTTTTAAACCAAAACGGTAACATCTGCCTTTTTCACAACCAAAACGTTAAAATCTCCTTTTTTTATTTTAACTAAAACGTTAAAATCCTCCCCTTTTTTTTTTTTTTAAGCCAAAACGTTCAAATCTCCCTTTTTTACAATCAAAACAGTAAAAATTATTTTTATGCCTCAAATTATCCACGTTTTTTACCACTAAAACGGTAAAAAACCTCTTTTTTTACGCTGAAAATGGGTTAAAGATGGTTATTTTTTAAAATTCCTTTTTCTTTTTTATCAGATTTCTTTTCTTTTTTTTTTAAAAAAATTATAGTTTTGTTTCATATTTTATTTCCCCTCACCTTTTTTTTTTGGAAGTGGGACAACATTTTACTTAGAAAAAAAAAAAAATATGAAAGAAAAGTTCCAAACAGTTAACAAAAAATTTCTTCTTTTCTGTTTGTTCTGTTTTTCTTTCTTCTGCTTCCTCTTTAAATATCGATATCTTTTTTATTTACATTTTCTTTTACCTCCTTTTCTCCCTTCCCCATGAGTTTCATGTCAATCATTTTTTTCTTTCCTTATTTTTCGCTGACCCCTCCCATATAAATCTTATTCCATTTGACAGAAACTTCTTCTTCTCTTTATTTCAGAGCTACAGCTTTTGATGTTGTGGTTGCTGTTTTTTAACAGTATGGCTTATCCTCGGGGTTCATCCCCGTGGGCCACTCGAGGTAGAGTGTTGCGTTAAGGGGTAGTTTTAAGATAATCAGTTGGCGTCGCTACACTCTCACCAAGCCATAGGCGCATAGAAGGGAATACACACACACACACACACACACACACACACACACACACACACACATATATATATACATATGATAAAAATATAGTTCGAAGGTATGTTACAGTTATGTGCTGAATTGCTCAATATCAAAGATAGCGTGTATGTAAATATAATTCAATATATATTATGACTAATTTAATATATATATATATATATATATATATATATATATATATATGATAAGAATATAGTTCGAAGGTATGCTACAGTCATGTGCTAAGTTACTTAATATCAGAAATAGCGTGTATGCAAACATAATTTAATATATATTATTACTAATTTAATATATATATATATATATATATAAGAGTATAGTTCAAAGGTATGCTATATTTATGTGCTAAATTGCTCAACATCAGAGATAGTGTATGCAAATATAATTTAATATATATTTGAACTAATATATATATATATATATATATATATATATATATATATATATATATGAGGAGAATATAGTTCGAAGGTATGCTACAGTTATGTGCTAAATTGCTTAATATCAGAGATAGTGCTTATGTAAATGTAATTTAATACATATCATGACTAATTTAATATATATATATATATATATATGATAAGAATATAGTTCGAAGGTATGCTATATTTATGTGCTAAATTGCTCAATATCAGAGATAGAGTGTATGTAAATATAAAAGTGGACATTGATGTCAGCTCCCAGATGTCACCCTATTTCATGCAAAAACGTTATCTTCAGGCCATGTGTGATGTGTATTTGCTTGAACTATTTTTATTTACTGGTCAAAGGTGCGTTGTAAGTTGGTCTATTGCATTATTCTAACGGTTATTTGCTATTGATCAGGTTAAGATTATAGTGATCGGGGAAACATCCTCTTGGGAGTCAGTTACACAGAGCAGTGGTTCACATGAAGAAACTGTTTGACTGGAACTTATTTCTCACCGATGGAATACAGGGGGAATGTGGATGGTTTGCTACAGTGGAAGTGGTGTGGCGGATTATAGCCGTGAAAGTTAGATCTGGCGGAACCAAGTAATGTAGTTCGACCGAGCACTCTCCATAGTCGTAGCGATATAGCAGTGAGAGGGCTCACTACTTCAAGCTTGTGAGAGAGAGGCTTGAGGATGGAACAAGGACTCTGGGAAGATTTTGAACCCTATCAAGACTTGAAGGTGAGTACTGGGCAGCTACTGACCAAATATAACAACAGGACTTCATTTTCGGACCGATTAAACCTGGAACACTAACCATCAATTAAAGTTACACCACTACTAACCATGGGTATCTTCTTCTTCTATGTGTCCTGTCCTTTCAGGACGTAGGCGATCATGGCTTTCCACGTCTCCCTATCCCTGGTGGCTCTTTAGTACGTTTTCTCCTGTTACACCATGCAACCCTCGTTCTGTCATCCACTAGCTCAAGCCCATAAATCTAGAATATAAATATATAGAAACTATCATGGCCACAAAATGAGGGACCAATTTCTATATTGATTATAATATAGAATTGATCCCCCATTTTATACCCACATTATAATTTATTATAAACAGTTGGCATATATATTCTTCTTCTATGTGCCCTGTTTTTTCAGGACGTAGGCGATCATGGCTTTCCACATCTCCCTATCCCTGGTGGCTCTTAGTACGTTTTCTCCTGTTACATCATGAAACCCCCGTTCCGTCATCCACCTGATCAGGCCCTTCAAATATGTTATCCGCTGCCTTCCTCTGTCTCTTTTTCCTTCTATCTGGCCTGTCAGTATCAGGTTCTCCAAGCCCTCTTTCGTCATTGCATGTCCCAGGAACTTCAGATGTCTCTTCCTGATGCTCAATATTAATTTTCTTTTCGTTGCCATTCTTTCCAACACCTCATCATTACACACATGCTCGGTATATGATATCCGCAGTATCCTTATGGGTATATCATATCCGATTTTGAAAATATCAAAAACAAATATTAAATATAAATGTTTATTTGAAATATTTCACATGCAGGCGCTTCACAATTTGTACTTTGATTTAACATTAATAGGAACTGAAAAACATTATTTAAGTAAAAAAATCAGGTATTGAAAATTGCAATTAAAATGGCGTCATTTGTGCTGGGTACTATATACCCATGGTTAGTGTTCTCGGGTTAAGGTAAAGGATATCATGAGGAGTCAGGTACTTACTGGAGTGGTAAAGGGATCCGATTAGTATACAAGGATCTTTAGCTAAGGATCGAATAAATGAGATCCATTCGAGGTTGGGTGTGAATTAGAAGTTCAATATTCTCACAAGTTGGTTATCTGTTCTAGTTTTTTTTTTTTTTAATCGTATCACCCTGAGCAAGGCGGCAACGCCACTGATGTGCAGTGGGCTACGTAATAGTGAGAAGATTTGAAAAGAGAAAGCCGGAAACCACATCCTAAACGGGAACAAGGGATGGGCCTCTTAACCTGTTTAATAGACATGGGTGGTGTGTGTACCGGGCGATAGATAGATCTATCTACTCCAATTGAAAAAAAAAAAAACAGAGTGAGAAGATTTGAAAAGAGAAAGCCGGAAACCACATCCTAAACGGGAACAAGGGATGAGCCTCTTAACCTGTTTAATAGACATGGGTGGTGTGTGTACCGGGCGATAAATAGATCTATCTACTCCAATTGAAAAAAAAAAAACAAAGTGAGAAGATTTGAAAAGAGAAAGCCGAAACCACATCCTAAACAGGGAACAAGGGATGAGCCTCTTAACCTGTTCAATAGACGTGGGTGGAGTGTGAACCGGGCGATAGATAGATCTATCTACTCCAATAAAAACGTACTTGTACATTGAAGCAAATTAACTGAATTTGGCCTCGTTAGTAGATAGCCCACTATAAGTTATAAAAGGGGTTATAAAACAAAAAAATCAAATTGAGTATAGAAACAGCATTTTATATATATATACATATATCAATTACGGTTTTTACAAATAAAATAATGTCTTTAGGATGGGTTCAAAAGGACGTTAAAATGTTCATAGCAATAAATGCTGAAAAGAGAGTTTGTGCGTACGTATGTGTGAGCGTTTGTCAGTAAGGAATGTCTTTGATGTATCCGCTCCTTTGGTCGGTAAGTAGCTCAGGGGCAGCGAAGAAGAAGATCAGAGGGAAAGAAGGTAAGCATAGTGGATTACTTGACGAGGTCAAGGGACGTGCTAATTATGCTAGCGCTTTCTCAACTCTCGCGATGCATTCGGTCTCGGCTTTTTATTTCGTCATTGTGGGTCCCAGCAGGTCATTTGGTAATTCACGCCCGTATTTAATTCTAGGCTTCCCATTGGATGATAAATAAAAAATAATTTGATTAATGTTTGGTTTTCTGCCGAAACAGAAGCGTGGAGCCGCGTGCGCAAAGTCCAATTTTGGGCATTTGCTTTCTGGTCCTGAGAGTGCAAACATCCGGTCCCTCGCTTTGCTCGGTATCACCACAACCTTCTCACCGTGACTGGTGGAAGTTCGAAGTCTGATTGACGGTGATGGAATGTCACTAGTTTGTTTTTGAGGAATTGAATGTAACCAGCCAGTTTTCCCCACTACTTCGAAGTTAATGTTGCTGTTGTTGTTTTTCTTTTACTTTTACAGTTCCTTCTTTTTTTTCTTGTGTAAGTCGTTTTTTAACGACATATCAACACCTCACTTACGCACAAATACCCTTAGGAAAGGTATTAATCCGTCTCTTCCCTTCAATTATGGGTTAAATAATAGAACAGATTGGGTTCTATAGCCTCGGCTGACAACCAATCTACCACAGAAGGCAATGGCAATCTACTGCGGGATAATCTTCTGCTCAGTCAGTCATGCCTATTTTTAGACATGATCGCCCAAAGCGTGTATCACCTATGGCACTTAACTGACTGAATAGTTGGAAGCATAATCAATGCTTCTGCTGGTCATAAAGTGGGGTATCAGTTTTCTATTGGCATGAAGTAGTAAACTGATCCCCCACTAATTAGTACTTAATAATATAATCCACCTCTTCTTCCTACAGCTATGGGTATAATAGCAGGACAGATTGGGTTCTATAGCCTTGGCTGGCAACCAGTCTACCGCAGAAAGTAATGGCAAATTACAGCGGGATAATCTTCTGCCCAGTCAGTCATGTCTCTTTCGAGACATGATCGCCCAAGCGTGTTTCACGTATGGCACTTAACTGACTGACTGAATATAATAGTTGGAATAATGATTAAAGCTTATATTGGTCATAAAGTGGGGAATCAGTTTATTATTTCATAACAATAGGAAATCGATCCCCCACTAATTACTACATAGTAATATAATAGATTTCTTTTCCCTTTACCTATGAGTCAAATAACAGGAGAGATTGGGTTCTATAGCCTAGGTCGGCAGCCAGTCTACCGCAGAAATCAATGGCAACCTACAGCGGGATAATCTTCTGCCCAGTCAGTCATGTCTCTTTCGAGACATGATCGCCCAAGCGTGTATCACGTATGGCACTTAACTGACTGAAGGGACATATTTTATAAGGAAAGCAACACGAGAAAACTATTTCATGGATACGTAAACCGTCAACACAATGTCCTACCTGAAATAAATAAGTTTATACCAAAACATGTAACAACCTACAATAGAACATCTAAAGACTATAAAACATACGTTTACACAGGCAGCATAAAAATATATTTTCTATCTATAAAATTACGTAAAAATATTTAGATTTCGTTATTAAATAACTCATAGAGGTGTTGATCAATTAGTTAAGTGTTATACTTTGGTGATCATTACTGACTGGGCAGAAGATTATGTCGCAGTAGATTGCCATTGCTTTCTGCGGTAGACTAGTTGCCAGCCAAGGCCAGAGAACCCAATATTTAACGCATAACTGGAAGGAAGAGACGGATTAATACCTTTCCTCAACGGTATTTGCGCGTAAGTGAATACAATGGATTCAACTGGAATTCGAACTCGGCTCCCCTCTTTCTCGTTCCGAGCCGATATCCACTGAACCACAACGCACATACATTCAGCGAAAATGCGTTTTATCGTGAATGATGCTTGACGTCTTGTTTTCGTTTCTTGTGAAAGAAAAAAAAAAAAAAATTAAAAAAAATTAAAATCGATGTTTTATTTTTTCGTCAATTATTTAACCGGTAATTTTTCGTCTTTTTCGTTTTGTATTATTATTTTGTTTCATTTTTCTTATATATTAAATCTTTTTTTTATATATCTTTAATTTTTTGTACAATTACAATTCTTCCCTTTTCTCATTCTCTATTATTCTAGTTTTTTCTTTTTCTTCTTTTATTATTAGTAGTACTAATACTACGGCTACTACTACTATTATTTTTAATGTTTCCTTTGATTTGTTGTATAGACATTGCCTTCCGCGTCCCAACATGTGAGTAAGGTAAGGTGAAAAAAAGTATTCATGACATTTGCCACTGATCATTTTTTGCGGGGAAAAAGGAAAAAAAAAATCCCTCCCGCTAAAAAAACAAAACTAAAAAGACAAAAGAAAAAGTTTTATCCTAGTTTTTTTTTTATTTACCACGTTTCGACTTTTACTTCTTCACGTTGTACCTATTCTTTTCTCTATTTTTCCATCCTTTCTTCTTCTTCTTCTTCTTCTTCTTCTTCTTCTTATTATTATTATTATTATTATTATTATTATGTCATTTTTCATCATATTTCGATTTCTGCATTGGTCTCACTACCAACCAAGTCTGCGGGGAGACCTAAGGCAGGTAGTGGCGTGTTGTTATGACTCCATTTCATGTTTTTCTATCCTCCCTATCATCCCCAGCATTACATAGATAACGTTTTCCTTAGTGTGTGGGCTGTACTTAATAATACAATTTTTTGTATATCTCTTAAGCTGGGGTTTCCAGGGATTCTTTCAATGTGTTGTTTTGTTCCATTTTTTATCATTCCAAGTGCACCTACTATCACTGGCACAACTCTTGTTTTCAATTTCCACATTTTTTCTATTTCAATTTCCAGGTCTTTATATTTTGACAGTTTTTCAAATTCCTTGATTGCTATGTTACAATCCGCTGGACAAGCCATATCAATTAATAGACAAGTTTTCTCCTTCTGGTTTTTAACAATAATGTCTGGCCTGTTTGCTTCAATTTTTCTGTCTGTGTAGATGGTGTAATCCCATAGAATGGTTACATCTTCTATTTCTGTAACCGGTGCTGGATGATGTTCATACCAGTGTTTGTTTACAGCTTTTCCATAATGTTTGCACATTGCCCAATGTAAATATTGCCCAACTCTATCGTGGCGATTTTTATATTCGTTTGGGGCAAGCACAGAACAGCCTGAGATTAGGTGGTCTATTGTTTCTTGGTGTTTATCACAAAACCTGCATTTATTATTATTATTATTATTATTATTATTATTATTATTATTATTATTATTATTATTTTCTTTCCTTTTAAAAATATTCTTTTTCCATCCTTTCTTCTTCTTCTTCTTCTTCTTCTTTTTCTTCTTCTTCTTCTTCTTCTTCTTATTATTATTATTATTCTTTCCTTCCGTTTAAAAATATTCTAATTTTTTCCATCTTTTCTTCTTCATTTTAATTAATTTCCTCTTTCGTGATTTCTTTTTCTTCATCTTTTTCAAATCCCTCTTTTTTAAATTTTCTCTCAATTCAGTCTCTTTCCTCTATTTTCCACCCTGTAATTTTCTTCTTCTTCTTCTTCTTCTTCTTCTTCTTCTTCTTCTTCTTCTTCTTCTTCTTCTTCTTCATTGACTTCCTTTTTAAAATTTTCTCTATTTTCCCATCTTTCTCGAATTTTCTACCCTTTCTTCTCTCTTTTTTTTTTCTTCAGTCACTTCCTTTTCAAGGTTTTCTTTTTTCCATTTTTTTTCTTCTTCTTCTTCTTCTTCTTCTTCTTCTTCTTCAATAACCTTTTCTTGATTTTTTCTTTTTCCATCTTTTCCTTTTTATCTTAACTATTTTCTTCAATCCTTTATTCTTCATTTTAATTCAGTCTCTTTCCTCTATTTTTCACCTTTTCTTCTTCCTCTTCTTCTCCTTCATTTAGTTTTCTTTCTCATTTTTCTTCCATTAATCCCCCCCTTCTTTACCACTCTCTTCCTTTCTCTCTCATCCATTTCCTCGACTGCCTTTTCTCTTTAAACCTTTTTAATTTCACCATGACACATTCGATAGTTTGAGGCACAGCCAACAGAAACAATCATTTGTTTTCCCCAGCCCTTTATTTTAAAACCAAGATTTGCTACACTTGCATATTTTATTGACGTCTCAACACATGAGTAGCTTCCATCACTATATATACATACAGCTTTCAGTGAAATCTTTCAGACTGATCCCTGCAATCAGTGACATTTTACAGCGTCGCTCACGGGTGATGTTTTTTTTTTTTTTTTTTTTTGGTCTGTTATTGTCTCGATGGCATTTTTCACGATCACAACCGCCATTGTGCTTCTCCCGTTTCGCATTCCTGCTGAACATCTTGGCACTTCTTATGCTTTTTTAAGACTTCACTCAACCCACACACGCACCCCCACCACTATCACCACCATCATCATCATTTCACACAGTCTGGTGGTTATTACTGGAGACAGAGTGACAGCAAGTCTGTTCACATATCTAGCACCTTCCACACAATCCTCACAGACATTTAGTTCGGTCATCTCATGGAAATATTATTATTACTGTTATTATGTCATTTTTCATTATAAATTAATTTTTGCTATAGTCGCACTACTTACCAAGTCTGCAGAAAGACCTGAGGTAGGTCGTGGTGTGTTGTTATGGGTCCATTTCATGTTTTTTCATATCTCTCTAACATCCCTAACGTTACATAATAAAATTCTCCTTAGTGTGTGGGCTGTACTTAAGAATTTTTTGTATATCTCTTAAGCTGGGGTTTCCAGGGATTCTTTCAATGTGTTGTTTTGTTCCATTTTTTATCTTTCCAAGTGCACCTACTATCACTGGCACAACAGTTGTTTTCAATTTCCACATTTTTTCTATTTCGATTTCCAAGTCTTTATATTTTTACAGTTTTTCAAATTCCTTGGTTGCTATGTTACAATCCGCTGGACAAGCCATATCAATTAATAAGCAAGTTTTTTTCTTTTTGGTTTTAAACAATAATGTCCAGCCTATTTGCTTTAATTTTTCTCTGTATAGATGGTGTAATCCCATAGAATGGTGACATCTTCTATTTCTGTAACCGGTGCTGGGTGATGTTTATACCAGCATTTGTTTACATATTTTTCATAGTGTTTGCACATTGTCCAATGTAAATATTGCCCCACTCTATCGTGACGATTTTTATATTCATTTGGTGTAAGTACAGACCATCCTGAGATTAGATGGTTTATTGTTTCTTGGTGATTATCACAGAACCTGCATTTTGGATCCACATTATTATTATTATTATTATTATTATTATTATTATTATTATTATTATTATTATTATTATTGTTGTTGTTGTTATTGTGTTTTGCCTTTGATTTGTGCAGTACGAGTTGCCCACAAATCTCAGCAAGTGACTTGAAGATTACAGGATGAAACGAAATCGGAATTGCGAGAAAAGAAACTAACAGAATAGAACTGGTTGTTGCATCTAGTTACTTCAACAGTAAGACGATGTTAAAATTACTGTCGTCAAAGCACTTAGAAAAAAGCCCATAAAAACAGTTCGCATGAAAATATAACTCTTTCTTTCAACATTGAAGTCGTAGTGAGTCGTTTTCCTTGGTTTCTAGCAGATTTTTTTATAGCTTACTTCTCAGTTAACCTTCCCATGTCCACTCCTTTTCTGTTTTATTCCTTTCAGTTCCCCCTACCACTTCTATTCCCGTGACACGGCCTAATTTTAGCTTTTGAACTCTTGACTCTTACAGAGGTGTAAAGTCTTCTAATATCGAGCCAGGGATTTCTGTCTGCTTTCCCCCTTTCTTACATTCAAAAATTGTTAATCCCATCCCATTTTAACTTCCTGTGTATCGATATGTTTTGGGACATTTTCCGGTATAAAAATCTTGTAATACATTTGAATTAATAAAGGTTTTGTTTTCCACCGTTTCTGACGAAGCGAGATTTTCCTCAATGAAATGGCAAACCAATGGAATTAAATTTCGAAATGTTTGTTATATATATATATATATATAACAGCTCATTAGTACGGTTAGACATCCGATTGCTTCTAGCCAAGATTGAAACACGACCGAGTTGACTACAGTCGGCGATGAGTAGAAGAAGGCGCTCAGTAGAAGAAGGCGAACTTTTAGCGTGTTATATACAATGTAACATACGCCAGTAGCTGAGAGTGTTCAAATTCATTATTGAATGAACGATGCGTTATATACATATATAAACACAAGCAATCAACCATGACAAAGAAAAAAAAACCGTCTTGCGGCAAAACATACCAACAAATTAAGAAAAAAGTCAAACCAATAAAAGAAGTCAATCTAGCAACAAAAGAGGTCAACCCAAACTGAAAAATAATTAAGCTAACACCCACTCACGCGTACACTAAAAAACAATAAGTAAAAAAAAGCAATAAGAAATGAATAAAACCTGCACAATAAAAGTAAACAAAAAGAAAAAGAAAAGCAATAAATCACAAATAAGACCATTATTACTAAAATCATACCATACACCATATAAACAAGAATCGCGACCCCACAGCAAACTAGCCTTGACGAGTGAGAACATCATAACAGTGCTCTGACGAAACTTCGAAGTCAGCATGTACCTGCTTTGTTAAAGTGACAGACTTTTGTGCATATCTATCTATCTATCTATCTATCTATCTATCTATCTATCTGATATGTCCCGGAAAGGGATATATATATATATATATATATATATATATATATATATATATATATATATATAAGCGGTTTAGGCAAATTTAACAGGGTAGGACAATCTAGCACGTAGACGTAATGGACGGTACTCGTCGTATGCAGTATTCTGAAACGTAGGCGTAGTCAATAGCCGTAGACCAATAGTCGTAGACCTATGAACGTAGAGCTGTAGACCTCTAGTCAAAGACCGGTAGACCTCTATGCATCCTCTCCACAGTCTGTATTTATAGCTGACACCAGCCAATAACATTACTGTAAGGAGGAACCAAGGTGTATGCATATTTATTACATATTCAGGACATCAATATATATATATGTATATATATATATATATATATATATATATATATATATATATATATACGGTTATATCAATTTTACATTGCAACATGGAAATTTCTGTGTTTCGAGATAGGTTCTCATCATTAGGCAATGTTGGTGTGGTTGTGCAGATGATTTACATTTAAAATCATCTGCACAATTACACCAACATTGCCTGATGATGAGAACTTATCTCGAAACATAGAAAAAACCTTCAGTCCTCTTCACTTGGAATTATATATATATATATATATCCAAGTGAATAAAGAACGAAGAATGTATTATCAACTTTCAAAACTGTTAGGGATCACCCCATTTTGCACATAAGAATGAACTCGACTGATGTATACATATAATCCTGCATATACAGAGAACGATAGTAGTTGCAAAGTTGCTGGTTTTGCTACTATGACACTGTCAGCTCTCTGCCTTCGGGTAGAGGGCGCACTCTGCTTCCGAGCAGAGAGCAATAACCCAGTCGTGGTTCCGCCGAAGGGTAGAAGCACGACTAGGCAAAAATAGACAGCCATTTTTTTGGCCGGGCCATTTGGCCCGGAAATCCCACTTAAACTGACCCTGTGTCACATATTGCCCTTGGTGGGAGGGACAACTAAATAATGTAGTTGCAAAGCTTCTACTTTGTCACTGTCAGCTCTCCACCTTCAGGAGGAGAGCGCACTCTGCCTTCGGGCGGAGAGCACTAACCCAGTCGTGGTTCCGCCGAAGGGTAGAATCACGACTGGGTAACGATAGACAGATATTTTTGACCGGGCTATATGGCCCGAAAGACCTACATAAAAACGACCTTGTGTCACATTTCGCCTGAAGTGGGAAGGCCGACTAAATACTATAGTTGCAAAGTAATAGTAAATTAGCAGTTGTAAAGAGTAGTTGTACAGAGTTTAGTAAAGAGTCAGTTGGTCCATAAGTTGGTGCAGAGTTAGTTGGAGTTGTTTGGATATAGACTCATTACCCGGACATACTATTTCTTTGCAAGACTGTACATATTTATTTCTACCAATAGTATTCTTGAATTGACTAACTCGTGTTCCAGTTTGTATATTTTTGTTCAATATAACTTACATTTTATATCACCATATCTGTTTTTGTTATTCATTATTTTGTGTGCTTTCGAAACCGGAATCCACAACAAATTGGCGACGAAGGATTCGAACAAGTTCACGCAGAGAGAAATCTACGTTTTTCACATAAGTCGCCAACAACAAATTGGCAACAAGGATTTCGAACCAGAAAGCAATAGTTAAGAAACCAAAACAGCAAATCATGGAGGACTTTCAGAAAGAAATACTGGAAATCATTAAGAGAAGCGAAGAAAGACAATACAAATTAGAAGAAAGACAAATGGAAATGCAAAAGAGACAAATGGAAATACAAAAGGAAAATGATTAAAAAAAAATTGAAATGCAAAAGGCAAACAAGGAAAGACAATTGCAACTACAAGAACTATTACTAAAATTAACAAATACAGAACTAGAAAGGAACACAGAAAAGGAGACATTTTCGCAAGGTGCTGTGTGGAACGCTATAGAAACTTTTAAATACTCGATGGAGGAAGACAAAAATTTTAGAGAATATTAAAAGCGATATAAAGGTATTTTTAGTATCGACTGTCAGCACTGGAGTGAAAAGAAAAAATTAAGGCTTTTACTCAGAAAATTAGATATGGACGAACACACTAAGTTCGTAGATTATATTCTTCCAAAGAAGACGAACGATTTAACGTTCGACGAGGCAGAACTCACTGAGCTATTTAGCCCAAAAATCTCAGAAAAGACGAAAACGAGGATTATTCAACATTTGCAGTCATCGTCAACAAACATTGTGACGACTTTAAATTGCTATCTCAGACAACTTTAAATGTCTCATATTTGTCCAAGGACTAGTTGCTGCAAAGGCAGCGAAATTAGAAAACGAATGATGACCAAACTTCAGAATGAGCCAGGTTTAACACTAAAAAAGCTGTCATAGGATTGCCAGAAATGCCTTAGTATAAAGAAAAACGGTAAAGATATCGAAGAATCAGGAGTCCGCGCATATTCGTAAGGTAAAAATAAATTTACGTTGTTCTCCCTCCCCAAAAGCAAATCAAGATTTCAACGACAAAGAAAGGAGATACAAAACAACTAATGACAAGAATCCAATAAAAAACAAGCCCCTCCTTCTGCATGTTACAGATGTGGTGGATGGCATTGTTTTAAAGACTGTTTTTTCAAATACAAAAAAAATTAGCGTGTGTAAAGATGGGCCACAAAGCAGCGGTATGCAGAAACAAAAACCAACCTAGTAGGGTAAGATCTACTAGAGTGGAATATGAAAACACCAGAAATGGAAATATTGAGTAAGAAGACCAAATTACAACTGGATTCAGGGTCAGACTTAACAATATTAAATCTATATACATAGCGAAAGCTGAACAAGCCGACCATGTTACTCACACAAAAAATTGCTAAATCACTAACAGGGAAATAGCGTGAATTGGAAGGTGAAATTATCGTAAATGTGATATGTGAATGTGAAAAAGTTAAAAATATATGTTACGAAAAACACACATAACCCGGTAGGAACGGATTCGATGCAAAAATTCAATATATGGGATTCATCCATTAACTCTTGTTGGTAAAAAAATAAAAAGCGTGACGAGAGAAATTACGGGATTGAAAAAAGACGTATTCTCAAGCCGTTACAAATTCACAACAAAAATCGCACAAAAGAAGAATATGCAACCTGTATTTATACATCAGGAGAGTCAAACCAGGTGAACAAATGAGACACATCAACCAAATACAAAGAAGGAGTGAAGAGCCAATCTCATCATTCTCAAAAAACGTTGTCGCAATGAAAAAAAGAAATATTTTGGAAGCCGCTGAGAATATTAGATCCCAAGCGAAAAAAAATGCTAGCTCCTCCCAAAAAAGAAGCTAGGGCGGGGGTGTTGGGATCACCCCCTTTTTGCACATAAGAATGGACTCTCCTGATGTATACATATTATCCTGCCTATAGAGAGAACGGCAGTAGTGGTAAAGAGTAGTTGTACAGAGTTTAGTAAGGTGTCAGTTGGTCCATAAGTTGGTGCAGAGTTAGTTGGAGTTGTTTGGATATAGACTCATTATCCGGACATACTATTTCACTGCTAGAATGTATATATTGATTTCTACTAATAGTATTCCTGAATTGACTAACCCGTGTTCCAGTTAGTATGTTTTTGTTCAATATAACTTACATTTTCTATCTCCATGTTTGTTTTTGTTATTTATTATTTTGCGTGGTTTCTCAACCGGAATCCACAACAAAGACATTAATTAAAACAGTGATCAATATAGAAATAGAGCTATGAATATTTATTATAAGTTATAGTTTAGAACACGTACGAATTTTAATTTACTGCAAGGGTGTATATTTTTGTTTCGACATCGAAAAAGACAATGCCTCATTAGGTTGTTAATAATGATGATACTCTTTAAATTTTTATAAAATGAACCGCAAGGAGTACCATCATTATTAACTACCTGATGAGACATTGTTTTTTGGGTGTCAAAAAAAAATGTACACTTTTGTAGTAAATTATAGTTTGTTCATGTTCTGAACTACAACTTATAATAAATATTCATAGCTCTATTTCTATATTGAGCACTGTTGTAAATTAATGTTTTGAAAGTTGTTAATTAATACTTTCTTCATTTTTATTCACTTGGATATATATATATATATATATATATGAGAGAGAGAGAGAGAGAGAGAGAGAGAGAGAGTGAGAAAGAGAATGAGAGACAAAGACACAGACCGACACACACACACACACACACACACACATATATATATATGTGTGTATATAATTAAACATTGAACACGTTTCATTGAACAACACAGAAATATTATGTTTATATATTTTAATAATAATTCCTCCTAGTTTTCTAATCAGTTTCTCGGTGTTAGTATTGTTGACAAAACATATATACTACACCACGAAAATAATAAACAAAAACTTCAAAATTTCGAGGTCCTCTATATCAAAAGTAATGAAACCAACACTAAACAAAATTTATTACGAATGAAGTAGCCACAGTTACTAAACGCCATGTCAACTACCTCAATAGTACGTTAGAACTAAACCAACAACACAGCATTACTAAAAAAATCTCTGCAACTTATACAATAGAAACATTGTACTACCCATTGGGAATTGTAACTTCCAAAACTTGCCTGATCACGAATTCACCGACAACCAAATAAAAATCTTAAATATCGGCCCAAATTGCCACAAGCTAGATACGACCCCAATTCAAAAGAAAACTGAAATGGAAGTACTCTACTAATCATTTTAACAGTTAACAACAGAAAAATGAATTAAGATGCACTCAAATCTGAGAGATCTTCTAAAAGATTAAAGTTTGAAAAACCGTTTTCCACAAAGCAATCAATAATACCCTCACGTGCAAACTCAAATCAGCAACAACAAAATTAAGCTGCACTCAAATCGGAGAGATCTTCTAAAAGAGGAAGGTCCGAAAAACCGTTTTTCTCACAACAAGCAATAATACCCTCACGTGCAAACTGAAATCAGCAACAAAAATCATTAACCTGCACTCAAATCGGAGAGATCTTCTAAACAACTCCAATATCTTCATCAGACATATTGAGAAAAACCAATAATTATGTAGTTCTCTACCGCAGCATAATTACAGCCAAAAATTACAATCTTTCTGTTATAGTGGAACATCCTGTCATCCCCGAGGATAGAATGCTCTACTTTATAAAAGACGGTAACGAGCGGTACGAAGTGGAAAAAGTCTTAGGCATTCGCCTGACTGCTCTATGACACTGTCAGCTCTCTGCTTCCGAGCAGAGACCACAAACCCAGTCGTGGTTCCGCCGAAGGGTGGAACCACGACTGGGGAAAAATAGACAGAGATTTTTTGGCCCGGCTATATGGCCGGGAATACCCACTATAAAATGACCATGTGTCACATCTGGCCTTGCGTGGGAAGGCTAATAAATACAAAAAAGTCTTAGGCATTCGCCTGACTGCTCTATGACACTGTCAGCTCTCTGCTTTCGGGTAGAGGGCGCTCTCTGCTTCCGAGCAGAGAGCAATAATCCAGTCGTGGTTCCGCCGAAGGGTAGAACCACGACTGGGCAAAAATAGACAGATATTTTTTGGCCCGGCTATATGGCCGCGAATACCCACAATAAAATGACCATGTGTCACATCTGGCCTTGCGTGGGAAGGCTAGTAAATACAAAAAGTCTTGGGCATTCGCCTGACTGCTCTATGACAGTGTCAGTTCTCTGCCTTCGGGTAGAGGGCGCTCTCTGCTTCCGAGCAGAGGGCACAAACCCAGTCGTGGTTCCGCCGAAGGGTAGAACCACGATTGGGGAAAAATAGACAGACATTTTTTGGCCCGGCTATATGGCCGGGAATACCCACTATAAAATGACCATGTGTCACATCTGGTCTTGCGTGGGAAGGCTAGTAAATACGGAAAGGACTTAGGCGAAAGCATTCACTATTCGATAGTCGATTCCGCTCCAACCCGTGGCTTGCTTATATGTGTATTATTGTTAATTGTACCTTAGTACAATAAATCTGTATTTCTTATTCTTGGTGTGGAGTTCCATTCTGCAACTTTATCATTTTATACTGTATTTCTTGTCGGGATATATCACTATCCTAGATGACAATATTTTCAATTAAGTAAACATCTCACAGAATCATTAAAAAAGTATGTAGTTTAATCAATCACAGCGAACAACGCCGAGGTGTTTTTTTTTAATAATCATATCACCCCAAGCAAGTCATTTTACTGCCACTGCTGCGTAGGGTGTTACATAGGTTGGAAAGTTATGAGAAAGAGTGACAGGTTACAGGGCGTGTCAGGAAGTGGGTAAGAGAAGGATAAGAATACGGATGAGAGTGGAGTGGACGGAGAAAGGAGCATGAGAGAGAGGATGCAAGTTAGTGAGACAGGAGATGACTAGTGACTTTACATTTAAATTCATGGAGATTGTAGCTGACAAGCAGTATTCAATGCAAAGGCATGTGCTAAGTTGGGATCGATCACATTACAGATTCTCCGTTGGATTTTGTGAAGGAACCCTAAGCGGATAGCACGGAAATCTGACCAGATAAGGCAACAGTATTCAATGCAAAGGCGGGTGCTAAGTTGGGATCGATCACATTACAGATTCTCCGTTGGATTTTGTCAAGGAACCCAAAGCGGATAGCACGGAAATCTGACCAGATAAGGCAGCAGTATTCAATGCAAAGGCAGGTGCTAAGTTGGGATCGATCACATTACAGATTCTCCGTTGGATTTTGTCAAGGAACCACAAGCGGATAGCACGGAAATCTGACCAGATAAGGCAGCAGTATTCAATGCAAAGGCGGGTGCTAAGTTGGGATCGATCACATTACAGATTCTCCGTTGGATTTTGTCAAGGAACCCCAAGCGGATAGCACGGAAATCTGACCAGATAAGACAACAGTATTCAATGCAAAGGCGGGTGCTAAGTTGGGATCGATCACATTACAGATTCTCCGTTGGATTTTGTCAAGGAACCCTAAGCGGATAGCACGGAAATGTGACCAGATAAGGCAGCAGTATTCAATGCAAAGGCGGGTGCTAAGTTGGGATCGATCACATTACAGATTCTCCGTTGGATTTTGTCAAGGAACCCTAAGCGGATAGCACGGAAATCTGACCAGATAAGGCAGCAGTATTCAATGCAAAGGCGGGTGCTAAGTTGGGATCGATCACATTACAGATTCTCCGTTGGATTTTGTCAAGGAACCCCAAGCGGATAGCACGGAAATCTGACCAGATAAGGCAGCATTATTCAATGCAAAGGCGGGTCCTAAGTTGGGATCGATCACATTACAGATTCTCCGTTGGATTTTGTCAAGGAACCCCAAGCGGATAGCACGGAAATCTGACCAGATAAGACAACAGTATTCAATGCAAAGGCGGGTGCTAAGTTGGGATCGATCACATTACAGATTCTCCGTTGGATTTTGTCAAGGAACCCTAAGCGGATAGCACGGAAATCTGACCAGATAAGGCAGCAGTATTCAATGCAAAGGCGGGTGCTAAGTTGGGATCGATCACATTACAGATTCTCCGTTGGATTTTGTCAAGGAACCCTAAGCGGATAGCACGGAAATCTGACCAGATAAGGCAGCAGTATTCAATGCAAAGGCGGGTGCTAAGTTGGGATCGATCACATTACAGATTCTCCGTTGGATTTTGTCAAGGAACCCTAAGCGGATAGCACGGAAATCTGACCAGATAAGGCAGCAGTATTCAATGCAAAGGCGGGTGCTAAGTTGGGATCGATCACATTACAGATTCTCCGTTGGATTTTGTCAAGGAACCCTAAGCGGATAGCACGGAAGTCTGACCAGATAAGGCAGCAGTATTCAATGCAAAGGCGGGTGCTAAGTTGGGATCGATCACATTACAGATTCTCCGTTGGATTTTGTCAAGGAACCCTAAGTGGATAGCACGGAAATCTGACCAGATAAGGCAGCAGTAATCAATGCAAAGGCGGGTGCTAAGTTGGGATCGATCACATTACAGATTCTCCGTTGGATTTTGTCAAGGAACCCTAAGCGGATAGCACGGAATTCTGACCAGATAAGGCAGCAGTATTCAATGCAAAGGCGGGTGCTAAGTTGGGATCGATCACATTACAGATTCTCCGTTGGATTTTGTCAAGGAACCCTAAGCGGACAGCACGGAAATCTGACCAGATAAGGCAGCAGTATTCAATGCAAAGGCGGGTGCTAAGTTGGGATCGATCACATTACAGATTCTCCGTTGGATTTTGTCAAAGAACCCTAAGTGGATAGCACGGAAATCTGACCAGATAAGGCAGCAGTATTCAATGCAAAGGCGGGTGCTAAGTTGGGATCGATCACATTACAGATTCTCCGTTGGATTTTGTCAAGGAACCCTAAGCGGACAGCACGGAAATCTGACCAGATAAGGCAGCAGTATTCAATGCAAAGGCGGGTGCTAAGTTGGGATCGATCACATTACAGATTCTCCGTTGGATTTTGTCAAAGAACCCTAAGTGGATAGCACGGAAATCTGACCAGATAAGGCAGCAGTATTCAATGCAAAGGCGGGTGCTAAGTTGGGATCGATCACATTACAGATTCTCCGTTGGATTTTGTCAAGGAACCCTAAGCGGACAGCACGGAAATCTGACCAGATAAGGCAGCAGTATTCAATGCAAAGGCGGGTGCTAAGTTGGGATCGATCACATTACAGATTCTCCGTTGGATTTTGTCAAAGAACCCTAAGTGGATAGCACGGAATTCTGACCAGATAAGGCAGCAGTATTCAATGCAAAGGCGGGTGCTAAGTTGGGATCGATCACATTACAGATTCTCCGTTGGATTTTGTCAAGGAACCCCAAGCGGATAGCACGAAAATCTGACCAGATAAGGCAGCAGTATTCAATGCAAAGGTGGGTGCTAAGTTGGGATCGATCACATTACAGATTCTCCGTTGCATTTTGTCAAGGAACCCTAAGCGGATAGCACGGAAATCTGACCAGATAAGGCAGCAGTATTCAATGCAAAGGCGGGTGCTGAATTGGGATCGATCACATTACAGATTCTCCGTTGGATTTTGTCAAGGAACCCTAAGCGGATAGCACGGAAATCTGACCAGATAAGGCAGCAGTATTCAATGCAAAGGCGGGTGCTAAGTTGGGATCGATCACATTACAGATTCTCCGTTGGATTTTGTCAAGGAACCCTAAGCGGATAGCACGGAAATCTGACCAGATAAGGCAGCAGTATTCAATGCAAAGGCGTGTGCTAAGTTGGGATCGATTACATTACAGATTCTCCGTTGGATTTTGTCAAGGAATCCCAAGGTGGATAGCAGGAGCACTCGAGTTTAAAAATCAAGAAGCTTGTTGGTGATTACCAACTAGGACATCTTTACGGTAATGTAAAAAAAACATAAACCAGGCTTTTTTCTCCGCCTTACCATATTCCAAATACCAACAGCTGCATGTTATCAACAACCCTAGATCACATCATTATTTATACACACCCAACAAATACAGTATTGCATCAACATCAAATTTTACATGCATTATATTAAAAGCAAAGTAACAAACCAGAAATCTATCCAAAGTATATCGAAGACATTTTTGTTTTGATAAAAAATAAGGAAGAAATTATAAATTCAAAACCAAATTTTGAAAAAACAAAAAAAAAAAAAAAAAAAAACAAAATAAAAAAACAAAACAAAAAAATAAAAAAACAAAACAAAAAAATAAAAAACGAAAAAATAAAACACAACGCTAAAATTTACATATGAATTTATGGTTAAAAACAAAATTTTATTCCTTGATGTTAATACAGATTTAAAACCCAAATAATTTCCCACTTCAGCGCCATACGTGATACACGCTTTTGACGATCATCTCTCGAAAGAGATATGACTGACTGGCTAGAAGATTATTACGCAGTAGGTTACCATTGCTTTTTGCGGTAGACTGGTTGCCAGCCAAGGCTACAGAACTCAATCTGTCCTATTACTTAACCAATAACTGGAGGGAAGAGACGGATTAATACCTTTCCCACGGGTATTTGTGCGTAAGTAAATGGAATTCAACTGGAATTCGAACTCGGCACCCCGATCTCTCGTTTCGATATCCACTGCACCACAGGCACAACACTTACCCGTAGAAAAAAGCGACCAGTACGAACTGTAAACTATGATAGCCAATGCCTTGAACGATATACAAGAGTAGTGATAACAATCTTCTCCTAAATGTCCTCCTCCCAAATAATATTTTTACCCGAACTAAAACACATGAAACAAACATGAGTCAACATTAATTTTCCGGGCTACATCATTGATAAACAAATAAATTTTTTTCTTACGAAATATACACGAGTAACAAAAACACCACAACAAAACATCGACATCTTTTACTGCAATCAGATGCACAATAGCTATAAGCAGGACGAATTCGCTATGCGAAGAATTATTAAGCATCATTTTTCTGCCGTAATTCCCGAAAACATTTATAATTTACTAGAGAACATGGGAGATCACTAATTAAAATAACTCTATCAAATCTAAACTAGCAATGACAAATAGAGCGTATGACTTTCAATGAATTTCAATGACTGTTTCTTGTCATAAATCAATTGCTTATATTAGACACACTACCAGTGCCGTGCTTAGCAACATCGCGGCCCCCACGCAGAATGCGCCTTGCGGCCCTTCAACCCACAGAATGCAACTTGTACCCCCGAATATACTGAACCCACAATAAATGGTACTTTAAACAAAAGAACAAACTCTCAGAACGCAGATTTTCCGTGATCACGAAAAAACGGGAAAAATCGCGGAATTGGAATTTTGACGCAATAAATTGCGTTTTCACAACTTTTGGCTACATTTATGTGCAGTGGATATCGGCTCGGAAGCAGAAATCGGGGAGCCGAGTTCGAATTCCATTTGAATTCTTTGCATTCACTTACGCGCAAATACCTCTGGGAAAGGTATTAATCCGTCTCTTCCTCACAGTTATGGATTAAATAACGGACAGATTGGGTTCTATAGTCTTTGCTGGCAACCAGTCTACTGCAGAAAGCAATGGCAACCTACTGCGGGATAATCTTCTGCCCAGTCAATCATGTCCCTTTCGAGACATGATCGCCCAAGCGTGGATCACGTATGGCACTCAACTGACTGACTGAAACAGATATTAATAATGTATATCTCTCTCAAGTTCATTTTTTAAAAATTACAAATGATTTGCGGCCTCTTTGGGGCCGGAAAGATTCTATCAAAGATTATATATATATATATATATATGGAGAGAGAGAGAGTGAGAGAGAGAGAGAGAGAGAGGGAGGGAGGGAGGGAGAGAGAGAGAGAGAGAAGTGTTGATAGATGTCTATTTCAATATACAAGTATGATAATAATTTTCCAGTTAATCTTAATAATTATTTTGCTAGTTATTTTTTTCATTACAATAGATCTGCGGGGCCAAGGAGTCTTGCGGCTTCCCATGGCCTTGCTGCCTCTAGGGAACTTGCGGCCTCTCCGCAATTGTGGGGTCTGCGGGGCCCCTAAGCACGTCCCTGCACACTCTCACCTCCTTGAGTAGACGTTTTTTGTGACATCAAACCAAAGTGTCATAAAGAAACATTTATTAACATATAACACTTAAGAAAAATTCTGATCGGAAACAAGAATTCGATATAAATCGCAATATCAAAAACACCTCGATATTCGAGAGGCCTTATATATATATATATATATATATATCAAACATTTCCCTCTTGCCATCAACATTATATTGTTTAATAGTGGAAATGGAGGGCTGAAAGTTTTTTTTTGTTTTTCTAATATAGAAAGTTGCTCACGCGAATTTCGTCGCGGGGGGCATGGGGGGGACTTGCAATGAACGATCTTTTTTCCAAAAGAGAAGAAAAAAAACATATTACTACCTAACAATGAAAACATGAGGAAAAATAACAACACCATACGCAAAAACACCATTGAAAGTTGCTGCAGAAGGGGACGAAAGCGCTTAGGAAAATAAAAATTATGGATAATTTTTGTATTTCCTTAAATCCTTCAAATAGGAAAAATGTTAGAATCCTGGAAGAATTGTATTAAAAATTAATTGAAACTTTCTTTTTCGGCTGTATTTAATTTTATATATATATATATATATATATATATATATAGGTGTGAGTTTGTAACCCTGGGTTTCACGCTCTTGTGATCGTCAGACAAACTGATTAATTTTTTTAAAAATTGGCTATATGTAGGGCTGCGTATATTCGCATATTTTTGTGGAAGTGGGGGAAAATCTGTCGTCATGACAGACGCAGACATATATATATATATACATTTGTACACCCATTGACGTGCGTAAAGACACACACACACACACACACACATACACACACACACACACACACATATATATATTGATTGTTTAATACTTAGTTTTTGGTCCTAATGGGGTTAGACCAGTACACATTTGTATTAAAAAGTGTTCGATACAATTATATAGTAGAACTTTTGAGTATTTTCCACTTTTAAACGAGTTATTTCGCTACCGATTTTCGCTATATATATGGTTAGATAAAATAAAGACAATTCTACCTCTAAGCTACGGGCTCTCGGTAAAAGGAGGTAGACTTTTTAGCGTGTATATTATCATTACACACGCCCAATAGCTGAGAGTGTTCTAATTCATTGCTGAATGAACCATGCGTAATATATATATATATATATATAATATAGATATATATATAGCACAGTGATGATCCACGTATACTGTCTTAATATGTATAGGAAAGAATATTAAAACGTTTTGAGTTTAAAAATGTGTTTTTTTTTTGACAGTATTTGTTTATTTCTACTATTATATTTCATATTTCAGACCGCCTTCGGTCCTTCATCAGAAACAAATTTTAAAATCATTTGTTTCTGAAGGACCGAGGGCGGTCTGAAATATAAAATATAATAGTAGAAATAAACAAATACTGTAAAAAAAAAACACATTTTAAAATTCAAAACGTTTTAATATTCTTTCCTATATATATATATATATATATATATATATATATATATATATATATTAAAAAAGGATTAATTCAATGATGTTGAATGACCATTTCGATGTGAAAATCCCCACGGGGGATAACACATCACCTCAGCAACGGAAAAACCTTTCAGAAACTGGAGAAAAATCAGTCTAATTTTCCTTTTTAAATAGATTTGCAAAGAAATTAAAAAAGAAAATAAAAAAGCAAAAGAAAGAAAAAAAATAATAATAAAACAAATTAAAAACAAACAAACAAGAAAAGAAAAAATTGACATCGTCTGGGTTCACAAAAAAAAGAAAACAGAATTGTAACTTAAAAATTAACAGACAGCCGTGTTGAATTGATGTAAGGTTAAGAAACACGGAAAAAAGGTGGGAGATAAAAAAGAAAAAGGAAGGAAGGGAGGGAAAAAGAAAAGAAAAGAAAGAAAAAAAAATTATATATTACAGACGCTGGACATATTAAAAAAACTAACTTCCCAAAAACGTTGAAGTATTAGAAAAAGGCCTTTACTTAAAAAGGCAGAATTATTTTTAAAGGGAATAAACAGATATAGGATTTAAAATAAATAAAAAAAAAATTAGGTCATTTGATTTAAACTAAATAAAGACATTGCTAGGTAAAAAAAAAAAAAAAAAAAATTCATTTACAATTATACATATATATAGAAGTACACACATACATACATACACATACACACACAATTCTTCGATTATGAATAGATTATATACATACATACACATACACACACATACATTTAATTCCATACACACTTATATACTTATATACACATACATGCGCATACACACTTATATATGTGTACACACATATACAAAAATTCACACACACATTATGTGTACACACACACATGCACACATATACATACACACACACATATATATACATTATACATATGCACACACACACATACATATAAAAAAATAAATGAATATTAAAAAAGAGCATTTAAATAGTTAAAAAAATTTTTCCACATAAATACATATATACACACATACATATATACATATATACAAAAAAGCACATACACACACAAACATACACATATGCATAAAAATTATAAAAAGAAAAATTAAAAATTAAAAATTACAAAATTAAAAATTTAAAAAATAAAAATAAAAAAATAAAAAATTAAAAAACTTAAAATTTAAAATTTAAATTTTAAAATCCGCCCTATGACGGCACTTATTAATGAATTCCTTCCTAAGATTCAAAAGTAAGTCCTGATGAGGATACTTCAAAATCAGAATCTTCTCCAATAAACATAGACGACACCTATCACGAAAATTTTTGGGGGGACAAGCTGAGCCTATTAATTTCCAGCTGATTATAGGCTCCTGCCCTTCCTCCTTCATTTTCCAGAATCTACTTGATAGTGCCGTCTGGAATCTTTGGTTAGGGTTCGAAAACGAGTACTTGTGGTTGTAAAGTCTCTGTTTGAAAGGGCTCTCGGACATGCCAATATAATCCCGGTAATTGTCTTTGTTGTTAGATGGAGAAATATGGGCTTCATAAATTACTTGGGTGGATTTACATTTGCCCTGCACCGGGCAGGTATCCACAGAATTACAATTACATTTATCCACAATTCCGGATTTAACGTCGGTATTATTTAGGTTCATTAAAATATGCCTATTATGGGAATTAATTATATCATCTATTTTTGAGGTGCAAGAGTAACTGATTTTTAGGGTGAATTTATTAAAAATTTTATTTAAGGGATTATTATTATTATTATTAAAATGTTTATCGATTAATCTGAGAAAATACTTACCAATATTTATATTAGTTAGCTTACAATAAGGAGGGTTAAACCAAATTATCTTCTTTTTTCTACATTTTCGGGTGTTTTTAGTTTTTGATGATGCTGGGTTTATAGCAGGCTTATCATACGTTAACTTGTTAATAAAACCGCTTTTCTGAAGGGCCTTATCGTAAATTTCTTTACTTTTTATATTTTATATTGGATAATAATTGGTTAACCCTATTATTTACTATCTTGGGTATTTATAATATTTTGGGGGTGGTTGGATAAACTATTTATATACGTGGGAGAACTATTTTCTTTGAGAAAGGGTTGGTAGGAACCATCATTTAAGTTAAGGGTGATATCTAGATAGTTTACAATTTTGAGATTGGAAGTAACCTCAACCTTAAAACCTAGAAAATGTAGGGCTCTGATAATTTTCTTGTGTATTCTATTAGTGTAAGGCCCATTGGAATTGGGAATACATATCAGTCCATCATCCCGATATAGGCCTATTAGTTTAGGGTCTAAAAATCTACTCAAAATATCTAAAATATAAATACCTATTAGATCTGCTACCTGGGCAGAATCATAGGCTCCCATAGGGACATCAAAACTATCTTCAGGCCCTTTTGTCCAAGTAGAATTATCAAAGGTGAGAATAGATTTTCTAGCTCCCAGTATAATCCTATAGTCACTATCCGAAATATTAACATGACCTCTAGCAAAGTCTAAACAATCCACAAGAAGTTTTTTGGTTATAGAGGAATAGAAATCCACAATATCAAATTTAAGGAAAGTGGATTTAGATTTGTCATTGATATTATCAAGCCATTTTATGGTATCTAAGGAACTCTTCCAAAGATTCGGTTGGAAATTAGATTGTAACTTCTCTATTAGGTTCTTCAGAACTTCCCTAGAAATTATGCCTAATTCACTTTTAGTGGGATTAATTAGTCTAGTTCGTAATTTATTTTGGAAGTTTGGCTTGTGGTCCTTAAATAAAATATAAGCTTCTTTGGTAGAAATTTTTCCAATTCTATCACTAATATTAAGTTCATTTGCAAATTTAGCCATATCAGAGTTAATTTCCGATAAAATTATGTTTCCTCTGTCTATTTTGTAATGACTAGTTATACTATTTTTAAGGATATTTAGGTAATTGGAAGTATTACACTTGTAAATGTTATTTGATTTGTCCGATTTTATCCATAGGTCTTTAGAATTCTTTAAGGTATTAATGTTCGACTTTAATAAATCCTGGAATTCATTAGAAGTTCCCCGGAACTTGATTTTGGGGATCAAATTAAAAAGGTCTTTTTCAAACGAGTTTAAAAATTTGCATACCGGTGGAGTTCTTAGAGTTTTTAGATCAAAGTACTCTGTAGAATCAGGAGAAGAATCCGTTGAACGTAGGAAAAAGTAGGCTTTCCATCGAAGCCTCCTCACAAAACTTTCAATTTTTTCCGTAAGATGAAAGAGAAAGGAATTCAGATTAGGATAAGGAATATTCTTCAAAGAATACTCCGGGGTAAATTTCTCCATAGGAAAGGTGGTGTTGTTTTGGTAGAAAAAATCCGGGAATAAACCAAGAGAGCTCAACTACCGAAAGGTAGGAGCAAAATATTTTAATTCAGATACTTTAATCCAAGTGAAAAAAGCAGGAAGGTAAATTCCAAAAACCCGATCCTAATTAATATTAAAAATTTTATTTTAATATTAAAAAATGATACAGGAAGAGAGCTCCATGTAATAAAATATTCATTTAGATAGGTATGAGTTTGTGACATATATATATATATATATATATATATATATATATATATATATATATATATATATATTCATTTAGATAGGTGTGATTTTGTGGAAGTGGGAGGAAATGTGGGCGACAAACGTCGTGACAAACAAGACACACACTTCTACACACATTGACCTACGATACACACACACACACACGGGCTCGCCCACCGGGGCTCACACAAACATAACTATATGTGGACCGTATGGAGCTAGGCATATATATGTATATGTGTGCTGTTGCATACATGCATACGCATTTGATTGGTGTATTCAAATAGTGTATCTACGGCTATGTGTGTAGTGATACGTGATACACACTTGGACGACCATGTCTCGAAAAAGACATGACTGACTGGACAGAAGATTATCCCGCAGTAGGTTGCCATTGCTTTCTGTTGTATATTGGTTGCCAGCCAAGGCTATAGAACTCAATCTGTCCTGCTATTCAACCCATAAATCTAGGAAGAAGAGTTAGATTATATTATTAAATACTAATTAGAGGGGGATCAGTTTACCCACTTTACCCACTTTATGACTAGTAGAAGGTTTAATAATGCTTTTAACTATTCAGTCATTTAAGTGCCATCAATGAAACACGCTTAGGCGATCATGTCTCGAAAGAGATATGACTGACTAGGCAGAAGATTATCCCTCAGTAGGTTGCCATTACTTTCTGCGGTAGACTGGTTGCCAGCCAAGGCTATAGAACCCAATCTGTCCCATTACTTAACCTATAAATTTTTTTATACACACCCAACAAATACAGTATTGCATCAACATCAAATTTTACATGCATTATATTAAAAGCAAAGTAACAAACCAGAAATCTGTCCAAAGTATATCGAAGACATTTTTGTTTTTATAAGGACGAAATTATAAATTCAAAACCAAATTTAAAAAAAAAAAAAAAAAAAACAACAACAAAAAAAAATAAAATAAAATAAAAAACGAAAAATAAAACACAACGCTAAAATTTACATATGAATTTGTGGTTAAAAACAAAATTTTATTCCTTGATGTTAATACAGAATTAAAACCCAAATAATTTCCCACTTCAGCGCCATACGTGATACACGCTTTTGACGATCATCTCTCGAAAGAGATATGACTGACTGGCTAGAAGATTATTACGCAGTAGGTTACCATTGCTTTTTGCGGTAGACTGGTTGCCAGCCAAGGCTACAGAACTCAATCTGTCCTATTACTTAACCAATAACTGGAGGGAAGTGACGGATTAATACCTTTCCCAAGGGTATTTGCGAGTAAGTGAATGCATGGAATTTAACTAGAATTCGAACTCGTCTTCCCGATTTGTCGTTCTGAGTCGATATCCACTGCACCACAATGCACGTAAGTGGTCGGCTGGGATTGAGAATTTTTCATGCATTTTTCTTTATGATGTAAATTCGTTTTGCTTAGACCCAACATCTTCTTCAAAATCTAAATATACGTTAACTATAAACGAATTTTTGAGCAAGGCCACACACACACACACACACACACACACACACACACACACATATATAGATAGATAGATAGATAGATAGATAGATAGATAGATCGATCGATCTATCTATCTCGTAATATTTGATATTAAACATATGTTTTTGAATAATCCTCTCCTTACAGACTTGGCATCATAATGTGTGTTGATATATATATATATATATATATATATATATATATATATATATATTAAAAAAGGATTAATTCAAAGATGTTGAATGGCCATTTCGATATGAAGAACCCCACGGGGGACGACACATCACCTCAGCAACAGAAAAAAGGTTTTTTCTGTTGCTGAGGTGATGTGTCGTCCCCCGTGGGGTTCTTCATATCGAAATGGCCATTCAACATCTTTGAATTAATCCTTTTTTAATATATATATTTGCTCTGTAATATTTTATTACATGGAGCTCTCTTCCTGTATCATTTTTTAATATTAAAATAAATTTTTAATATTAATTAGGATCGGGTTTTTTGGAATTTACCTTCCTGCTTTTTTCCCTTGGATTGAAGTATCTGAATTAAAATATATATATATATATATATATATATATATATATATATATATAGATAGATAGATAGATAGATGTGAAAAGACTGAGATAGATAGATAGATAGATAGATAGATAGATAGATAGATAGATAGATAGATCTATCTCTTAATATTTGATATTAAACATATGTTTTTGAATAATCCTCTCCTTACAGACTTGGCATCATAATGTGTGTTGATAGATAGATAGATAGATAGATAGATAGATAGATAGATAGATGTGAGTTTGTGACCCTGGGTTTCACGCTCTTGCTAGCCGCAGTAAAATTTATATCACCACATAAAAACTAACAATCGTTACAAATTCGAATTTCTACCATTTAAATATGCGCAACCACAAAAAACAAGCTAATAACCGACTTTAAAATAAAAAATAACAATACAGCGTTCAATAAAATAATAGCAATTTTTACCTATCATAGTTTCACACAGGCCCCATCATACGTACATATGTATGTACGAGAAATCGACAACTATCCGCGCGTTGATATCGCTACACTATTCGAATAAACCAACCGAATGCCTATGTATGTGTGCAACGGCACACATATACATATATATGCCGAGCCCCGTACGGTTCGCATATATGCTTGTGTGAGCCCCGGTGAGCGAACGTGTGTGTCTCTGTGCACGTCAATGAGTGTACAAATGTGTATATATGTCTGCGTCTGTCAAGACGACAAATTTTCCTTCCACTTCCACAAAAATACACCAATATACGCAGCTCTACATATAGACAATTTTTAAGAAAAATTAATCACTTTGTCTGACGATCGCAAGAGCGTGAAACCCAGATTTATAAACTCATACCTATCTATATGAATATGTCAGCTCTATTATTGATATTGAGCATTTTCAAATAAGCACCGCGCATATATAATATATAAATAATATATATATAACAAATTGCATATATATATATATATTGATATTTATAATTATATACATACACTTTTCACACACGTACATACACACACACACAGACATATATATATATATATATATATATATAAACATGTTACGGAAATAAACTAAGATTAACGAAACTTGGTTAAAAACAACCGACAATTTGAAATGATTTGTTTGAACATTATTTTTAATCGATACTCATATTTAAGTAGATATTCTGTTTTTAATTAAACAGTATTATATATTTATATCGACTGGCCTGATCAATTACGATAAATTTATATTACGAAAATGTATCGTAATCGTT